>JASMMZ010000006.1:15574291-16095326 GCA_038502455.1 Anisogramma anomala | reverse complement strand
TAATGACAGCATCCAGAACCCAAAAATCAAATGCTCACCTCTAGTCAATGATCGAAGAAAGGAGCCTGGATCTAGAATCAAACCTCAGAAGACTATTTGGCCCTTCCTTGTAATCCATCATGTACACGCTCGTCCGCTTTGTTCCCTCCCCCTTTTCCGTTCACCGCCGCATTCGTCCATGACCGATGTGTCTGTCCTTGTCCATCCAGCCAGCCAGTCCCCGCATCACAGCCTGCCCGAGACGATGTTGCGCTTGAAAATACCCACATCCGAGATATCATAGAAGTGGTGGGACGTCTCCTCCATCTCGATCTTTATACCACCACCAATGTGATCGTCGTCGCTATCACTCTCAATGCCCGGTCCCAGAGACAGCACCGGGACGTGCTCGCCGTTTGGGATAGTCGACGAGCCCACGGCTGCATCTTTTCCCTTCGACTTCTTCTTGCCCTTGTCCTTTGCCTTCTTGTCCTTGGTGGTATATTTCCACCGGAGCAGGTGGTCGGCGTGCTCATCATTGTCCATAGCGAGCCACTCCAGCTTGAGGTTTGGAAAGTGGCACAGGTTATCGATGATGAAGTGCTTGGTCTCGCGCATGACCCATAAGCAGGTGTCGTCGTTCCTCAGGTTGATGATGTGAAGTGCTCGCAGATGAACCATCAGGTAGATATGCTGAAGCAAGATATGCTGTATCATGTTAGCCACGTTGCATTGCTAAATATGACAAACGTGCAACTTACCACTTCCCGCATACTCATACTGATGGCCAACTCTTCCAGTACCTCGAACTTGGACAGTAGCAGCATGGATTTCGTGTCCATGTCCCAGGATGTCTCGTTCTGGTTTTTGACCATCAGGCGCTTGAGACTGCCCTGGTGCTTCCTGAGAGCATAACGTCTGATCTGATCAATTGTCACAGTGGACTTGGGCGCGAAAGCCTCTGGCTTGTACTTCTCGGACCTCTCCAGCATGTAGAGTTCGTCAAGCTCCCGCAGTTGAGACACCAACGTCAGAAAGACGGTAGACACGTTGTCCGTGAAAATTCTGCGCAGCGGAAGCTCCTGAACTTTGTTCTCCTTAGCAAGCACCGCCCAGATGGGCGCCTGGTTGCCGACGTTGAGCAGCGTGAGCCTCTTGAGACACCGTAGGTCAATAGCGCGCGTGAGTACAGAGGCCTTGACTGGGATGAGATGAATGCTGAGGCTGTCAAGGCTCAGGCCCCTTGTTGATCGGATGTACTCGCTGATGCGTTCT
The DNA here is from genome assembly GCA_038502455.1 of Anisogramma anomala. Lineage (NCBI taxonomy): Eukaryota > Fungi > Ascomycota > Sordariomycetes > Diaporthales > Gnomoniaceae > Anisogramma > Anisogramma anomala. The sequence goes on along the minus strand of JASMMZ010000006.1, from coordinate 16,094,072 downwards.
CGAACGCTCGCGTCGTCTGTGCTTGTGCCTGTCTGCTTCTCCGCATCCTGGATCTCGGCTGCCACCGATGTCATCTCGTGCATTATCTCCTTGATCTTATCCACAACAGCAATGAGCTCTTTTTCGGCCTGCCGCGCCCGCTTCATGGCTTCCGGATCAGCTCTTTTCACATTCCAACTATCGACCTCCTTCTTCAGCTGTACAGCCTCCAATTCGTAGAACCGCAATTTATCGCCTAGAGTCTTCAGCTGTCCAGTCTCCATTTCGTAGAACCGCAACTTATCGCCTAGAGTCTCGAGGGAGCTTAACTGAGCTTCCATGTTGGCAATTGCGTTTGACATAGCGAGGCTCGACTCCTCCTCAATTGCACCATCGTGCTTCGCCTCCTGTTCCGTGACAACGGCTCCTGTTACGGCCTCATCGGCGGGTCCAGGGGTGGTCTCGGTCTCGATGATGGATGACGCGTCGACGGCGGTGCCCTCGCCAACTTCATCAACATCCTCGGGCATATCCTCGACATCCTCGGGCATATCCTCGAATGGTGCCTCAATGTCAATATCATCGGGATTAGACTCCTGCTCGTTCTCCTTGCGCTTCAGTGCCTTCTCCTCAAACAGACCTGGCTCAGCCTTCTGCTCATTACCAGAGTCTGTTCCATTCGCCTCCTCGTCCTTGACGACAGCTTTTGTCGATTCGCCATGTTCTTGGTCCTTCTTCGGCGTGTCTTTTTTCGTAGCCTCTTCGGACACATATTTTCTCGCTGCTGCTTCGATCACATCCAGAATTTCCTGCTGAGAGGCCGTGAAGTTATCCGATCCATTGAGCTCTTTCATAAGCTTGCTCGAGACAGCCTTCAAAGAGTTGATGAAGTTGGAAGCGGGAGCGGCACTCGGCTCGGGCTCGGTAATTTCAATCGTCTTCTCCTTAGTCCGCCATGTAGGTCTCTTAACGAGAGGCGGCTCCACATCGAAGATGCGGCCCAGGACAGCGTCTTGAGTCTTTCGCTCCTCTTGCGCACGCAAAACCTTGGCGAGACCGCTGACGTCGTCGTATGAGGGAAGAGGAGGCGGCGCTGACACGGGCACAGCCTGGAACTCGTCATCGGGATCCGAGTCATCGGTGTCGATCTCGGGCGCGGGCTTGCGAGCGCGCATAGCAAGAGACGTCGAAAAGGACAGCTTGAGCCTCTTCAGGGTGCCCTGGGATCTGCGGATGCATGACCTGAGCTCAGTCACCACTTCCAGATCGTCGATGTCCAAGATTGACAGTGACGTCAACTTCTTGAAACCAGACAAGGTCGGTGGGCTCTTGGGTGCCGCGGATTTCTTGCCTGCTTCCCAATATTGGGGGCTGGGAGTCGCAGGAAGCGTTGGCAACGACGATGTTGAGTAAGGGACAAAGAAAGGCCCATTGGACGCCATGGACAAGACTGAGTGGGGACTCTGGTGGTTGTTGAGAAGCGGAAGAGCGATGGTAGAGGAGCCCGTGGACGACGACGAAGAATACAGAGGCAGTGGCGGCGGAGCCTCGTAGAGAGATGGGCCGGCTTGAAGGCGTATGTGCAGGTGCTGGAGGGTATCGATGTCGTGGAGGGCCTTGTAGAGAGGGCGACTGAGCTCCACGCGAATGTTCCAACTGTGGCAAACCCCTTTGTCAGCAACGTTCAGCATTGCCAGGACAGCATTGCAGTCCCACGGGATCCGGTTATCATAGTGGGGGACCGCACTGGAATGTCTCCAGCGCCTTTGCCTTGCGAATCACCATGAGGAACAGGATGCTCATGAACTTTCCACAACTACTGGTCGCTAAGTACTGCTTGTACGCCCTCTCAGCCTTGTCACCGGCACTGACGGTATCCAGAGCAATCTCGCGCAGGTGCTTTGCATGATCGTAATCGCTGGTCGTCAACGTCTCAAGACCGATAGCCAGCGAGTCGATAGGCGAATCAATGACCGGGTCATCATCGTCAGTGAAAACAATCTCAAAGCTTCGGTAGAGCACGGCAGTAGCAAGCTCGCGCAAGTGCCTGCTGACAAGGGACAGGCAGACGAGAGATGCCGGTGGGAGCTGTAGAAATGAGCGTATCAGTGAACCGTTTTGGTTTTTTTTGTGGTGGGCGCGAGGCTGCAGCAGCATGGCAAGGCTGTGGACGCTTACGACGCTGATGATGGCCTTCTGAAGCTCGACGGGGAGATCGGTGACATGGCGTTTTCTGGGCTTCCACTCCGGGGCCGCTGCGCCTTCAACCATCGGTGAGGCCATATCGTCCGTAGCGCGGATTTAATTGCATGCGGTGGGTATTGCATAGGCACGTGGCGGTGCGAAGGTTGGCGATGCTGAGTTGTGAAGGTGACCCGGTGGTGTGGGTTTGAGTAGCAGCTAGAACTGATTCAAGCAATAGCGCCTTGCAGGCCACATTGAGCCGCAATGGGGCAGGCTATGGTTCAGTAAAGTGCAAATGGAGAAATTGACGATGGCACTGCTATAAAATGCGCCACAGAGTGTGAGTTGGGAGGTTCCAAGGAGATGTTCAGACTGACGATTGACGGTGGTGAAATGTTGGTGAAATGTTGGCGGAACTTGAGAAGTTTCCAGTTGTGCCTGGCAGCCGGCAGCCGGCATACGTAGTGCGGCGTTACGGCAGGCGCCCGGCTGCCTAGCGCCTTCCTCGACAGCCCAGGGCAGGGATGCCACGGGTCCCGGCTGCCGCCACCAGGGTTCCGGGGTAGTTGCCTGTTTGACGTGCCAAGCACCAAGTCCTCCATAGCACATCATGTCCTGTGCTCAGTACTCCGTATCTTATATCTAGTCTTTCCAACCTAGACCAGTTCCCATGTTGCGAATCCAACCATACACATGCTGTATGAGCCGCTAGCCATGGCCCTGCAAAACTCCTGTTTGGTGATGCCCATTGCATCCTGGTTGTTCAGTTTGTCTAACCCATTCAGCACCACATTTTGCCCAGGACGGCCGAGATCCCTATGAACCACAATGTCAGTGGATCTTCAATGTAGAGCGGGCCAGAGCCCAAAGGACGGTGCGAACGTACCTCGCCGCTATATCGCACCACCACCAGAACCCATCAGTGTCGAGGGGAACATAATCATCCTTTCGCCCGTCCACGCCATGGATGCTCATCATCAGCAGCCGCGGCTTGCCCCGCCCATTCCTCTCGGCCGTCCAATGCTCGCAGACCTTGGCGAACTGAAACCTAACTGTCTCCCCGCTATCGGCAGGGATTCTCTTGAGCCCGGGCTGCGAACTCCACTCGTCAATGCCCTCCTCCAGCTTGTTGCCAAACCATTGCGGCCGCTCGCCCCCTGTCGGGCCTATCACATACTCTTCCCATGTTGGCACGTGCCCGTCGTCGCGGAAAAAGTAGCGGCTGTTTTCCGGGAAGTGCTTGTGCCCGAAGAGCTCGTTGCTCATCGTGAACTGCGACGCGTTGAATTCGCGGTGGTAGGCGTTGCCGCTGAGGTGTCCCGCGCCCCAGCAGGGATCTATAAGCTTCCAATGGCGGTTGTCAATCCGCACAGCGTTCCATGTGTGGCCTGTGGCGTTGCGTGGTGGTGGTGGCTGGCCATCTTTGACGGCCTCAAAGCCAAAGCCCTTGCCATGTCCTCCGACCACGACACACTCCAGACCAGCGCGCTTGGCGATCGCTTCGTAGGTGCGGGCGTAGCCTTCGCAGACTGCTTTGCCGGAGAAAATCGTTTCAGCGGCGGTGCCCCTGGTAGGACAGCCGGCGAAGAAGCCGGCAACATCGTATTCGATGTTGTGATGGCACCAGGTGAATATCGCGCGAGCCTTGTCCGTGGGAGAGGAGAACGGACTGCAGAGATTGTGGGCCAGGTAGCCAACGGGATCGCGCCTGTCAATGACCGAGGGGGGATGCAGTGCTGCTACTGCATCCGGCCCTGAGAAGTCCCGACAAACAAGGCACGATGCCTCCTGCTTCGCTGTGACCTTGGAGACTGCCGCCTCAACCTCGGCTTCGCTAGGACGAGACGCAAGAGGAATGGGAGGTGGTGCAACTGTAAGTGGGTCGGCGGGTGTACCACCAGCTGTGTCCCCGGAGACCTGTGGAATGGTCCGGACGAACTTGTCCGGCATGGGAGGAAGTCGCCGTGTTGGTACTGCCGGGGTGGGCTCCTCGGCCTCTGCATTACCGGGTGCCCGGACAGGCCTGCTGGGCAGCCGGGGCGGCAGCGACGGCGCGGGCGAGGAACCGTTACGAGTTGGGAGCGGGGGCATGGACCGTGTGGGAAGCAATGGCGCCCTGACTATTTTTTTTACTGTGGCCGCTCTCGCGTCCTCGTGTTCCTTAGATTCGCACGCTTCTCTGTCTCTCCTGGACGGTGGAAGTGGCGGTAACGTGGCCGGGGCGAATGGCGGCGGCACTTTTCGATTTTCCGTCGCGCCTGTCAGCGAGAGTGAAGACATGGTCGACTTGATAGATTCGCCAGAATTGCGGCGAACAGCCAGCGACTGCACCGATGGCCTCCTTGGCGGTAAGGCTGGAGACGTCTGTTCAGTGGCCCTCCTAGGCGGTTGCGGCAAGAGACTGGCAGACGTGCGTAGAGAGGACAGTCCATTCTCACTGTCCGTGTTACTCCTCTGAGGCAGGACAGGCGGTGCGTTCTTGGTCGGTCGGGCCGGAATATTTGGCATGGGTTGCCGAGAGTGGCCATTGAGAGCGGGCGAGGCTGCGGCTGGTGCCTGAGAGGGCGCGCGTGAGGGCGGTCGGTTCGGCGGCGGGGGTGGCGGTGGCCTTTTCGCAGGTGCTGTGAAGTTCTTCTGCTTGTTCAGCGCCGCAATCCTCTCCTGCAGGCTGTTGAACTGAGGCTCGTCTTCTGTGTCGGCCATGTTTGTGTTGACACCCCAAGGTCAAGAGATCTGTTGCGATGGGGCGTCAGGTGAGGCGACGGAGCTGCGTCCAGGATGCACGGGGTCTAACGTATGCTGTGCAAGGGATCGAATCACCGTCAGTGCGATGGACTTCTCAAACGTAAAAGACACGTTGATAAACGAAAGAGATGAAGCTGCTCGGACGTGGATGAGGACCGGGTTGCGTGCTCGCGTGCTCGCGTGCTCGCTGCTGAGCCGCTTTGCACCGCTGTGGTCAGAGGGCGACGGCGGGGTTTGTGTGTCATTAGGGACTGGCTATAGGCCTGTAGAAGCGTAGCAGTGACGACAGCTGCTCCTGGGGGTGCTTGGGGATCAACTGAGGTACCTAGGGAGTTGTTGTGAGGTTTGCTATCTGAGTAGGCAGGCAAGTAAAGATCGGTAAGTATTATGGATTCATAAATGGCACCGGAAGATAGCCACAATCAGCTCTAAGAGGCCTGATGTTGTATCTCGTCAGGAATGGCGTAAAGTTGGTGGAAATACAAGCCAAGGACTTGGGCGACTTGGCGGGCCTACACTCAGGTGTGTTCAACACTGTGAAACTAGGTCTACTTACCCGTAATTCGCAACAACGGCAAGATGTTGTCACTAATTTGGTAGGTATTATTTTCAGTTCATTGATTTGAATACGGATTTCGTTGTTTGTATTGCTGTGAATCCCACAGGATACCACTGATGCAGGTAGTACTATGGTATCAGGCCTAAATGTAACATCCTTGTTATGTACTATAGATTCTGGCCTATGCAACCACCCATACCGTTTTAGGTCAAAACCACATATTTGACAAAATTTCCACTTTTTTTACACTGACTTTTTCAACTTAACATCAACCAAATTCGGCTTTGTGTTATATACCTTGTTATTGTAGCAATTTGAGTTAAAATATAACGTAGAAGTTATATATACCTATAATACCATAATATGGATTACTAAGAGTTATATGCTTTGTAGTAATAAAAAGAGTGTTCTTTTATTACTTGCATAATCCCGCAAGGCTTTGGCTTGGTGGCTACTGCTAACTCGATGAATCTTCAAATATATATACATATATATATTGTCACCTATTTCATCAATTAGGTTTTGCACCAAAAAACCAATATTACTTACTAATAGGAATAGATTATTTGAATCAAATGCTCAAATCATTTTTGAAAAGATAGAGTGAGAAGTATCACAAATAAAATAGAATAAATAACGGATAATAATACAAATTTCAAGTTTTTTTCCTTTCGAAATCTCATTGTATTTATTATAAAGAAATGTTTTTAATTTTCATGTATTAATTGCTTCGATAGATCTCAAGTTTTCAAATTATAAAAATATGTTACAGTCTAGTGCCTGCTCTAGTGGTCGCCAGAGATCTAATCCTAGCAATTAATATGATTTTGCAATGCTCCTACGCTATTTTAAAGCATGCTTATGCTATATAACTAATCGATTACTTTCAACGGTAGGCTTGGTTCAATCCTTTTATATATAATCCTCGGTCTTTTTATTTCCAACGATATTTTAACTGATTTCGAGTAGCTATAGTTTAGTATGATTTCTTTCAACAATTCAAGTTTAAATCCTTAAACTTTAAACCAATTCTTCAACATATCTATTCAAAATTAGCTACAAAACACTTTAGTTGTGTAATAGAACGAATTCATCGCCCAATAAAAACGGTTTACTGGAGCTTTATAAGCGAAGTTTGTTAAGTGGGATTACACTATACGCAAGCATGTTATATATACAGATTAATATAATATTAATATATTAGTTACGTTTATTGATAAAATTCGACATTTGAAAGTTGTTATTAATGCGTTTACATTACTATCAGTTGTAATATTTACAACGTTTAACAAACAACTTTTTACTTAAAAAATAGCCATGAATACGTAGCCTACGTGAAAAAACGATTTTATAAATGATATTAATATGGCTTATGTATTGCTCCCTATTAGGAGCCGCATTAAATTACCCGACAACAACGAAATTACGAATTCCTCCGATTTCGATTATAAACCTAATGGTTACCTTGATGAAGTTAGCTGGTAACGAATTAAACGTAAACCTTTTACCTAACCAGTAAAAAGATTTGATATTAAATTACTTTTTTTCGTATAAAGAAATACCGTAATGTGTTCATTGCGTAATAATTAACAATCTATTTATATAGCAAAGTATTATTTTTACGTTATTTCTAATAATTGAAGGGAATGGTTAAAATCATTATAAAAGTTATTATATTAGCAACGGAGATGGCGGTAAAAATAACTTTAACGGTTTTATTACAATATATTATGTCTGTTATTACGATTTTAATGCAGCAAGAGTTTTTGTCACTCGGCTTACAAATTTGAAATAAGGTATTTGTAAGCGTTTTCCCTTTTTTTGATATGTTTGAAAAACTCTATTAATCGGAGCCAGCGATATATCCTAGGAGTCCGCAATCAAATTCGTTATCCTTGAAAAATCTATTAATGATACCTTAAGTAACGTATTGTTTTTTTTAATATTTCCAAAGAATATATTAAATGGATTGCATGAGTTTAGTTTTGTAATAGAATATTTTATAATTTTCATATGCGATATAACTTCATTAGTAGCGACGAAGGTAATACCAGAGGTAATGATCATAATAGTATTGTTTACGACGAAATTATCGGCGGTAACGAAAATAATTTCGACTATACACTCGCGTATAATAGTTTAGAAGATGTTGTATTAACGGGTGTAAATGATTTTCGAGTTGGTATTAAACGGCTGTTATATATGTATGGGTGTACGTACATATATATATGCTTATGATGAAGGGTAAGGACCGGTATATAGTATTAGAAAAGCACGTATCCGTTCTTATAATATCTTACATACTCAGCTTTTCCGAACTCCAGTCTAGTTTCTTCTATTTTTAATGTTTAATACTACAACTAATCTAACAATATATTGTTCTACTTGTTATACCAGTAATTAGTACCTATTAATAAAAGTTATTAAATTATCGGATATTGTTTAACGAGGCTGAAAACTCAAAGAAGAGTAAAATTACTGGTTTTGGTAAAAGCTAAAATAATGAAGCTTCACGTTTTTAAACGTCCCGCTTTCCAACTTTTTCGCTTTATAATTCTATGATTAAAACCACTTTCCTATCATCATTAGCTATCAAACCTTTTTTTTTCTTCCTTTAATCCCTATTTCATTATTTTCATTACAATCCTAGTATTGGAACAGTAGTAATTTTAGCGCAGTCAGTTAACTGTACTGTCAATTAAATTGATTGTATTAACTGCAAGTTGAGTGTATTTTTCTGTCGGCTTACTGTAAAGTCAAATACAATATGCGCCAAATACAGACTAGGGTATAAACCAAGTAATTGGCTATACAAATTAGTGTGTGAAACGGTTAGCGGTCTACCAAACCTAGAATAATACATTCACCACATGACTACGTAATAATACTATTACTTCAATCACGATTCGAATCGACAACGTTGCAACGTCTAAAGATCTATCAGGCAAAGCCTATCAACACTCATCATTGCTTATTAGGTTAAGCACAGATTAGCTAGGTAAAAGAATAAGTTACTTTCTGGTTACGATTTGTGTAATTGAAAAGTAGAGGAAAGACTATTGTAAAAGGCCTCTACTACTGCATTAGTCCTTACAGCAGTAAGTAAAGAAAACTATTGGACTATATAGGTATTTACGGTAGTTTAGAGGTGGCGACGGTATCGCTATTATTAAAAACACTAAAAAAACTTTACTGTATCCTTTTTTAAGATAAACGTTGAGATTGACCGTCAAAAGTCTTAAAGATCATCAAGTTAGCAAACGGCTAAGTTAGTACTACTGTGGGTACTACTACTACAAAGACGACTAGGTCTCACAGCCTTTAAGCTTCAACTACAAATAACAACAACAAACAACCTTGGACTCTACTTCTCATACCAAACTTTACCCTTTATATCAACTTTTTTCTTTACGCTATTTCTCACACCATAAATAATAAAGTTATTAATCGAGTACACCAATAAACGCGTTAAGATCGTTGCACTGGGCGAAAATACCTAAAATATCCAAATCGCGTTAAGAAAGCCACGTCGCGCAACCCTACGCCAAATCGTCAAATTTCTATATACTCAAATCGTAAAGCCCCTTTATCAAAACACCAAATTATCAAATTCCTAAATCCACAAATGCCCTTACCTAAACCACCAAAATGAAATTTAACTTCCTAACCAAAACGTAAAAATAAACGATTGAAAACAAATAAAGGAGATTGACGTCCTCAGGCTTTCTTTCCACAAGAAATATAATAAAAACCTTTAGGGAAGAGATAAATAAAAACTTTACTGAGGAGTACCTGTCCAACTTTGTTGGCTATTACACCCTCGACCAAAACAGTGTCGAAAAGTTTAACTACAACGCTTACACCTTGTAAACCTTTCGTAAATTCTTGGATGATTTGAATATTAACATATAGGAAACTATTTATAAAGACGTTAAATCCAATCTAAATGCAAATATTTTCCAATAAGAAATCTACATGCTAGATTATAACTCAAACAGATTGGTAAAGACTCTATTTAAGTTGCTTTAACTTAAAGACTTCTCCTAAAATCCACGACCTCAAAACTCACAAGGTAAAAGAAAAGGTGTTAATAATCTTTAATTCTCTCACACACTTTCTAGTAAACCACACCTTTCAAATCCCTAAATTAGTCATGTTTTCAACTTTTCCGCTGATATCAATTCTTTACCCACCAATAACAAGAAACCTATTAATCTATTTAATATGCCAACGACTTTTTGTAATAGCGTAAAGAACGTACTTGGTGGGGGCAAGACACGTAATGTAGCACCTATGAACGTGGTAAATAGAATTGATATCAGCGTTATTTATATGTCAATTATACAAAATATTCAAGTTCCTTGAAACCCTTTTACGACTGTCAATTTTGTTAAATCCTACAAGGTTTTATTCAAAACAGTTGAGTTTCTCAAATGCTTCAAAGTTTTTCCAAAAATTGTTAAGTTTCCTAATACAGAGAATATATACGCCTATAAATGTAAGCCTATCATAATTCCTACTATAGGATTTTATCTTTTGGGCCAGGCGATTGGTAATTACCTCTACTATCGAAAATTTAAGGCTTTAAAGCTTAAGTTAACGGTAGGAAACACTATCAATAATTGTACGACTATTGTAATCTTTCTCCTGTAATCATTAAGATGTTTAACATTAAACATTAGCTTTTTATGAATTTTGTCAAAATTTGGAATAACGTAAAGAATTATAACGAAAAACCTTACAATTTGCTGAATACGAAAATAATGCTCTTTATTAACATTTGGAAGTGAATGAGGGTTCCCCATTTAGGCTTTCACTTATTGTTCCCTAGAATACTTATAGATAATACTAGGAACTGCTATCTGAATTTTCTTACGAAGGCAAAAACTTTACAGGAAATCTATAATAATAGAAAAAGCTACTTTGAATACAGTTATTATCTTGCGTAATACTATACGTATTGTGTTACAATGAAATATATAACTATAACAGACAAAAAAAACTAAATACCAATAAATGTCCTTAACCGAAATTTTGACAAGTTAATATTATGTTAATAAGCAATAGAAAAAATCTACGTTAGTAAAGCCACACTATGCAAGAAGCTACAATCAGTTGTTACGAGTGTTAACGATTTTGAATACGCCTTATGACGCTCAAATTCCATCTGTAAAAGCTTTTTTTTAACAAGTTGCAGCCTTCTCTTACGACAATAATGGCATGCATGCTAAACTAAGTTAATATATACCCATAAGTTAACAACTTCCGAAACTGAAATAAAGAAGACCGTACCATAGTATACTATATTAATCACAAGTACGAAAGGCCCCAAAGCTTAAAATATAGTCTCAAAGTTTTAGATTAAAAGCTATAACTAAATTAGCAATAGTAATGTAAATTAGACTTGGGCGGACTGATCAACCGTAAAGACTGTCGTTGTAATCATGGTAAAATGTGCTGGATTTGTAGTAAATATGGTTATTACTCAATCATTCACCCCTAGGTTAATCGGTACAAATAACAGGTGATGTATTATACCTAATATACTATTGCTTTCGAGTAAAGCTACTTGGATTATATCGCAAATTACGAGAGTAAAAAGGCTATTGATGATGAAGATACATCAAATCAAGTAATATGGAATAAAAATTGTACTCTTGGAGCTGCTTAATAATTGGCTGACCGAGCCTTTCTGTACTGTTTAAGTAACTAAACTCCTTAAAAATTCCCTGATCAAACATTTAACCCTTTTCATACCTTTAACTTTCGCGATCGTTACGCGAATCATAGATTTCAAAGTATAATATCAGATATAGCAGCAGCAAAATACTCAATAGAAAGCTATTCATAGTATCTAATATTACGATAAGAAAAAATTATTACTACGGAGATTGATAGCTAATATACTAATAAAATTAAATTTAAATTCTTTTCAGGCGAATAATTATTGTTATTAAGATCTACAACTATAAAAACATTTATTAGACCGATTATATTCCATATTGTCGAGATTTTTATCCCGTTTTTTTCTTTTTATAGAAGTTATAAAGACTTTCAGTATTAATATCGACGTCAAAGCTAACGAACTAGTTTAAAAAAAAACAGAGGTTTCCTTTCAATTTCCAATGGAAGCACCTTTAATTTCATTTTGAAACCCTGGAGATAACGGTATTAAATTTAAAATAGTTAGAGATACGTTAATTGTAATGGCGTTTCAATCATGTAGCTATTGATGAACCTTATCAAGTTTTTAAGTTTATAGGGTATAAAGATACGAAATATTTTAACCGGAAAACTCATAAAAAGTTTTGTAACTGTTACTTATCATATACTGAAACGCCTCAACAATTTAAGTTGACATTGAAACACTATAAGGATTTCAATTATAAGATGTTCGTTAACGTGTTTTATTTGGATAACAAGCCTGTTTTTTATGTCGTAAACTCCGTAATCTTTTTCACGATACTAAATTCTTTAAGTCCTTGACATCAAAAAACACATCGGAAACATTGAGGGTATTATGGATTAACACGTACTTAAGCCTATTAAACATCGTCGTTTACAATGTTAATACTAACCTTACGGCGTCGGAATTCCAAATAAATTGTAAAATAATAGGAATTCAATGCAAATAAGTACCTATTAAGGCTTATTAAAGTATTGGGAAAGTTCAAAGGGTATACAAATCACTTCGCAAAGCGTATAATATCCTTGCGTTAGAGATTGAAAGCTTTTCAGACCAGTAGATACGCCTTCCAATGGCGGTGAAAGGTTTGAACGATATGGTGGGCTCTAATATTTTAATAAAAACGTAATCAGACTTCAAAACATATCTTTATTTAACAGATGAATCTTCTCTATTAGTAAATACCCAGAAAAAAGTCGTGATATATGGTAAGACCTTAAAGAAACAACGGAAGAAATTATCACAACTGTGCATATTATTATATATCACTATAGTTAGTATATTTAGGTGGCAGTGCATCACACTATAAGGTGTACTTCTGCAGCGTGCACGATAACGTGGCACGCTGTAGGCTGCACTCTTGCAGAGTATATGATAACGTAACACGCTGCAGATTGCACTCTTGCAGAGTGTATTATGCGTGGCGCGGTCTAAAAAGGGTGTTCTAGAGTGTATAGCAAAGTGCCATTACCCGGATGAGAGGTTTATAATCTCTTATCCGTGGCATATACTCTTTAAATATTTTTTCCTGAAAGTACTTATCTTTACTACTATAATACTAATCTTTATAATGACTCTTCTACTCTTTTAATTTTACGTAAATGAGCAGAACTTACCAATATTAACCAATAGCTGACTAAGTTAACTACAGATATCAAGGGAGAAAAAAGATAAACCGAAGTTAAATACCTATAACCGGATGTTGTAGCGGTTATAACTGTTTATGTTTTACCACTATACCTTATAAAAACTATACGGAAGTGTGGAATTACAAGGAAACGCCTTTGAAACCCGAAGTGTAATAAGACTGTAAAATCTGTGTTATGATCCAGATAGCGGTTGGGTCAGGAAACGGGTCAGTATGCAACTGCGCCACTGAGAAGCCTGAAGTCTAACACATCAGGCGGGGAACATCTCTTATGTCAGCCACGATGACTAAGCAAAGTCACATGATGGATCATGAAGGATAATAGCGATCCAAGATGATCCAGAGAACGGAGGATCATAATGATCCAGTATGATCCAACCCAGAACAGTACTGAAAACGGTATGAAGGATAAAGGATATAAGGACACATTCAGCACCACATAGATAGTATTTCCTTCATAGCTCTTCAGTTGTCAATCTAAGTATTCAGTCTACACATCTGAATAGTCTCACGGCTTTTGATCATTACTTGCACAGTTGCGATATTGTTCACCCAGTACCTCTGCTACCTTCTTGATAACATAAACCCTCTGACATCTTCTATATACTCACGGGTATTTAGTGTGATCATTACAATATGGAGTAACTTTTAAAATGATCACTATAGTATGATATTATTAATCAGTTAATATCTTGTTTACTAAAAGCCTCGTTATGTTAACCGTTAATTTGTTTTGGCGCTTTCAATGAATCCGAGAACTTTTTATAGAGCGTTTTATTAAGCATTAGGCTACGAGTGCTAAACTCACCAAGTTTCAGAATCCTTTGTTAGGACCCATCCGATCTAAATACAGTACTCAAACTGTTTACGAAATCTAAAAGCGGTTATAAACGTAATATCTACGCCACTTACGAAACCTAAAATCGGTTACGGACGTAATACCTAAACCGATCGTAACTAACAGGAGCGGTTACAATACGATATCCAGACCGCTTACCAAACACGAACCAGGCCTTATATACTGGATTACATCTATACACCTCCCCACAACCACATCTCTCACGCCCTTTTTTCCCTATTACCTCGTTCTACTCTTTATATTCGCCTTACATAAACTATTTTTAAGTTACTTGTTTACGAAGTTTAAGTTTATTAGCTGTCCAATTAGTGTAATACAAATTAAGCATTAAAAAACTAATTTTGGACGACTAATTTACCTGTAATTACGTTTTACTTACGTCTTATTTGTATTTAATTTGTACTAATAAGCGTTAGAAGTCTTATTTTAATCAGTATATTACACTTTATTTGCTTTATATTTTATTTGATTTCAATTTCCCGTTCCTACCACTATTCCTCATAACTTTCTACGAAATAGACCTAATTAACGTTAACGGGTATATAAACTCTTTTTTTAAGTGCAATATCTTGTAAATTAGTGTTTAAAGGTTTTTTAATTTAAATTTGTGAAACGATGAGATACAAGCGCTAGTGGCGAGCCTTAACTCTTTGCGTCCAAATACTTAAGTTGTTTGAGTTATTTATCAACATTATAATATACGAGTTTAAGGTATTTCTTTTTCTAGTTTTGATTTATTTAATAATTTTAGAAATAATTTTGAAAAATAAACGTTAATAATATGGGAATCGGTAAATACTTCGATTTTAAGGGGGTTACGTAAATAATTACGTGACGGAGGACTTTATATACCTAGTAGTGTATTTCGAGCTGCGTAAGTATTGTATATTATAAACCAGCTTTATAAGGTCCCGTTTTACAAATAGAAAGGGAAATGAACTTGCCGGCTTCATATTTCAAAAACAAATGGGCCGAAGGAATCTTCGTACACTTATTAAAGGATATTATAAAACCAACCGGCACTTAGATCCTAAAGAACCTAAATTCATAGTCTGGGTTACGTTTTTAAAAAGAGTAAAAACACTCAGAATCGGCTTTGGAAGCGTAGCCTTAAAAGAAGAAAGGGCTAGGTACAAAATCTGGGCCGTACCCTTAGCAAAGGAAAGTGCTAAACGCGTATTCTACTACGCGTTTTCAAGAAAAGAGCGAACTATACTTCTAAAAAAGGGGAGGAATAGGCGTGTATTTTAAACCACGCCTTGAGGAAAAGAAAGTTCCGTATGCGATATTTGGTACTTAGCAAAAGAAGCACGGCTTAGATATATAGTCCGGGTAAAATGTTTAAAAGAAGGAAGGGCTGGATACATAATCCAGGCCGTACCTTTAAGGAAAAAGAGGCCTAGATACACTGTTAGGTTTATACGCTTAAGAAAAGAAAGGAACAAAAGCGTACTCTACACGCTTTTAAGAGGAGGAAGTGTTATAGACTTAGGCTATGAGCCATTAAGTCTAGAGGTTACGTGACTGTGTACGTAACGGGATAGGCAGTATCCGATTTAGGCCCGATCCGGGTGCAGACCGGGTATGATTCAGGTACAGATAAGATACGGTTTGTGTATGGTAGGTATAATAGTACGTAATAGATTGGGTACTGGCTATACCTATAGGTTCTATATAGTAAACTACGGTAGCCTTTTTTAGTTTTCCACCGTACCTTAATAATAAACTCTATTCAATACCTATTTAGCTTACCATTATAAGTTGGATTATAATATACTATTAAGGTTTTTTTTTTTTTTTTACATTTTTGAAAAAAATATTACTTATAATGAACCCATCGATAGTAAACGTTCATAATTTTACGTTATATTTTAAAGTTATCGGGGAGGATAGGCTGTCGGCAAATACTCAGTTTTCCACCTTTATAAACACACCCCCTACCACTTTAGGGTCGACCTAAATCGACATTTCTCGTTTGTGAAATATAGTAAATTATGTCGAATCGACTATAAAACAATTGTAATAACCAGTTGAATCGACTTTAATTATCGACCTTATATTTAACTTCGTTTAGGTCTTTACGAAAATTTAATAACTCAAAGCTTAATTAACTGCGACTTAAGCTAGTTTTTCATCGGTTTAAAGTAGGCGAAAAAGACATAACTAATTGTAATTCTACGGATTTGCTTTTACGTAGGCGCCAACGCGCCAAATAATTAAATTTATATTGGAAGCGGATGAAATATAAATTGGAAAAGATCGATATATATTCCTTTACGTATAGGGATATTATAGGGAGACGGTAAAGTAATCGGTTACGACGTATTATAAAGCCGGAGGACATGCGGGTATATATAATATAGGGAAGTTTCTAGACTATATCGAGACGTCTTTTAACGACTCTTACCGTGCGGATAAGGTATTAGTCGAATTAAAATATTTAATTAGAAGCGATAAGGACCTATAGGTACCATTCGTTATCAGGTTTGAAATACTTTTAAATTAAGCGGGTGGCCTAGATTAGCCTTCAGACATAAAGTATAACTACTTATACTCTCGCATATTGTTACGTATTCGCGATAAATCTATTACGGTAAGTATTGACCGTGTGGACTATATCGCGGCTCTGAAGAAGTACTGTAAATTTGCCGAAGAGTTAAAGTCCTTGGACTTAAAGCGACGTTTTAGTCATTAATTAGCGGAATCCGTATAGGCCTAACGACCGAATAATAATACGGTTATAACGTGTGTTTATGACTTTTAAGTACCTTTATTAAAGGTTTGTAATGATTGTGGTAAATTATTTCGATATCGCAGTTAGTTGTTTTACTAAGTCCGTTTAATAAGCGTTTAAAACTAAGGACGTATGTAAATGTAGGTGATGGTAAAATAACGTTAGGCTGGGCTTACTTTGAAACGTTACGTACGTTATAGCTCATCGAACCATTATTAACGCGATTACAAACCCCGTCCGTCATTACCGTTTATGTAAATATATGCGGTTTAAGTCGAAAAGATAAATGGGGTTTTCTATTCACAGTGACGGGGGAAACCTAACTTTTAAATATAATTTCGTTTAAAAGTTACATAACCTTAACGATATAACTACAAAATCGAGTAAAAAATAGTTTAATTTAATTAAAACACGTATGAACGAGAATTCATTCCTTATTCTTATACTTTTTAATAACACCTGCATCTTAAATACCCGAGTCAATTTGAACTGTAATTATTATTATATTATAAATGAGGCTTTGATATAATGGTTAAGAATAAAGTAAATTCGGTTATTATAGTTTCGAAATTTCGACACGATATTATGGTCACGGTGAAATACGTATACTACACAAATAGCTAAGTTTCATATAAATATCAATAAAAAGTTAAACCCGATATTAGTATATATTATTCCCGAAATAACGCGGAATATCATTTTCAAAATACCTTGGATACGATATTAATAAGTGACCTTAAACGTTAGCGGTAATCGCTTAGTAATTGAAGGTTAAAGAGGCTGAGTTATCGACGTAATAATAATACGTTTGAGAATGGGGGATATATGTGGCGTAATAAGTTTAGTTTTTTTTCGGTTTAATATAGCGTTCATACCAGGAGGTATAATATATGGAGAACTCGTCCCGGCTAGCTTTTACTATAATATTTTACGAAATAACGCAGATTTTGTAAACGATAATGATGACTACAGTTAAGAGGAAAGAATTGGTTACGTTTCCTATTAAAATTATTAAAATTCCGCGATCTATTCGATAAAAACAAAGCTATAACCCTATCCTTATAAAAGGGGAAATTCGATTATTTTAATTATATGAAACCAAACGAATATAAAATTTTAGTAAAACGAATTGAAAAGCAGTTATATTCGATATTACGAAATTAACTTTTTAAGCTTCAATGACAGTTACAAAGTTAATAAATAAGGGCTATGTTAGGATAAACGTTTTAATAGCTATAACGCCGGTATTACTTATTCCTAAACTAAAAGGGGGATAACGGTTTTATATAGATTACTGGGTATTAAATAAAATTACTAAATAAGACTGTTTTCCTTATTTTTAAATAAGGGGACTTTACGTATGTTATCGAAATCGATATAATTTACGAAATTAAATATTCGAGCAGCCTTTTACCATATTCGAGTTATACCCGGATAAAAGAAATCAATGGAGTTTCCTCCACAGTTCGGGTTATTTAAGTAGTTAATTACTCTCTTTAAGTTAGTGGGAACTCTGGCAACGTTTTAACGATATATTAATTATATAATAACGGATATTTTAAATAATTCTATTGTAGCCTACTTAAACAACCTTTTAGGTTTTTTTTGGCGATATTAAACAGGATTATATGGTAAAAGGTGGTGTGTTTTTAAAACCTCTTCGTAAAGTGTGGCTAAATCTGGATTTTAAAAAGAGTGATTTCGTAGTTAAAGAGGTAAAATACTCGGGGTTTATTATAACAGTTAGAGTAAGTATCCGGGCCGACCTTGAAGAAGTTCAAGTAATTTACAAGAGTTACTACATACTATTTCAAAGGTTCGAAGTTTTTTAGGTTTTGCCAATTTTTATCGTAATTTTATTAGTAATTTCTCCGAATGAACGGATTATTTCGTCCGCCTAACAAAATAAAATGTTCGTGAAAACGAGACGAAAAGGGAGGAATATATATTTTAAAACCTTACAGAATACTATTATTACGACCCCGATTTTCATATATTAATATTTAAATCGGCTATCAGTAATGAAAACCCACCATTAGGAAACGGAATTAAAAGATTATTTGTTGTAACGGAATAAGGATAGCATTTAAAGCCAATAACTTACTACTCCGTACGATTAATGTATACGGAATATAATTATACCATTTAAAATAATAGTCTTCTCGCAGTAGTATCTTATTTAAAAATTTGGGTTTTTGAATTACGTAATATCTATATATCGTTTACAATTTAAACGAATTATAAAAAATTAGAACATTTCTTTTTATCAAGTTTAATTTCGGAATGCTAAGCTAAATAGGCTGAAGTTCTTTCGCTTTTTTAATACTACCTACGGTACAGGCTCGTAACTAAGGGCGCCCGCCTGGATACGTTAATCCGTAAATTATAAAATACTCCCGAAGTTAAGGAACCCCGCGCGGGGGGTTTTTTTTTAGACTACTTCTATTGCTATATTTAATTTAATATTAATAAACTTATATAATGAAGGAATACAAATTATAGCGGGTTATATAAATAAATTTAATGAAACGAAAGCTTAGTTATTGGATCGAGACGACACATATCTTAAGAATAGGCCGGAAATTTTCGAAAAGCTGTCGAAAGAGATACTGTTTCGAACCCGGCCCGCATCTGGATCGTTATGGGGAATAACCCCGAAGGATCCTAATACGACGAAACCGTTAATATCTTTACGAAACCGGCCCGATTTAAGCCTACTAATATTGTTAACATCGAATAATTACCTTATTTTCGGCGCGGATAATTCAATGAAATTGTAAAATTAAAAAGTAACAAATAACTCGTTATATAAAGTTAGCCTTTTAGCGGTTTCCGAAGGTGTTAAGCGCTTTTAACCTAACATAGGACAATTAGTACAAATCTCAGATTACTGTATTAACTCGTGGGGTATATTACGTCAATGTAATCGTTTATAACTATCGAATTGAAAATAATAATTAAGAAAGATTTTATAATAAACTTATAATTCATTTATAATAGGTTATTTGAATGAAACACTTTATGTCGGGTTTTTAACGGGTTTACTATTAAAGAATATGAAAGATATTTGATGACTATATTAAATATATATATATAATATAATGGGACAAAACCTTATCGTACCTCATAATAAAGCTTTCTTTAATCCTTCCTTATCCTAA
Organism: Anisogramma anomala; assembly: GCA_038502455.1. Taxonomy (NCBI): domain Eukaryota; kingdom Fungi; phylum Ascomycota; class Sordariomycetes; order Diaporthales; family Gnomoniaceae; genus Anisogramma; species Anisogramma anomala. Next base: position 16,074,517 of record JASMMZ010000006.1, on the reverse strand, counting down.
ACCGGTACTAAATGTATATTTCTATCGACTTTATAATCAACTTACGAATTACTAAAAGCGGCTTTCGATATTTATTAACTATTTCGAATCGACTTTTTTTAGTTTATTTAGCCCTGAGTTATATAGTTTATAATTTCCAATACGTATATAGAGCGCTTTTGAGATATACAGTAAATATTTCATAAATTTCCAGTTTATATTATTAGTAATCGCGATTCGAATCAAGTAGGCGTATTTTAAACAACTTCATATTCCCTAGTAAAATTCGGATTACTTTTGTTTACGGTATACCACCTATAAACAGATAACGATATTAAATGAGTAAACTAAAAGGTTTAAAAATACTTACGTATCGTTGTTACTTTTTGGTAATATAATCGGGTTTTATATTTATCTATTTATTAATTTACCTTCAATAATTTAAAGTGAATGGTTACTGGGTTTAACGCGAACCGTTTGAAAAATAAATACGAAATATTACTTATTTCAAAGGTAATTGGGGATACGAAGTCGTTAAATAACTTAACAGGGCAAATTGTTATATTTTTAGCTTATTTACGCGAGGAGGCGAAGTTAGCCTAAACGACGATAACTTATATTTAATAATAAATAAAAACGACGACAGACCGAAAACGACGTTCGGCGAAACGATATAAAGTAAAAGATTAAATTTGGATAAGCCTTCGTAGTATTAAATTTAACTATCTGAATCAAAAGCTTAATTAGCTTTATAATTACTACCAGATCGTCGATATTTCGAACCCGTTCAATATCGTATTATATACTCCTGGTAAATACTTTGTATTTTACGTAGATTTAATTAAGCGAAAGGTTTCGGACCCCCTTTTTTGAAAGGTTTTATCCGATACTCACCCAAAACTAGCTTTAATTGGTAACAACATAAAAAAGGGTAAATATAAGGAATTTGAAGTTTAAAAAATCCTCACGATAAAGATGGAGTGGGGTGGGGTTCATTTTATATTAGTCAAGTAAAAAGGTTATAATAAGTTAAAGTAGATGTTATTGGAAAATTATTAGTATACTGTAACTTTAGAAGTATTTAAGGCAAATAAAGAGATACTCGGGTTAATAATAACCTCATATTTTGATGTTGGCATCGAACTTATATAAAATGATAAACTTAGGGGAATCACTTATACCCTCAAAATAATATTTCATTTATAAATGAAAAATGAAATTTACTATTGAAGGAGGTTATAATATAACAAATAGGGCCAGGTAAATATTACCCGACTTTTTCGAATACATATCCGACCGTAAAATGACTTTTACTACGACTTAGTAAAAATCAACCTACTTTTTATCGTTATTTTTATTAAGGTCTAATAAGCACCGGTATTACTAACATTAAAGGCTTTATTATAACTAACTTCGAATATTGGGTGATACCTGGGGAGGGTGACAATAAAAGGCGTAGCGGGCGCTGATAGGCGTCGAAAAGAGGGGCTGGTAAAAAGCGGAACGAATACGAAACGACGCTGAGGATAGTGGATAACGCGAGGAGGAACAGGCGTTAGGGGAGATCGATAGCGGATAATATGAGGAGGTATAGACGTTGGAGGAGGCCGACGATAGCGAATAACGTTAAAACGAACGGGCGTTAAAAGAGGCCGATGATAGCGGCTAATGAGGAATAAAGAGAAGCTTAGGGCGTGGAGAACGACCTTTTAAACGGGTTACCAAAAACTGTAATATATTAGTCAACTCAGGTAACGCGGTCGGCTTAAGTACAATCTTACGCCCGTTAACGGTCAGCCCAATTAGCTCGTTTCTGGTTAAAGTCAGCAAATAGGATACGGGTAAAATCTGAAATCGTATAATTAGTCCTTAAACGTCGTTTGCTCTACTTTATAAACTGTAGCCTATGTTAATTATAAAAGATATAACTTAAGTGATTATATTATTTTAACAATTTAGGTTAAAATTACGAAGAGGTATATGACGGTAGTTAAAAAAGGTCGGGATGAAAACGTTACACGTGAAAATACGGTCGGCCGACAAAGTCCTATCTTTATAAATAGGCGATATAGTAAAAGGTAACCAAAAAGTTTTTAAAAAAGACGGATCTGTGAGGAAAAGATAACGGAGATGTATAGCCAAAGGGGTAACAGCTTATATAACCGGTACTATAAGGACTTTTTATACCCGAGCAACATCACGAAACCGGGTAAACTAATAAATTAATATAAAAAAGGCTAAGGTAAAAACGTGTCGATAGTTCAGAATATCTCTTTAATGTTTACACATAAGGAACAAAATATAACCTTTATTCTTAGTCGTAATGACTAATTAACGTAGGAAAACGTGTAAATAGGGTAACGTTATAAATAAATTTGTTTTTTTAATATATTACCAAAAAAGTTTGATTTAGAGTTAAATTCACCGTAAAGTTTATTTATAAACTTACTTTACTATGGATTTTCCGACACATACAATTTCCTTACGCCCGATAAATTCGGACATAAACAAAAGGAATGTCAAAGTTAGAAAGTGGGTTAATATATAATATACAGACGTCCTTAGATTATAATAGAAAAATCTTATTGTTATTTTCGTTATTATTAAAGACGATGAGATCTTCTATAATGCGAGGCACTTATAATAGTTAATAACTGGTAAGATATCAGTATATAATAAGGTAATATACCTTACGCGGTAACTTATCATTTTTATTAGGGTCTCCAGCGATAACAAAGCCTAAAATAGGTTTATTATATACGAAGACTATGAAAACGAGTTACAAAAAAAAGCTAAAATATATTAGCAGGAATTATTAGTTAGAATATATGAATGGAAAGTGTAGTAGTTATAAATAGGGTAGGTGACGAAAAAAGGCGGTATTATAAAAGATGAAAGAAGGAATTTTTAGGGGTTATAGAAGCGTTTATATTCATAGGAATTAACGGATCGGATTTGGCAGGGATTGAAAATAAAAGCGCGACATCAAACGACGCGTTATATGATATCGACGGCAAATTTTTTTTTATATATAATATATTAACGAACGAGTTATATGATATTAGCGATAAGGCTAATGGATACATTATACAGCGTCGAAAGCTTAGGGTCGGATCATTTAATAGGTTATATAACACGTTATACAGCGCTGGCGGTAAAAGAAATATATTATACGCCTAGCTTACAGGTACGTTACAAGGCATCAGTGACAAGGCTAAGGGGCGCGTTATACAGCGCCAGAATCCTGGGATCGGATCGGCTAATACGTTATACGACGCGTTAAACGTTTCATTACCAGTTTATGCTCGGCCCGCATATTAGGCGGATAAGGCTCACACCTTATATTTAACTAATGGAGTGTTGTAATCCTTATAATTTTCGGGGGAAAAGAGGGTATATTATAAACCTAGGCTATTGGCTATTAAGCTTAGAGGTTATATAATTATATTCGTAATGAGATAGGCAGTACTCGGTTCGAGTCCGGTTTGGGTACAGACTGGGTATAACTCGAGTACGTACTAGACACAGTCCTGGTAAGGACCGGGTATGGTCTGGGTACAGACAGGATACGGTTTGTATACAGCACGTGTAAGGACACGTAATGGGCTAGGTAATAACTATGCCCATAGGTCCTGCACGGTGGGCTACGGTAGCCTCTTTTAGTTTTCCACCGTACCTCAATAGTAAACCCTATTTGGTACCTACTTAACTTACTATTATAGGTCGAACTATAACAAGAAGGGCTAGGAACATTATTCGAAATGCGGGTCCAAGAGAAAGAAGGCCTGTATATATAATCCGGGCCGTACCTTCAATAGAGAAAGGGGCCAAACGCATCTTGCGAAGTACGTTTATAAAAGAAGAAAGTGCCGGAAACGTTATTCGGAGCGCGGTTTTAACAGGATTAAAATGAAGAACTTCAAGGGACGAGAGGCCTAGATACATAGTTCAGACCATAGCCTTAAGAAACGAAAGGCCTAGATAAATAGTTCAGGCTGTACCCTTAAAAAAAGGACACACTAGATGTATAATCTGAGCCATAGCATTAAGAGAAAGAGGGTTTGAATATATAGTACGAGCCGTACACTTAAGGGAAGGAAGGGCCAAACGCGTATTTCGACACGCGCTTTTAAGAGAAGAAAGGGCTAAATGTGTACTCTGACATGCGATTTTGAAAGGAGGAAAAGCTAAACGCGTACTCCGACACGCTATTTTAAAAGGAGAAAGGGTTAGGAACGTTATTAGAAGCGCGGGATTAAAAGAAGGAAGGCCTCAATACATAGTCTAGGCCGCACTTTCATGAAAAGGGAGGCCTAGATATATGGTTTAAGCTGCACCTTTGAAAAAATAGGCCTATATATATGGTTTAAGCTGTAAGTTTAAGAGGAGGAATATTCAGATACCCTATACGCAACTGCACCTTAACATAAGGATAACACGCCTTGGCTATCCGGCCCTTAACTTAAAGAACCAGACGAGCTGTAATGGAATTTAGAAACGCGATCTAGAGAACTAAACGGGCCAAAGCACAACGAACGCTCTGACTATTACGTTGTATACTTCCCTTACGGCTATAACAAACGACTTAGGAGCGTTTCCATTACCACAAAACGTTTTAAGAGTCGTATTAAAACCGTTTCTACCTACGCTAAACGCTTTGGATTACGTATTCATAGTATAGGCTATGCTTTTAATAGCTACAACTATTAATAATATAAGGAAGAAGGTCACGTGACCTAAACTATGACACTACTGTTTTACTAAGTAAAGAAAAGAATAAAGAGAAGTTTTTCCTGGAACGATAGAATATACCATTGCCATTACCAACTAGAAAAGAACCTACATTATTATCGCTACTGAAAAACTAATACGGACCGCATTACAAACTATACTATTAATACTAGATTACAGATAGGAACCATATCACGAATATACTTTCACTGCTGAATAATGGATACGGAATACATAAAGAGAGAAGAAAAGATTATATGTATGGATATTATTATATATTACTATAGTTAGTATATTTAGGTGGTAGTGTATCACGCTGTAAAGTGTATACCTACAACGTACATGATAACGTAGCAGGTTACAGGCTATGCTTTTGCAGAGTATATGATAACGTGACATGCTATAGATTGTACTCTTGCAGAGTGCATTATGTGTGGCGCGGTTTAAAAGGGGTGTTCTAGAGTGTATAGCAAAGTGTCATTACCCGGATTAGAGATTTATAACCTCTTATCCGTAGCGTGCACTCTCTGAATACTTCTTCCTTAAAATATCTATCTTTACTACTACAATACCAATATTTATGATTACTCGTCCACTCTTTTACGTTCACGTGAATAAGCAGACCTTACCGACAACAACGTTAGGTCAATAATACCCTTGATACTAGAAACAGCTTTACAACAATCAACGTACTGTTTTTATGGTTGTAAAACAAAATCCTCGTATAGTAAATTCCAAGAAAAGGGAATGACCTATTTAAAATCTTTAGTATAGCTAAATATGTGGTATTTGTTAAACCTACTAATGGTTATATAACATTTCATATAACTCAGGTTAAACCTTATGTCAGAGAAACTAACAATAACGACGGTGATGAAGATCCCTAAGTTAAACGAATCAGCCAACACAACTCCCCCCCTCCTCCCGTAATCGATAAACCAATAAAACGTCTAAAAAGAAACCGATTACTAAAAAAAAGAAAACCTAAGGATAATAAATAAACACTGGGCTAGATATACGATGCTACTTATATTAATATAAAAGAAAAAGATAATTAAGACTTAGCTGTAAATCTTCATACATAAGGAAGCATCAAAACTTCATAAAACCCTTTTAAAAGAAACGATAAAGTTGAAATTAATAGACTCCTTCCTCGAAAAATCGTATAATTTGTGTCTAAATGTAAATTAAAATTCTAAAACTCGAATATAATAATTTTTGAATCGAGGATGAAACACAAGGTAAAAGGAAAGATTACAGGGAAGCCGTATAAAAAGTTATATCTGATTGCTTAAAAATACGATGATTAAGGTAAAAATTGAATACCTACGTAATAGCCAACAATTTAGAAAATCTGTTAATGTTTCATGGTTATATTTACAGTAAACATGTTAGTAAAAACTAATAGGAAGTGTAACTTTCATAACCGTGATATTACAAAAACGTATACGTATTTAATTACTTATTCATAAATGATTATTCTATTCAAACTACCATAAAAACTTTGTAGTAAGTACCCTTTGGAAACGGTTATATAATACGTCAAGTTACTATGCGAACTGGCTAACACAGGCGTTTATTAGTTTCTGACGTATTAATCGCACTTCAAGTTAAGGTTAGGTATAAAACCATTAACTTATAACCTATGTTTATTAATTATGTAAAATGAATATTTAGGTTTGATATGTATATAAACTAACGATACTTCTTTTGCTGAAATTGCTAGCTTTGTACTATCAGAATAGTAAACGATTAAGGATTTAAGGTTGTTAAACTGTAAAACAGTCGCAAATCTAGCGAAAGGCGAAAATTTAAATTTTAATAGATCATTAATTCAAAAGCATCATGTTAACGGTATTGTTACCTACTTCAACTTATGTCAAAAAGGTTGAGGCGATAACTTAGCTATAATTATCAAGACTAACGTGGAAAAAGCTTAAAGATATTCTAAATAAAATGCTCTTAACAGTTAAATCGCGACCTTATGTTAACCAAAAGCTTTCTATATATTTTGAATTACAATACAAACTTTAAACCTAATGGACGAGGATTACGATACATTAAATAAAAGGCTAGATTTGCGAATAAAGAATTTGGAACGGGGGATTAACATGGTTTCAATTGACTTATGAAATGCCAAATCAATAATCTTTACAGACGATCTTTTTAGGAATAATACGAATCTTTCGTTATAAATTGGATTTTTCATATTCATAATCAATGAAAATCAGATATTGAAAAATTAGATTATCATTACCGAAAGCCTAATTTTCAAATATCCGTCAAATATAAAAGAATTATACAAAAAGTATTGACCTTAGAGGTTTATAGTATAATAGCTCGATTTGATATAGGAATATCAATATGGAGAGCCCTCAATATAGTTATTAGGCAACTACAAATTTCATCAACTTCGTTTATAATTTATATCAATTTAAAAAGACTTATCTAATGGCTTCTAAAACTGCGAATGATTAGTGATGAACACCTCAAAATTAATTTAATAATACTTCGCAAGGCCTACAGAAACAGGGAAATCAACGAGTTCAAGAAGATCAACAGTAAAGATAATTCATCTAACGTTATAATGAAATTAACACCAAATAAATCTATATATAGTGTATAAAGAACAATAGAATAACCATAAGTATCGAGGCTTACGTTACAAGAATACTTGGAAAATTCAAGTCATTTTCAGACGAGCAGGCAAGAAAGCAAGGTTATGCCGGAAAACAGAAAAACTACCAGGTAATTAAAACCGGCCACTTGATTAACTGGCACAGTCAAATTAGAAGTCTATATAAGTTTGCGGCGAAAAACTTATGTATGGAAGTTGATAAGGTTGTAATTCAGAACCATAAAATAAAAGGAGGTAAGTAGAGTCAATTTGGGTACAAAATTGACAGGGGTATAACCAGTTAATGTGGAGGTACTTTAAAGGCTACCGGAAATAAATGGTCGACTATATTGGTATGCACGTACAAAAAAAAAAGCCGCCAGTATTGAAACAATAGTGATTACAATACAATCAATCAACTATAACATCAAATAAGTTGACTATAATACCTGTAAGTTAAGTGTACTGTTATATAAGCTTGTTGTAAAATCAAGTACAATATATACTCAATTCGAACTAGGGCACGTGCTAAGAAATTAGCTATACAAATTAGTATGCAAACAGGCTAGCGGTCTGCCAAACCTAAAACAATATATCTATCACTTAACCATGTAATACTACTGTTACTTCGACTATGATTCGAATTGACAAACTTTCAACATCTAAAAGCCTATTAGACAAGGCCTATCAGCACCTAGTGTTTTAAGTTTACGTTTCAATTCCCCATAAACAGGCGTAGATTTCTTGCTTTAAGCCTATATTTTAATATGACGCTTACCCTTTCGACGTTACGCCGTATACATTGTAAGTGTTATGGTTCGACCTACGATGGTAAGCCAAGTAGATGCCAAATAGGATTTACTATCGAGGTACGGGGGAAGACTAGAAGAAGCTACCATGGCCTAACGTGCAGAACCTTTGGACAAAACCAGTGCCTAGCCCGTTACGTACCCGTATACGTGCCGTATATGGACTGTACCTAGCCTATACCCGGACCGTACCCGATCGTCGATCTCTTTTAACATCCGTCCCTTTTCGTATTATCTGTTATCGGCCTTTTTCAATATCCGCCCCTCCTCGCGTTATCCGCCATTTTCGGTGTCGCCTCGTATTCGTCCCGTTTCCTACCAGCTCCAATTTTCGACGTTTACCAATTTCCGCCACGCTTTTCATTATCCCCCTTCTCCGAAGTCACTTAGTGTTCGGAGTTAGTTGTAATAAGGCCCCTAACATTAATAACGTCGGTATTCGTTAAAACTTAGTAAGGATAATAATAACAATAAATAGGTAAATTTTTATTAAGTCGTGGTAAAAGACGTTTTATAGTCAGATATATATTTGAAAAAGTCGGATAGTATTTACCCGGCCTTACCTATCATATTATAACATTGTTTAATGATAAATTTTACTTTTTATCTCCAAGTAAAGTATTATTCAGAGGGTAGAAACGATTCGCCCTATATTCATCGTTTAGTATAAGTTTAACGCCAATATCGAAATACAGAGTTATTATAAATCTGAACATTTCCTTGTTTCGCTTTAAATTTATTTAGAGCTATAATATATTGGAAATTTTCTAGTAATTCGGATTTCGGCTTATTCTAGCCCTCTAACTCAACTAATATATAACAAACCTCTCTCCTCCCTGTTTTTATCACGAGGATTTCCTATACTTTAAATTCATCGTATTTACCTTTTCCTTTATCATTAACTACTAAGTCTAATCCTGGGCGAATATCGAATTAAAACTATGAAAAAGGGGGTTTGAAACCGCCCGCTGAATTAAGTTTATGTAAAATATAAGATATTTATTAAGGATATTTAATACTATATTAAACGGGTTCGAAATATCGATTACCCGGTACTAATTATAAAATTAATCAATTTTTTTATTTAGGCGATGAATTTTAATATTACGAAAACTTGATTAAACTTAATCCTCTACTTTATATCGCTTTGCCGGAAGTTACCTTCGATTCGCCGCCGTTTTTATCTTTTATTAAATATAAGTTATCGTCGTTCAAGTTAACTTCACCCTTTCGCGTAAATAAATAAAAAACGTAATAATTCGCTCTGCTAGACTAATTAACAACTTTGTATCCCCGTTTACTTTTAGGATAAATAACATTTCGTATCCATTTACTAAACAGTTTACGTTAAATCCAATAACCGTCAACTTTCGATTATTCAAAGCGAATTAACAAACAGGAAAATATAAAATCCAATTATATTATGAAAAACTGACGACGATACATAAATACTTTCAAACTTTTTAATTCATTTGTTTAATATCGTTATCTGTTATAGGTAATACGTTATAAATAAAATTTATTAAATTTTTATTAGGGAATATAAGGTCGTTTAAAATATGCCTACCTTATTTGAACCGCGGTCATTAATAATGAAAACTAGGAATTTAAAAAGTCTCTACTATATATCCTAAAAACACTCTCCGTACGTATCGACAATGATAAACTATATGGTTTCTAATTAAATGAACTTGAAAAGGCGATCCGTAATAATGATTCAATATCAAAAACCGCTATTAATAATTAGCAGGTTAACCATAAAGTTGACCAAAATATACGTTTAGTACCGGTTGGAGATAAGGAAAGGTTAAAAAAGGCTTTATAACCTACTGGTTAATGTATCCGAGTAAGCGCCTTAAGTTACGAGCCTTTATCGTAAGTAATATTAAAAAGTAAAAATAGTTGGCTTATTTAACTTAATATTCCGAAATCAAACGTAGTAAAAAAAATTCCAATTCTTTATGGTCCGTTAACATCGTAAACGGTATACGGATATTATATAACTCGGAAAACCACGCCTTTATATAAAATAATATCGTAAGGAACTATTTATTATAAACAATATAGTTAAGTTTTGTATTTATTAATCGTACAAGGTATTAGATTATTAGTTTTCAAATATTATTCTTATTCTGTTACAACAAACACTCTTTTAACGCCGTTTTCGAATAGTTGGTTTTTACTATTACCAGCAGATTTGAATCCTAATGTGTCAAATTCGGGGCCGTAATAAAAGCATCCTTTGAGATTTAAAATGTATATTCCTTCCATTTCATCCAAGCTTAACGAATACCTCATTTCTTTAGGCGGACGAAACAATACGTTAGATTTGAGAAATTACTAAGAAAATCACGATAAAAGTTGGTAAAACCCCCAAAACTTCAACCCCCCCGAACCATACGTGATAACCTTTACTTGCGGATAACCCGGACTTTTTCGGGGTCGGCCCGGATACCTACCTTAACCGTTACAATAAAACCTAAGTATTTTACCTGCTTTATTGTGAAGTTACACCTTTTCAAATTTAAATTTAGCTTCGTATTACAAAGACGTTTTAAAATTACGCGAATTTTCGCTATACAATCCTATTAAATACTTAAAAAAATTGTTTAAGAACGTTATAACGTAATTATTTAAGATATCTGCCAATATATAATGAACTTATCGTTATAACGTCGCCGGCGTTTTCACCAATTCAAAAGGGATAAATAATTATTTAAATAACCTGAATGATATACGAAACACCGTTAATTCCTCTTATTTGAGTATAACTCGAATACGGTAAAAAGCTATTTGAATATCCAACTTCGTAAGCTATATCAATTTCGATAACGTATATAGGGTTTTTTTAATTAAAAGCAAATGACAACGGTCTTACTTTATAATTTTATTAAATATCCGGTAATTGATATAAAATCATTACCCCTCTACCGATTTACGAATGAGTAACACCGACGTTATAACCGATAAAAAATTTATCTAAACTTAGCCTTTATTTTCAACTTTGTAACTTGTCGTAGGAAATTCAAAAGTTAATTTCGTAATATCGAATATAACAGCTTTCAAAGTCGTTTTAATAAAAAAACAATTTTATTCAGTTTAATGTAAATTTGATAATCCAATTTCCCCTTATATTAAAGTAAGGCTATAGCTTTATCTTTTTCGAATAAGTTGCGGAATTCAGCTAATTTTAATAAAAGATGTAATCAATCCCCTTTATCTGTAATTATGGTCGTTACCGTCGTTTATAAAATCCGCGTGATTTCGTAAAGGCTTATAATACAAGTTATTCGAAACGGGTTCCTCATACGTTATGCCTTTCCATACAAACGTTATATTAATTCTAGAAAAACCGAACCTATTACGCCTCATACATTTTCCGTCCTAAAGTATATTATTACTAAGTAGATAATCAAGCCCCCGTAACTTTCAATAATCAAGCGATTTTCGTCCGTATTTAGAATTACCTTTTAATACTATATCTAAGGTATTTCAAAAATTATATCCCGCGTTATTCCGGGAATAATTTATATCATTATTCGGGTTCAACTTTTCATTAATATTTATACATAACTGAATTCTTGAGATAATACTTTTGTTTTATCAAAACAATAATATTATACCGAAATTTCGCACATATAATAGTTTAATTTGCTTTTTTCTTAAATGTCATACCAAATATTCATTTTCAATATAATAATGATTTTACTTAAAATAGACTTCGATATTTGAAAAGTAAGTATCATTAAATATATAGGATTAAAGAATGAATTTTTATTTATACGTATTTTAATTAAATTAATTTTTTTTATTTGATTTTGTAACTATACCATTCAAGCTATATAACTTTTGAACGCGATTATATTTTGGAATTAGGCCTTTCCCGTCGTCGTTAATAGAAAACATTCCTTTACCTTTTCGACTTCAATCGTATATATTTACGTCGATGGTAATATCGAGCGAAAATTGTAGTTACGTTGGTAATAGTTCAATAAGCTATAACATACGTAACATCCTGAAACAAGTCTAGATAAACGTTTTTTTATCGTTACCCAAGTCGCTTTACGTCTTCAATATTAAACGCGTACCGAACGGATTTATTAAAATAATTAACCGTGATATTGAAATAATTTCCCGCAATCATTACGAACTTTTAACAAAGGTACTTAAAAGGCGTGGACTTTTATTATAATTGTATGACTATTCTGCCGTTAAACTTGAACGGGTTTCGTTAATTAACGACTAAAACGCCGTTTTAAATTTAAATACTTTAATTCGTTAACGAGTTCGCGGTATTCTTCTAAGGTTACGATATAATTTATATAGTTAACACCTATCGTAATGGATATGTCGCGGATATGTAGCGATACGCGAAAACGAAAATATTTATACTTTCCGGATGAAAGCTAATTTAAGCCGTTCGTTGAAATTAAAGATGTTTTAAATTTAATAACAAATAATATTTACAGGTTTTTTTTTTTCGTTTTAAACCAAAATTTTAAATTCGATTAATACCTTATTTGCGTGGTAAAAGTTATTACAAACCGACTTAATATAATCGAAAAAATTCCTTATATTAAATATACCTTTGTATCCTCTAGATTAATAATACGTCATAACCGTTTGTTTTATCGCCATCGTATAATATCCCCATGCGTAAAAAAAGGTATACCGATCCTTTTTAATTTATATTTCATCTGCTTTTAATATAAAATTGATCACTTGGCGCGTAGCTACCTACGTCAAAACAAACCCGTCGAATTACGGTTGGTTATGTCGTTTTTGCTCGCCTTAAACCGGTGGAAATCCAATATAAATCGCAGCTAATTCGGATGCAAATTATTAAATTTTCGCGATAACCTTAACAAAGTCGGACGTAAGATCGATAGTTAAAGTTGATTAACCCGGTTATTAAAGTTATTTTATAGCCGAGGCGATATATCTTACGGTATTTTACCAACGAAAAATATCGGTTTACATCGGCTGTAAAAAGGTAGAAGATATATTTATAAAGGTGGAAAACTAGGAATTTGTTGACGACACATATTCCCCAATAACTTTAAAATATAACGCAGAATTATTCACACTTATTATCAATTCGTTTATTAAGAGTAATATTTTTTCGAAAAAAAGATTAATAATATATTTCAATCCGACCTACCATAGTAAGCTAAATAAGTATTAAATGGAATTCACTATTAAGATACGAAAAAAGATTAGAAAAGGTTACCATAGCCTAACGTACAAGACCCTTAGGCAAAACCAGTACCCAGCCCATCATGTGCCCGCACACGTGCCGTGTACGGACTGTGCTCGGCCTGTACCCGGACCGTGCCCAGTCCGCACCCGACCCGGACCGTGCCCGATCCGCACCCGAGACGGACCCAGACCAGATACTGCCCATCCCGTTACGTGAAAAGTCACGTAAACTATAGGCTCAACAGCTAATGGCTTGAGTCCATAACAATGAATTAAATAAAGTTACTATATCTTCACATATATCTTTTCCAATTTCATCCTATTTTTTACAGTAGTTTCTTTTATTTCATACGTTTTCGCTTAATATACTTTATACGTTTACTTGAACTCATATGTTTACATATATCATAATAAACTCTCAACCCGAGTTAAAATCGGTAAACTTATTACAATTGTAAACGTCTTAAATGAATAATAACATCAATGACGAACTCAACTTAAATGACATAAGCCAATAATATTAAATCAAATATAACTAAACTATTACAGAAAGTCCTTTCATACCCATACCTGCGAGCGAAATAAGTATTTTTAACTTAGCCTTAAGCGCTCTTACCGTAACCTTTAGCGCTTTTAGCTTAATACTAAACGCCTACGTTCTAGCTCTAAGCGTTAATGTAATTATAATGATCGAGGTATACTGATTAATTAGTCCTTTATTAACAGCTTTCGCTGTTTGAAACGTAAGGAAATCGGTACATATAATGTTAATTATCATTAATTCCCTCGATATCGATATTATCAAAATATATTGTAAATTTACTTTTATCGATTTTTGAAGCTTTCAAACTTCTTTGGGAATTTTTATGACATTCAATACTGACTGAAAAGATAAAATTATCTATATGTTTAGTATCTTATTGTAGGGCTTTGTTATTTTCTAGTAGAATAACGAATTTATTTACGAAAAATGTATGAAGTTAAGTTTTATAGAATTTAAAATTATTATAAACGTTTTAATATGACGATTCTAAATGAACATTGGTCGCCTTACGAAAAAGTTCAAGGAGTTGACCTTTATTTTATAAGACCATACAAGTAATCAATACATCTTTAGTAAATATATCTAGATTAAGCTTTGATAAATACGAGCCTTGGTAACCTTTTACCAATAAAATTGATATGAAGCTATAATTGATACACAAATTTTATTGAACTCAAGTATGTAATGAAATTTGTAACCGATTAACTGAAAATAAACTTTGTACAAGTATATGTTTGATATTGAAGCGTTTCAAACTATTTCATTCGCGATTATTAACCGTAAATATTTATATTAAAAAATTATTATTAGATACGGTCGGAAGTGGTGCGATTCATGCTGTTCGTATAAATGACTTGGTAGTCGAACTTAAGTTTGTATATGGAGAAAAAAAGGTATGATAAGGATTTTTGTAGAAGTAATTACTATTACAATCGCAATATTCGTGAAAGTCGTGATATTCTTAATGTTCGTGATAATCGTATTTGGGAGAGATATAAGCCTCACGATAAGCTCGAGGATCGTAGCTGGAAGCGTCGCGATTATAATCGTGTCGGTAACTGTAAAGGTCGCCATCACGATAACAAAGATTATTGTCGCGTACGGTACGATGGTGTATTTTTTTATGTTTAGTCGAATACAAATAACGTTAACTATTTTGATTAAAATTAGAATGAGTTTGAACACTTTTCTATTCTTTTTAACGAGTTAGGTAGACTTTATAGTTGCGGATCTTACTCTTTTAATCAAACATGTCTTTATATATTACAGATATATTTAAGAGTTTCGTGATAATTTTTTCAAATAATGTTTTGAATTTTATCAGAATATAAAACCCCTCTTTATTCGGTTTATAAGTGGGAGTTTATATTACTTATATAGATTAGAAGCCGTTAAAGCATAGATTTTCAACTTTGAGGATGTCACGTATCATGTAACACGTCGAGAATTTATCGTAGTTAGATTCTTTAATCGTGAAATCTGTGTAGCTATAAGAGATTATCGCTTTCTTAAGGTGGTTGTAGGTAATATATTTTGAAGTTAAAATTGCATTTTTTTGCTAAAATATAGGTGTAAGTAAGGACTTTGTAGTTATGTTATATTTGAATAAGTATTTTCTTGATTTTGTTGCAATTAACGTTTTGAAGCACGAATACCAAACGATTTTTGGAGTTATAGAGTCACCGGCGAAGCTTACCACTAAATCTTGCTGGATATTTCTAGCCTCTAACTATATATTTTGCTTTACGCAAGGTATTGAGTTGGAAAAAAAAAAAAAAAAACCCCGCCAAGTTTTATATCATAAACCGTTTAGATGTTAGCGTTTAAATTTTTAATAATTGGGTAAAGTTTTATACGTACAGTATTCTCATCTTGGAAAATGATATCATTTTTAAAACTAGTTATTTCGAGGTGCTTTTTACCGTTTATAAGGCTCCTACAACTTGTGTTATTAGGGAAAAGTTTATAAAATAACTGTTAACATTGTGTCGTTATGCCAAATCATATATTTTCTGATGAAGTATATTCAGCTTCTTACAAACTTTGTTTTATATATGGCACTAAATATCTATACGTATTAAAAGTTATTGTTAACTCTATTACGCTATATATCACTTATCTTTATAGACATATTATTGTTTCGATTAATATTCCTAAGTATACTCATTTCGACACCATTTCTGAATGCGAGGAAACAATTTACTTTTATACCAATTAAATTAGTATTATATATGTCCTATTATTATCTGCTAATGTTGACAATGTTTTTTCTGAGATTAATAAGTTTATTATCAAGGCTATAGGTATTAGGAATGTAGTTTTCGTCGTTACTAACGATTTGAGCTTTTTTATAGCGGAAGCGTTATTAATGTATGCTTAGTTTAAGCTGTATTCCAATATTGTGAAGACAGTGGCAAGGCTATCTTGAGCCTTACTTTTCTCGGAGGCTTTTATCAACCTGCAGTTTTACATTCCCTTTTTCGAAGCCATTATATACTTGATTTAAAAACCTACGAAAAAAGAGAATACGAGAGACTTTAATTTCGTTAAAAAATAGGAAAAGCCTCATTTGAAGTTTTTTAATATTTTATATGATATGAAAACTCCCGATAAAATATTTATATCGAAATTTTAATATAGCGCATAAGTTAATATTATACTAGCCTCATATACTAATCAATTCTATAAATTTTGTGATAGATCTCCAAAAGTATGGTGAAACTCAAGTTCTATTAAACATTTGAGTGAGTAAACAATAAAGGTTTCTAGTATAAGAAAATGGAAAAACGTTAAATTTAACAGTTATCAATATCTAATTTCGCATCGTCATAAAAATTTTTTCTACCAATAGTTTAACAGTTTGTATAAACAAAGTTGTATAGAATAATTCAATAATACATAGTTATTGGCTTCAACAGTGTTTGTAATTCTAATAATATTGTATTATTGTTATAAAAGTCGTGTGGTTATTGATTTTAGATTTTAAAAAAAATTCGGAATTTCAGAAAATTATACTTTGCTCTTTTGAATAAATACTATCGACTTGTTACACGAGGCCAAATATATCTCTATGGTTCATATTCCAAAGTTATTTTTTCAGTGTTTATGTACTTAAACTATATAAATCAGTTTACTTTTAATAATTATCACGGTTTCGAATTCAGAATATTTACGCTTATATGATTTAGAAACTTACTCGTTTTTAACTTATTATTAATAAATAGTATATCAGAATCTTCCCACATATTTTGTCAAGTTTTTATTGAAGATATCTTTTTCGATAATTCAAAGAAGTATTCAGAGTATTGGATCCAAAATTTGGCTTTATTTGTCAAAGTCAAAATTTCTTATTGGTAAACAAATTTTATATTGGATTTTAGTTTGTAAAATTATTTGGTTTCTGTATTAATGGCTTCTTAATTTGAACAATGAATTAACATGGAAAAGACTTTCAAAAACTCTTATTCCTGATTACTATTAATATAGTATGAATATAACTAGGCTCTACGGGCTTTTTATACCTCATAGTACCTTACTATACCTAACTATCAAAGCTTTTTCAGAAGTTAAATGCTTAATTACTGATAATACGTAGTAAAGTAGGACGAGTCAACAATAACAACCGTAGTAAACGTTTACATTACACTTCAACCACAGAAATTACGTCTTTAGTATAATAAAAGGGGTTATTTGATATATTATAAAGATATTCTTGCAATCGATTGCGTTTACGCCGTATGAACGCTATACACCCGATATTTTTCCAAGTTGATAGGAGTTTTCAACAAGATTAAGCATTGTATTTTTCCAATTTATACGCGATTGTATATGGAAACAAAAAAAAAGTGTTGCAACCGCTATAAAACACATCATATTCTTAAAGAAATATGTCATAGAGGTTAGATTAAATTATAAATCTTTTAAACATTAGGTAATGAATTTTATTTAAGCGCGTAAACGTTTTAGATTCACTTTGGTTGGCAATTTATACCTTATTATAATTTTTACAGACTATATGTTTACGATGTGAATTGTTGAAAAACATTGTTTAATATAATATTTACTAATCACAGGAATAAATTCACGATTAATACGGTTATTAACCTAGATGTGTACAATTACAAAGTTGTTTACCTTTTAAAAAGGCTGAGTTTTATTTATGATGAATTGTTAGGGCTCCCTACACCTATTAAAAATATTAGATTCCTAGATAAGGAGCATATTTTTGATCAAATATTTGACAAGCTCATTTCAATTGTAACTGATATGGGTGATCTCACCCTATATATTACCAATGCAATGTTTTTCAGCGGGATTTACCTTAAATTATAATCGATATATAAAGAAAAAGCTGTTCAACTCGTTATTATTCATCCAATAATCAATATACTTATGAAAGTTCTAGAAGGTGTAAACGATGCAACCAAACTCTTTGATGGCGACTGACCTAAGAATATACTTACCGATGAAGCTAGTCAAGGGTTTTTTATTATATGTTTTATTAACACCTCTACCCCCCATTTTTTCGTCGTCATAACTATCCAAACGGGATCCAAAGGTTTTCATTACCTTAAAAATCGTGTTTTGAATAGCTATTAGAACTTGATGTTTGACGGGTTCACATCAATTTAAGCGAAGCAGCAAGTTAGTGATTTAGGCATGAAGATATGTAACGTGACTGTTTATCGTAACTTAATGGTTACCCGTATAAAATTGAAATGTTTGTATACTTGTAAATTGATGATCTTAGTATTTGTAGCATATTTGATCAATAAATTTTTATCGTATGAGCAAAAGATCGGAATCAGGCGTAATGTTAAGTTTGTGAATATCTGTAGTTAGAGTCGAGTTCGACGTAAGGGTCGTAAACATAGCGATTTGAAATTATGATAATATCAACTTATCTATTCGCCAAATTGAGAGGTTTTAAAAAATTTCTAATCGCTTCTGAATAATTAATTTTTAAATTTGTAGCGGTCAATATCAAATCTTTCTTCTAAAACAATTTCCACAAATATTTTTGGTATTGTTAATAAACATACTATCGCTACTTCCATACTACCTTAAAAACTCGATGCAATCCATAAATATTCTCTTCGTACTGCCATAACAAACCAATGCAATTCATAAGAGTCTTTTATAGAAATATTGCTCTACCTATAATATAAAGTATAAACTAAAGATAATATCTTCTACAAAACTCATCTATACTTAATCTAATAAACACTAACTAGTGTTAATATAAATTGAGACGTTACAATGTTCTCTACTCGAGATATAATCGCAGTAACAGTAGTATTACAATGGCCATGTGTTGGGGTTTTGTTTCTTTCAAGTTTATGGAACTGATAGCCAGTTTATATACTATTTTATAAGATCAAGTGATTAGCCTATATCATATATCGAATTGAGAATCCTACTGCAAATGACTTGCAATTAGTGCACTCAAGTTAGACTACACTGCAGTTGAATAATATTCCTATAGTAATAAATAACATCATATAGTATGAAGGTAATATTCCTAAAGTAACATACTAATTGACCGATTACGCCTTTTTATATCGCTTGATAAGTAAAGACCCCTACCATTGTTAAAACAATCAAACATTTCACTCTTTTCACTTACTTTACTTTTATCATTATTACGAAAAGCACAAATTTTCAGGGATTATGTTAGAAAAGGAGGTGGTAAGATACTCAATAGGACTATATTTATAGCATATTAAGATTGGATTGAAAAATAGTATTGTTATATAAATTGAATATTGAATTGCTGGTAAAGCTAAAATTCATTTTAGTTGAGGTAAAAAAATTATTCGTTGTTTGAATTTGCTATAGTATATATGATTGTTGGACTTATGATCTTCTATGTTTTCTAAACCTTTACCAATTTTTTATTTGTTTTCAAGTTACAAATACCTTTGACGTTAATTTTAATATTAACATTCATATACTAGTTAAGGAGGAATGAAAGTTTCCTATTTTCTTTACATAATTATAATGATATTTTCATTTTAAAGAGCCTGATATAATAGTAATGAATTGAATCAAATTAAAGTTACATTGACTAAATCAACTTTTCAATGACCTGGATATGGATAGATTATATAAGGCTTTCAAACTCATTCGCTGTAAGGATATGCAATGCTTCATATTCAAAAGTATAAAGAGGTTTGGCTATGATTATTATATTGAAATATAAATACTAAACAAATCATCATTTACTTCCCAAAATAATAATAAATTGAATTGTGATATTTTAGCTAACGGTTTATACCTATATAAATGAATTCTTCATATCATGAATTATGTAACCTTTGTTTTCAAAGTTGAGGTTTTTTCAGTTAATAATGGCAATAGATATATAGAAAGAGTTAAATATGCTATAGATTCATATATACCTAAAACTGTGAAATATTATTGCATACCACTTTAGCATTAACTTTATAATAACAAAATTCTAAGCCAATAATAAAATAATGGTAATTAAATTTCAATAAATTCTCGGTAAACTCTATTAAAGTAATGGAAAACTTAAGAAGGTATATAAGTTATTGAAAAAATCGTATGAAATTTCTACTTGCGAGATCAGAAGTTTTACAAATTAAGAGCCACGTTTTTAAATGCTGGTAAAAGACTTAAACTATACTGTTAACATTGATAGTCTGATGCTAAATTTACTAGACTTTGGCATATGTCCTAGTTTGACAAATTAGTCTTCCCGAACAAGAAATACTTAAGAAAATGGGAAATAGTATATTAAAACAATGATAAAATTATAAAGGGAATCTGTCAAACATTGTATCAATAATGCTTTAAACGCCGAGAATTTCTCATCTATAAATAATGTATTTATTCGGTTATTATAAAGTGAAATACTGGTTGCACACGCACCTATTGAATGGAATGAACTATTTAAAATTATAAGTGTCTCAGATTCAAAAGAATTGAATGAAGTGATTAACAATTTTTTAATATTTCGTATAACCTAAGCTAAATCTTATATTATAGAAAATATAGATAAACATTTTGAAACCGAACAAATTGGATAGTATAATTTCCTTTCACTGAAGATTGACAAACGAACAGAATAAGGTTGGGATGACCGAGAATCCAAAAGAAATAATTATAAGGGGAATAATGAGGAATACAAACTTGAATAATTATTGTCGGTAAGGTTTAAAACATATTTACGTGAAATAAGTAAGTAGAAAAGTAATCGTTAGATTGGTATTGCAGTAATAAAAGAAGATATTAGTCAGGAAGGAGTATTCCAAAAAGTATACGCCATAGATGGGAGGCTATAAATCTCCCATCCGGAAAGTAGCCCTTTTACCGTACGTTCTGGAATACCCATTCCAGACCGCTCCATGCATGATGCACTTTGCGTCTTGCAAGAGTGCAGCCTGTAGCGTGACACGTTATCGTGCATCCTGCAGGAGTGCACCTCGAAATGCAGTGCACTGCTACTTGGCCTATATATACTATCTATAAGGTTATATAGTAATATCCACACAGGTAATCTTTTCTTTCTTCCTTATGTACCTATAGTTCAGTAGCGAAAGTGTAGTTGTAATAGTTCCGTATACGTAGCCCTGTAATAACAGTATGATTGTAGTTCCAATTGTAAAGGTTTGAATCAGTAGTTTCCGTAGTGACAGTATGGTTGTAAGGATCCGAATTAGCAGTTTCCGTAGTAACAGTGTGATTGAAAAGGTCCAAAACAGTAAGTCCTGGCCGTGGTAGTAATTGTAACTAGGTTTGAATTAGTAAGATCTAGCCGCGGTGGTGATTGTAGCTTAGACCTAATTGGTGTAGCTAAATGGGGGCGATATGGTTGTTGATAGCATCTTTTATTGGTCCTAACAGAAGTGTGATTGCGTAGGCGCTGCAGAGGTGATTGCGTAGGAGTGATTACGCCGTTACATGTTTTTTCGGGGGTCAGTATTAAAAGATGCATCGCTATTGGTCTAAGCAAAACTTTTTTCCTTCCCCCATTAAAGGCGCGTAATCCAAGCCAATGCAAGTCCCTATTTCAACTTATTCTCTATTTCAATTAATTCAACCAAACCGCTCTGATAGGTAGGTCATTTGACCAATGCCTATATACTAACTTTTCCCTTTTATAGATGTTGCGTAAAAACAGAGGGGCTAGGCGCCGTTTGGCGCGAGAGCGCCGACGCGCCGCCGCCACCGCAGCCGCCGCCGCCACCACTAGCAGCCCGCCTTTACCGGGCACAATCTTGTTAATAGTAGTCACCCCGCCCGTCGCCATTACTCCGCTAAGCTCTGCCGCCACCGCCTCGCCTCCTTCTGCCGCCGCTGCCCCCTCCCTCCCCTTCTCCCCTTTTCCTTTCTTCTTTTCCAGCTCCCAGGAGGAGGATCGGGGGGCTTTTAAGTTTATAAACCTTACCCTCTCTCCGCCGGTGAAAACCCCCTTACTCGCGGTATCCCCTTTACGCCATAAGCGCAGCCTAGTATAACTATACCAAGATTTGTATACTTTAAATCCACCCGCCTGTATACCTCTAATGTTATTTTCTTCTTAAATAAAGGGTATGAAGCGGACCTGTTCCACCGCTTCGAACTCCATATCGTTAGGGTGCACCGCGAAGCCTCTTTAATACGCAAGGCGTTAAAACAGCGTACCCGAGTCCATA
The DNA here is from genome assembly GCA_038502455.1 of Anisogramma anomala. Classification (NCBI taxonomy): domain Eukaryota; kingdom Fungi; phylum Ascomycota; class Sordariomycetes; order Diaporthales; family Gnomoniaceae; genus Anisogramma; species Anisogramma anomala. Next base: position 16,051,978 of record JASMMZ010000006.1, on the reverse strand, counting down.
ATCCCAAGCTGTTAATGGATACACCCTACGTGCCGTGTATCGCATTTACGGCCGCGGGTAAGTCCGTTGACGATTGTTATAAAAGCAAGGGTCGTTCGGCCCGCTACCACCGTTACGAACGGACTAGCAACGGATATGCTCTCGTTTCGTTGGTTTTAACGCCATAAGCCGAGGCCGTGTTACGCGCCTGCCGGCTTTATGGTAAGTTTCAAGCGAACTCTAAAAAGAACCCGTTAAAAATATAATATTCGGGGCGCTTTGAAAAATAACTGCCGTCGCAAATAATTAAAATAAGCCGATGCTTGAAGTCATAAATAATCAAAACAAACTGATGCTAATGAGTAATAAGTGTTAACCGGTGGACTAAGGAGTCGGTGGCCGTTATTTCCGCCTAGAAATAGGGCCTACGCATATATTATGTAGGCAAATTTGACGACGTTATCGCGCGTTACCGGGAGGAGGGTAAAGACCACCTTACGCTTTTACCTAAGAGCATGCGACCTAAAACGCAGGGCGACATCCTTACTGGCGATGATAACGTCGATAGCAGTAATAGAGGTAACGTTAACATAAAGGGGGAGGGTGGCGGAAAGAATAGTAGGGATTCGACGACTTCGCCTTTTCCCTTACCTTTTAATAGTAAATAGCTGTCCTTTGGGCCGCGCCGGCATATCCAGCCATGGTATTATGCTTTATATAGTAAAATTATGACTTTCTATAAAATAATGGCTTATAAGTAACAAATGTAACTTGAAATATATAAAATAAAAAGAGGTAATATATGAAAATCAGTATGATATCATAAATTTAAACAAAGAAAGAAAAACAATACAGAAATTCGTTAGGTTGAGGTGTGTATAAATAAAAAGTAATAAAATATCAGGAGCGACGCGAAATAGTAAGGTTAAACAAAAGCAAAATCATAAAGCGGCGCGGATAATGTATTCCGAGTTGCTTTAAACTTTTTTTATTTTCGTGAAAAAGATTTTGATACGGTTCTTAAAATGCCTTACAGCAATAAAAACGCACCTATTACGGTGTTAAAACTTAGTCGCGTATAAAGTATTTAGTTATTTCTCCTTTTAAAGTAACGGTTCAGAATATTATATTATAACTATTCCTGCTAATTCGAGCGGTATGGGTATTGTAATCGTAACCGCTCCTAAATTTTGCGAGCGGTGTGGATATTGTATTCGTAACCGTTCTCGGATTTTATAAATGGTTTGGAACTACGTATCTAAACCTCACTTTTCCTAAGGATATGGCCTAAATTATGTACCTGGTATTTCCTTCTTTTAAGGGCATAGCCCGGATTATATACTTAACTCTTCCTTTTCTTAAGGTCGCGGCTAAAAATATGTATCTAAACACTCCTTTTTCCCCTCCTCTTATAGCCCTATTTTTTCTTAAGGCTACGGCCTAAAATGTACATTTAAGCCTTTCTTTTCTTGATTTCGCGTTAGTCCTTTCTTTTTTTACTAATCTTTTTTTTCTTAGGATGTTACGCTTTATTATATCCCTCGTCGTTTTAGAAACTGTCTTTTTTGTTTTATTATGTAACACCTTTTTATCAATTCCATTTGGTATAAATTATTATTCTTTGGCAAATAAATGAGTTGTGTTATTTAGAATAAGGCTTTTACAAATCAGGTATTTCTACCTCCTAAGATATTGATATCTTTACTTCGTAATTGAATTTGTAAGGCTTTAGAAATAAAAGGGTTCATTATATACCACATACCTAACGTCCAGTTCGAAAATCTTTCATCAAAATTATTTAGTATATTAGGTCCTTAGGTTTTCTACTCTTAATAGCGAAACATAACAGCTAAGATATATGTATTTGACGTGTTTGCCGTATATAAGTCGATTCCTTCAACTAGTGTATTAATAATATCCTAAAGGCTCAAGTTTCTTTCGTATATTATAACCTTTCCAATTCCTACATATTCGACTAAAACGTTGAAGTAAACGTCAACTTCCTTTGGTGTTATTAGTATTAAGACTATAGCTGTAAGTGTTTTGTGGCGGTTAGGGTTAGTTGTTTTTACGTACACCTGATATATGAAAGCGGTGTGAATTGGTAGTTTCACGCCATAGTTGGATTTTCAATGCGTTTAAATTTTAAAGTTTAAGGTGGTTTGAAAAATACAATGTAAATAAGATAATTAGAAAGGTAGGAGAAAGGTTACTGAATCTTACTAATACAAATAAATTTTGAATGATATGTAACTAAGACGTAACCACAAACTAATTAGGTGTTTTAAATTTATTTTATTAACTCTTGGTAATGTTATACTAGCCAAGTGACTAGGAAAAACTCGAACGTCGTAAGGGCTAAAGTTAAAACATGTAAGGCGAATGTAGGAAAACTCAGAGCATATAGGTCAAACGTAAGAAAGTAAATAAGGTAAAGGAAGTGTGGGTATGAGGAAGTGTAGTACGTGATCCAGTGTGTGGATCTTGGTTCGTGTTTAGCAAGCGGTCTAGATTAGCGTGTTGTGGCCGCTTTTGGCGGAGCGAATGGTTCGGATAGTGTGTTTGTAACCGCTCTTAAATTAAGCAGGTGGTTCAGATGGTGTGTTTGTAACCGCTCTTAAATTGAGAGAGCGGTTCGAATAGTGTGTTCGTAACCCCTTTTGAATTAAGCGAGCGGTTTGGATACTGTATTCGTGACCACTCTTATGTTTTTACGAGCAGTGTGGATTGTCGATTTCAAATCGGACGGGTCCTAACTAAGGGTTCCGAAACTTGGTGGTTTTGGTTTGCGTGGCCTAGCACATGATAAGATGTTTTTCAAAAAGTGTCTGGGTATGTCAAAGCGCCAAACAAAGGTTAATAGTTGCATAACAGAGATTTTATCAGATAAAGCGCCAAATAAGTGTTGATAATATCATATTTAAATTATCTTTTTTGAAGTCACTTAGCTTTTACAATCTTTATATATATCCCGTATAATTTTCATAGAAACGTAATGTTAAAGTATAAATAGTTGAGACCGTTACAGCAACCTGTTATAGGTATTTAACCTGTATTTTTCTTTTTCCCCCTAAGTTATTTATAGTGACCGCGTCGGATACTAATTAGTGTTGGTAAGTTTTAAAACCTATTTACACAAAATAAGTAAGTAAAGGAGTAATAGTTAGATTAGTATTGTAGTAATAAAGGAAGATATAAGTTAGGAAAAAGTATTCCAGAGAGTATACGCTACGGATAGGAGGTTATAAACCTTCTATCCGGGCAGTGGCCCTTTTGCTGTGCGTTTTAGAATACCTATTCCAGACCGCTCCATGCATGATACACTTTGCGTCTTGAAAGAGTGCAGTCTACTGTGTGACACTTTATTGTGCATCCTGCAGAAGTACACCTTGCAATACAGTGCACTGCTACTTGGCCTATATATACTATCTATAAGGATATATAGTAATATCCATAATTATAAATAACTGTTTAGCGTTAATTCTTCCCGACAACCTTATACGCAACTCTCCGTCTTATTAAAGTTGTTACCAGATTTTTATACTATTTTAAACATCGCTGAAAAAACTCACTTTTTTTATTTTAGCTACTGCTTAAGGAGCCAAATCGATAGCATATGTTTTAAGCATACTTTCAAAGGATACCCGACCTTTTTAGAAGTACTAAAGACCTTAATAAACACTTTAGTTAACTGGTTTGTTTATTGGGGAAAAGGATGAAATTACGTATCAATTTTAATGTTTTAGTGTTAAGATTTTTCTTAAGGCTTTTAACACATGGAGGCGCGTCGCAGAGGTACGCGAATTCGTGTACCGGGTTTATAAATAGGCTATTAACGTTTTTGTCGTCCGATTCTAAGAGTCCAATTGTATCGAGTAATGCATTTTTGTGATGTGTATTACTACTTACGAGATGGAAAATACCGTAAACGGGGGCCTCGGATTTTATTTGGAGAACTGTTTAACGATTTTCGCGTCCCTTATGGAGCGTTACCTTTTGAATAACCACTTTTGAGTTTTCTTTCAACGTATTATAAATTTATTCGTTGATCTATATGCTTCATGTTTTTTAGAACGCAGGCTTATATTCGTGCTTTGAGATCTACTATCGATATATAAGCTTTTTTTTATTACGTTATCCCTTTTTCTTTATAATAGTTTCCTTTACTTTTTTGATATTAAGCTTTATTTTAGTCATTGTAATTAATTCAAATAAGATATCTGTTATTTCAAACCCCGAAATCCTCTTGTATTTCTCTTAAGAACTTTAAGGCGTTATTATATATAGTATGAAATACTATCCCTTTGAGCGAATTACCCTTTAATAGGCGGCGGAGGAAATATATACAGGGTTTCGTTAAGGTTTTAAAGGGCTTTAATCACAACCATGAAAGTCACATTTTTCGGTATACCTTTATGAAAAGAATAGAAATAAACTTACCGCATATTGAATAGGTGAAAAATATTTTACGGGAGTCCTTATTCTTGATAATAATGTTGTTATGAAGAGTATATTTCTTCTCCAAAATAAATCACTAACAGTTATCTACATTTTTGTAGGTATTTTCGTTATATGATATTAATGTCAATGAACTTATATTGTAAATGGAGAGTTTTTCGTAATTCAATAGCCTTTTCCAAAGATTTAAATTAACGTTTTAAGGCAATCAAAAACCAAATCGTTGCGAAAACCGGGTTTATAACGATCGATGCCTACCCATCAATAAACAGATATCATGTGTATAGATTTAATAACCTCAATCGTTTTATTTCTAAAGCTTGTTAAGTCTTTTCGCTTATTTGGAAATTGAGAATAGTTAAGGGCGACAGGAAAACAATATGAATTCTAGTTTTATAGCAAGGGTGGCCTATTATGTTGAGTGAATCAACAATGCTTTTGTATGATCAAGTACTATTTCTACGTGGTTTTGAAGAAGTATTAAATTTTAAAATTAAATAAAATGGCGGTTAAATATATCAGTTGTTAAAAACTTTTCTCTTCGATATATGCACACTGATAAGAGGCTTCGAAACGAGAGGACGAGAACTGTATTCGGTTTTCAGGTTAATATTGAAGAAGAGAAGTGGTATTGATAAGAATAAATATAAAGCGAAAGTGGTGGCGCAGGCTCTAGTTTAAAAAGTTATTATGGCCGTTTTTGTTACGATAAGCGCTCGCCTGATTAAAAGTAGACGGGAAATTACATTTTTTTTACATTATTATTCGTCAATATTTCGTGATAAAAGATGTGAAGCAACCCGTATTTTGTACACGCGTCACCGGATTCTTTGCCTTTACGTTTATACGCGTAGTTACTACTACTTTCCATGTTATATTTTCGTCAAAGTTAGTAATAGAAAAGTGTATAATAGATATAGTAGATACACCGGTTATTTATCAGTTAAACATCAGGGGTTTTACTAGTTTAGAAGTTATACTGAGGTTTAGTTTTCTTGACGCAGAGCTTTAATAATAGGGAAATAGATGCGGTGATTACTTTGGTGATAAAATACGATGAATGTATAGTAGAGCGCTTCGTTCGAGGTATCATTCCAAATGAGATTATCGCAACTATCAAGGCTTGTAAATTGGTTCAAAATGGTTTGTGGATTTTGAAGGCGAGTTCTAAAACCTTGAAAAATTTAGGGATATGATTTTGAAGCGTAACCATTGTTGCGGTTAAAATTTTATATAAAGATTTTATCTCAAAGATAACGGAGGTTACGGTTATATTTAATTTACATTCTTTAGTTAATCCCATGATCTATCCGATGATACGCATAGTCTACTTAAATCAAACAGCTTAACAAATTGTTTCTTTTTCGTTTATTAGTGCACAATCGTTATTATCATTTTGAAATATTAAATACATTTATGTTAGTAACTAGGGGAACGAATTGGAGTTACTAAATGAAGATAATAAATACGGGTTTTATATTCATATAAGTAAATATAGATAAAATCGCTCCAATGTTTCAGGCTTTTCAATAGGTGATATCGCGAAGCGAGTTTATGCTATTCACGTGTAGGATCTTTAGTTCGATAAAAATAATAGCAGATAATTATTTACATAAAGATCTTTATTTCCTTTTATTACTAGACCTTCGATTTCGTTTTACGTTTAAAAGGTTTCGTTTTTTGTCTTTGTACATATTTTACAAGCTAGTGCTTGGGCTAATGGTTACTATAGATCTAACTCTAGTGGTTGCTATTCCTGCTCCTACGGTGCTTTAGAGCCGTTTGGAAGCCGTACGGGAGCATGCCCTTAACTATTACATAACCTGGTTACTCCTTTTCTATAGCTTCAAAACAGCCTCTTAGCAGGGGTCTCTCCTCTATCGAGGATTATAGATAGTATCTGACCACTTTTAGTGACTGATCCGAATTAGTTCTTTTATATATAATCCCCGATTTTTTTTGTACCGCTAATGTTATAACTGTTTGTAAACGGTTATAGCCTAAAGTTACGTTTTCCTCTTATATTTTAAACTTAAACCCCTAATCTTTGAAATAAATCTTCGACGTACACATGAAGATGTAATTATAATACACCTTAATGGCTTAGTAGAACTATCCTAATACTTAATACAAATGTTTTACCAATACTACACGTTTAAAGCTTATTAAATGAAATGAAGTCATTTGAGAATACGCTCTATATTTAAAATAAGAAATACTCATATATTAAATACGTTAACGAATATATTACGGTAATTTGCAATTTCGTATATGACTATAAATTCGAAATAATCCCCTTTTTAAGGAGGTTTTACTATGTTATCACCGAATAACGCAATTATTACGTCGCCTATAATTAAAACCCGTTTTAATGTAATGATCACACTAAATACCCGTGAGTATATAGAAGGTGTCCAGAGGGTTTATGTTAGCAGTAAGGTAGCAGAGGTAACAAAAGGTGCAATATCAAGACTGTATTCGTGCGAGTGATGATCAGAAGCTGTGAGGCTATTCAGGGTAGACTGAATACTTAGATTGACAACTGAAGAGCTATGAAGGAAATACTATCTATCTTGGTAATGAAAGTGTCCTTATATATCCGCGCCTTCATACGTCTTCAGTGTAGGCTCGACTGGCTCGATACCGAGTCCATCGAGTCTCACACCATGCTGACCCTAACCCTTGTGTACGGTGTGTCTGTTGTGGATCCCTGGTGCCTGCCGAGAGGCTGTGTCCAACCGATTTCCTTCGTTATCTGCTGCGGGGCCGCCGCTGGTGCGCCCTGCGGATGTTGGGTCATAACATTTAATTTCTCCGATAACAACGACTCGGATTCCTTTAACTTTGACTACAATTTTATACCCCGTTTAATGTGTGTTAACAACCTAAACATAAGTGCCTCAATTATCCAGTTAAGTTTTCCGATATTAAGTTACATTTTCTGATATAAAAACTATAATATCTTGTAAATTAGGTAAAATTCGAAAATTTATTAGTATTGAAAAAAATCTTTTACGCTATTTTGTAAAAATTGAAAGGCTTTGCGGAAATCGTTATAAAAGGTTACTACACTCGTAGTAACAATAGCATTATTAGCAACCCTAATGTATTTATAATAATGTTTCGTACCCATTATTCAAACCCTAACGCAATGACAACCATTATTTCACGGTTTAAGAATATAAAGTAAGAAGCCCTAGAAAGGTTTTAAGACCTTTTTAGACGTTTAGGAGGCTTTGTTTACAAAGGTTGGCGGTAGGGCCTGGGAATCTACTACCAAACTTGCTATTTTAAAGGAAGCTATTAACTATAAGTTGACTACAACTCTATTCATCTTCGATATGCCCGCGAATTATAACAAGTAGATCGCTCATGTCCAACTTATCAATGAGCTATTTCATAACCATTTTACCAGGTACGGTGGCACTAGTTACGTTAGTGTTGCTAGTACCGAAGGTGTTATATGTAGCGGGAGTAGCAGCGGTGACGTGCCTGTCTATGACGGTTAGGGGAATGTTTTATGATTGGCGTAAACGTTTTTCGAGCTTTTTTTAAGCGGCGCGTTACTTGAGTTAACTATTAGGAACTCTTCCATTGTAAGGACTTTGGTTTATGTTTGTGGAGAGGCGCGAATAGTTACCGTATTTGTACCTATTTATTGGATTTAGCGAAACACCCGAGCGGCTTCGGAACCAAAGCTAATAAAGGTATTATCCTTATCTTTTGCGAAAATTTTATTCATTTTTAAGATGGAAAAGCGTAATTTTTGTATGTAATCGTTTATAAAAGTTGAATGAACCTAAATTCAACCCGGTAACTTGCCTCCAACTTTGAAATAGCTTTTTGTTAATAATAAATTACTTTACAATTTTATTTAATTTATACATATTTTCGGCAATATGGGTTATGAATATTTTAATATTACGAGTAGATAGATCATTATTCCATTCAAATTACTGTATATTTTTCATTTCATTCAGATGATTTGGTTAAGCTATACGTTACATACCTGGTTCCGATTTAGGGTTTTTTTTTAATATTTTGAAATATTAACCTCTATCATTACGGGTGTCGTATATAAGATTATATTATTCCATATTTATAATACGACTTTATTTTAGGTCAACCCTAGATGAAATACTAACAGGTAACTTACGCTGCTCCAGAGTATGTATTGCTTTTGAAAAGAGCGGGTAACTACCATGTTTAGAAACGAGGGTATATACTGTTATGAAAACTACTCAAAGGGTTTAATACCACTACCTTTCACGTTAAATTCCGGAAAGCCCGGTAAAATCAAGGCGTTAATACACGGATCGTCGTCGTTATTCTTGAAATTATTAATAGAGATTTTATTCCAAATCTACTTCTTTTTATTAACAATAAGCTCCCCGATTCTGTTAAAAAGTTTACGTCTTTATTTGATTTGGTTTTTGGAAATCAACTGCCCCCTTACCGTTCCAAAACCGATTATGAAATTTTCATTTAAAACGATAAATTAGGCTAGCTCTAGGAAGTCATTTAAGGCTTTCAGTACAGTATATCGCAAAAGTAGCTTTATATATCAAGGAAAAGACTAATCATATTATTCAATTCAAGTTATATTCAATTCAATTACTACTTAGCGGGTACCCATATATTCCTCGTTAAAAAACCTGGTAGCGATTTATGGTTTTATATCCATTATAGTAAATTTAACGTTATTACGAAAGGAAGCCATTACTCCTCTCGTTTTATTAAAAAAAGTTCGCGAATATTTTTCAGAGAAAATAGTTCATTAAGTTGAATTTTGGAGTCGATTTTCATATATTCCGCATTTTAAAATGTGAGAATCAAAAAACTACGTTTTATACGTTTTGAACCTTTTAAATAACCAATTACCCCATTCGGCTTTTCTCATATACCGACTACCTTTTAACTGTATATTAATAACAAGTTTTTTCCTTCCCTAGAAATTTTTTATTTCGTTTTTTTAGACGATATTTTCATATATTCAAACAATACCTTTCATGATTATAGCGCTAAAGGTAAACAAATACCAAGCGTTTGAAGTATTGCGCGCCTTAATTGCGATATATATAGCTATAAATTCGACTTTTAATCCATCGAATACCTAGAATTTGTTATTGAAATTGAAATTATCGTTTGCATGAACTCGGAAAAGCTATACGTTATCCGGAAATGGGCGGCTTTTATATTAAAGTTCAAAATGAAGGATTTCCTTAGATTTACCAACTTTTGTTGTCAATTCATTCGCGAATATTTCGCAATTATTAACCCTTAAAATTGATCAACCGGGGAAGGCACCGTTTTCCGTTAAAAAATCGAGGGAAAAGACGGTTTTAAACGGTTTAAGTTTAGCTTTTTTCTGTACCTGTTTTTGCTTATTGGGATCTCGACTGCAACACCTTTTTAAAAGCCGATTATTTTAGTTAGATCTTAGGAAGATATCTATTTCAACTCAACAATCACGTTAGCCTACATTAATCGTGATATCATTCTAGCTATTTATAATTCGGTAAATATAATTACAAAATTCACGATATGGAATTATTTGGAAGTATGGAACGCGGAGTTCCGAGATTTGGCTTAGTTGTTTACTATTTTTACGAATTATGAAAATTTGAAATACTTTATAATTACACACCGACTTTTTGAATGTTAAATCCGTGAATTCGAACGTTTTTCCCAATTTCATTTTCAACTGGTTTACAAAGAAGGAGTCGACTATATACGACCTAATATACTATCCCAACTAAATCAAAATGTTTTAAAGGTTTTTCCGACCCACGCCTTTTAAGCCGGGAATTTTAACTTTTACGCCCCAAATTAGCTAATTTTAAGCAGCTTTCTCTCGCGTATGTCTTCCGATTAACTATCGTTTATGAGTCTATTACAAAAAGTTACGAAATTTATATCAATATCGACCTTTCAAGTAACTATGAAGCTGTTATTACCCGAATTACTACTCACTGTGGTCTAATTTGTTTAATACGTATAGACGATTGGAGTTTTACCATCGATATTAATATTTTGTAATGATCACACTAAATACCCGTGAGTATATAGAAGGTGTCAGAGGGTTTATGTTATCAAGAAGGTAGCAGAGGTGCTGAGTGAACAATATTGCAACCGTGAAAGTAATGATCAAAAGCTGTGAGGCTATTCAGAATATACTGAGACTGAATACTTAGATTGAAAACTGAAGAGCTATGAAGGAAATACTATATATGTGGTGATGACCGTATCCTTGTATATCTGTGCCTTCATACCGTCTTCAGTACTGGATCACTTGGATCAGTGCTGATCCTACTGATCCTAATCACATGATTGGCTTAGTTATTTCCGCTAACAAAAGAAAGGTGTTCCCCGCCTGATATGTTGGACTTCGGGTTCAGCTGCACACTAGCTTGCTTCCTGACCTGCTATCATGCTTGGGTCGTGACATATTTATAATGACTAAGTACTTAAAGTTTTTATTTCGAAATATTTGTTAAATAACGCAGGTATTTTATGGTTTCGTATTAGTAATTAGGTACCAGTTTACGAACCTCTTACCATAGTATTAATATGAATTACCTACGATTCACTTTGTATTAGCTACCCTGACCGCGACACCAGTATCACTATCCTTTTCAAAACGTACTTTTGACTCTAGTTACACCGTATGGTCCGGTACTTTTACTCAAATTATGATATTTATAAACGTGCGACCTATTGTAAACAACGTCAGAAAAGGTTCCTCAAACTCTTACCGGTTATTAAATGACTTTAAAGCGATCTTTTTATCGATTTTATAATCAACTTTCTTTGGAAACAAACCGGTAACCCACTTTACCTTATATGTATTACTTATTGTTTAAATCAAACTGTCACCTTCAAGGTAATAATTATAACAAACGCCGAAGCTTAAATAAAACGGTTTTTAAGATGTTATTAGCGGTTTTATGGATTTCCCCGTATAATTTTTAATAGTAGAGGTTCAAATGGTACCAATAGTTTTTAAAAACACTTTTGTAAATTGATGGGGATAACGAAACGTTTAAATATCATACTCTACCTCAAAACTGATGTAGCTATTAAACGATTCAATTACGAATTACTAATGTACCTATATTCCTTCGTCCTTCAAATTCAACTTAACTGAAGCATTTAATTACTCGATTACCAATTAACGTTAAATAATAAGTATATAAATACTATAAATATTGACCTGATTTTTATAATTTACGGTTATTATATGAACTTAATACAACCCATATACCGTTTACTTATCCTAATTACAAAACCGCGTATAAAGATCGAATATTTTGTTTTACGTATTTGCGATATTATATAAGTCGTATAAACCATAAGAGAGATTATATAATAACGTATAGGAAAAGATGCTAAGAAGTAAAGTTCCTCTTTATACCGATTCCGGGTTGTTAATAATGTCTCATTTCTTTTGAAAAATTATACACCAAATAAATGTTCGAAAAATTAAACGAACTTAATAATGAATATAGTATTATACGTCTTATCGATTTTCAAATTGATCAATTTAAGGTTCTGAAATGAAAACATCCCCAATTTATATTAACCAATCTTTCGAACTGTTTCAAACCTGTTTCCTAACCAACTATCACGCGACTTTCACTCATTAGCTATTAGTATTGTAAGTAATAACGGCAAAATAAAACCGGAGTATTAATTCGAAAGTATTTTACAAGCACAGAAAAAAATTCAGGTAAGCTGCCCCTAGTTTACCCACCCTCCAAATCAATAGGTATTAGTTGAATAGGTGGGTAATATATATTGAATTCAGAAGCCGCTTTTGACTTTTTCAAATACCGCTCCCTTTGATATTTTGGAATAATGTTATGGGTTAGGTTGATATAATAATAGTATTTCCCGCCTATTTCGTAAGAAGACTAAAAATATTTTATTTTATGTTACCAATCAACGTAAAAGCCGCTATTTCACGGATACCAAAGATAAATTGAACTTTAATGAATAATATAATCGGAATTATCAACCTATGTTCTTGTCTTCATCATTTTCAGAATCATTACCCAGTATTTTCCTACCCATTTCAACCAGTTTACCTAACTTGTTTTCTATACGACCCAATTTACCATTCATACGTTCGAAAACTTCGACTAACTTTTTGGTCATTTCTAAGTGGGTTACCTATCGGTTTGTGAACCGTAATACCTAAGTTTACTTCGAATATACTTTACGTATTTAAAAATCATGTTTATCATTCTAAAGTTATACAGAACGAAGGCTACGGGAATGGATAAGGGTGACAAATATTAAAGCTGTTTTATCACGGGTTTCGTACATCTTTGACACTACCCGACAAATTCTTATTACCTTTTGAACGATGAAAATCTAAATTAATACGTTTTTTAGCCGTTTATAAACATTCTAAGAAGAATTTGTAAGCCAATATTTTACTCTGGTTTTGAATATAGGTGTCCAAATAAACTTCGGATAATTCTTTTAAAGCTTTATTTACATTAAAATTCAAGTTTAACATTGTATAATTTTGGTCAAAGTTACGGCTAATCATACTAACGAAGTATCAATAATAGCGAATACCGGTGTTTTATCGTTAATTAACTGTTTTTCAGCCGTTATACGAATTCGATTTATATTAAATTTCTTAAAAAAAACTTTCTTAGGTTATATACCATCTTATAGATACATTAAAAATATATTTGTTTATCAATCACATCCGTGTATATATCAATCGTATGAAGGGCAGGGAATTAGATACTTATTACTAGATATTAAATAACTTTAAAAAAAACACTTAGGTCTTCAATCGCCTTAGCAACCATGAAAACAATATAGGGATTTAGCTCGATAACCTTTAAAGACAATAAGAAAAATCTTTCTTTAATATATAGGAGCGGAGTGCGACGGCACTACTAGTATATATAGTAATGATACTAGTTGTATAGGAAGGTAGTTGTAAAAGGGAAGCTTTTATATTTCTAACAGGGGGGCCTATGGAACTATTTTCAAGGAGGGTGACAGGGGAGCTCGTGCTAGTGCTTTTCACACAGTGTCAAGCCGTTCGATGTCTGGAACCTTTTACATGATATATTGACGTTCGAAGCCGCTCCAAAGCGGTTGTTTCGCACTTACCATATGTTTTGGTTCGCCAGCACCTTTTAACACCTTCCATACTATACCGTGAGAGAAAGAGGGGGAGTGGGGGGAAGCCGGAAAGTAATGTCATAGGCTGGTATCTAAGCTAATGGTTACCAGAGATCTAGCTCTTGTGGTTGTCATCCATACTTCTACGGTGCTTTAAATCCGCTTGGATGCCGCATGTGAATATGACCTCACCTGTCACATGACCTGGTCACTCCTTTTCCACAGCTCCGTAACATCTCCTTAGCAGTGATTTCTCCTCTCTTTTTCACAGAGAATTATATAAAGTATTAGACCACCTTAAGCGACGACTCTAGTTTAGTCCTTTTACAACATATTTCATTAAGCATTAGAATAGAGTTTCAATCATTTAATATTAATGAGATCGATATTTTGCACTTATATTGGGATAAGTTTATAGATAACGTATCAACGGGGGTTTACAGTTAGTTACTAGAGTTACGGGGTATTATTGGCATAAATTTTAACGTTATATATAATCAGGCGGAATTAACTTTAAGTAACGTAAAAATAGGGTATATTTCAGATAATTAGGCACTCGCGACTAGTATATATTTTAAGTAAGGGATTAGAATCCCTCCATTTCCTTTGTTACAAGTTTTGTGCAGTATTTATCGAAATATTACCGAGTTTATTATAGTAATATCATTGAGCCTCGACAACAGTTTGCCTTTTAAAGTATCCTCGATTATCCATTTGATTGAATGAGATTACACGGCCCCGTTTAACATCGTTAGGGGATCGGAAACTAATCTATTGAGGTTTTACGATGTGGTCGTTATTATAATGGTTTTTATACAACTCAAGATCGAAATTATGGATCTAGGTTTCGTATATATGTAGGCAAACACCTTTATCCAACTACATAAAAAAGTTTTATACCCGGTTGGACAATCCACCACAAATTATTTAAATTCCATTAAATAATTGATACCTAGACTAAACCGGTTTCGTTATTATGGATGGAAGGTGAATATAATCTAATTTAAGACTTCATGTTTTTTAAACGTAATATTTTCATAAAAGCAAAGGAGGCCTATGTTCAATTTTCAAAGAATTCATTTGACTAGTTCAATCATTTTATGAAGTTTTACGATGTTATACTCTTGTATAAGCCTCTCTACCTTCTATAACTTGCGTTGCTTTAAATCGATAGACGCCTAGTTTTCGATATCTACTAAGAAACCCAAATTTTCTATAAAGATATTTTAATAGATCACATGTGAACGATGATATCAATAAAGACACTTGAAAATATTAGGACGAGCTTAAATAATTTTTTTATAAGTCGTAAATATCTTTTAGAAAGGATTTTAACGTACTATAATAAACATACAAAATATGTCGATAGGGATTAATTATATAATAATCCGTTTTTTGAAGGTGTATTAGAGTTTCATTACACAAATTTTATGTATTTTTTAACTAATACCTGTGTTTAGGTATCTTTATTTTGGCATGGAAATAATTGGAGGTATCGATAATACCGAAGTTTGGTAACAGAAATCTATTTAACCCCTATTTGTGAACGTTTATAACCTTGATTACAGTTTTTTTTGAAGGGCTTGAAACGTATTTTGGCCCGCAGGATATCGTGGAAGCTTATTACCCGCAGATTAATTAGCAATCAATAGGGGGGTGAAACGCCCTGGAGACCCGTTATAGACTTAGTAGTGTTTCTCATCTATGATATAAAGTTTGGTTGGACGAAGGGTAAGATCTCTTCAATTCATTACCATAACGTATCAAGAGCTCTTAATACTGTTTATTGAAATTGAGTAATATAGGAAATGCGGTGTATACGGTTTTATAAAAATTAACCTACGTTATTAAAAAGCTTTTTAACGAGAAAGATGGTAAATATACAGTATTAAACGATAATTATATGATTTTGAAACCTATTTTACAACACCCCTATTGAAGGCTGGTGCCTAGGCTAGTGATTGCCAAAGATATAGCACTGGCGGTTGTTATACTCCTACAACATTTCCGAGCCGCTCTTAAGCATACCTACCCTACGTCATTAACCATGTGACCGAGTTACTCCTTTTCACTAGCTTTATAAAAGTTATTTAGAAAAGGTTTATTATTTTCTTTCTTATGGGGGATTCGAGATCATATTTGACCGTTTTAAGCAATAGATTTGAAATAGTTTCTTTATATATAATCCTTGATATTTATGCCTTTCGGTGTCCTAGCTTCGTTTGAGTAGCTAAATATTAACGCTATATTTTCCGAACCTTTGAATCTAAATCCTTAGGCTGTGGAGTAATTGTTTGACGCGCGCGTACTGAACTAACTTTAAGGTGTCATAGTAACGAAACACGCTTAATTAATTATTTAATACAAATAATTTAACATTTTTTTTCGAACGGAACTCGTTAAATGGTACCGATTTATATTGTAAGTACTTTTTGCTTCTAAATCAGTATGAGTTTAACAAACTAGCTATGTTTATAAATATAATTCGGTAGTTCAAAGTTATTGACGCTATGTTAACTTTTTCATAGAAACCCTTTACCTTGGAAGAAACCTCTTTTATATTACTTACAAACGATGCCAACGTAACTTTCGTGTTTATTTTTATTAAGGGTCCTATTGATTTTCCTGTGATCAAGATAACAACTTGTATTCATTATATTCCGATTATGAAACAAACTATTAACCCGATAACGTTAACTGTTAATAAATTAAACGGAAACGTTTTGATTAGTTAGTGATTTTTTTCAACGTTAAATTCCGTTTTTCGACGTAAAAAACTACGAAGTTATATAAGTTACGTAAGACCGAAAGTTTATTATCATAAAAAAGACTAATTTTATGATATTTTTTGATAATGTGAGGTTATAGTTAGAACTGTTATGAAAAAGTTATAATGTCTTCTGCGGTGACAGCAATTATAGTGACTCTAACGTTTTCATGCAATGTTTAACGTGTATTACTAGGATTCAAACTTGGCAAGAGCCATTATTGCTCGGTCTATAAGCTTGAAGTAGGGGGCTCGCAAACAGTTTTACGTTTTTTTTAACGACTAGAATGTTTTGTTAGCTGAGGCTGACAGAATGTCTTAAGAGTTTGCTGTTAAGTTCGCTATCCTTGAAAAAGTTATTAACGACATTTTGGCTAACGCATTACATCCCCTTGAAATATACGAGAAATAAAGAGATTGAGTTGCCTATACTTAGCTTATTAACGAACGACTTTAGAATTTTCGTATTTGATATGAAAACGTTAATCATATTAGTAGTATCGGTAACGGTAGTGTTGTTTGCAGTGGAATAAGTAATGGTGATATATCTTTATACAATAGGTATTGGAATTTTATTATAACTAGCGTACAAGTTTTTAGAATCGGTATCAAGTGGATTGTTACTTGTGTTAATTAGGTTATAATTTTACGTTATAAGGATTTTAGTTTATACTTAAAATACGATGCAAATAGTCATCAGATTCGAACCTGCCACCTAGATCCTACCAAATACATTAGCGGCTTTAGCAATAAAGGCAATTAGTGTATTCACTTTACCATTACCGACGACTTTATCGACATTAAAAAAGAAAAAGTGTAATGTCTCAGTATAATTGCGTATGGAAAATTAAGGAACTGTAATTTAACCTAGCATTTTACTTACAACCTCCGAATAAATTTACTTTTATAGTAAATTCACTTTTTAATTACGCTTCATTGATCAAATTTTTGGTAAATATTGGTTATACGCATTTGAAAATTATGAGTAAATAATTTCCTCGCCTATTACAATTAATATATATTTTTACTCTACGTCGATAAATTATTGAAACCACCTGCTACATTGCTAATGTCAATCTACGATTTATATATATTCTATAATATATTTCAACGTTCATATCGATACATATAGACATCGTATTTAGACTTATATCATTCTCTATATATAATACAACATTATTTTTATTTAAACTTTGAATGAAATACGAAAAAGTAACCTATGTTATTCCGAAACATATATTGCTTTTAGGACAAGTGGGAAACCACCACCTATTGGAATGGAGATTCGTACCGATATAAAAACCACTTAGGGGTATTGATAACACTGTATTTGATGTTTTACTCCATTAAGCTCACCGGAACTAAGCCGTTACTACATGCTTTTCGTCTATCTTCTTTAGAGATATTAATGGGGCGTTGGATTCTAAATAACTCGTCATCGTCGGAAATGAAATTTCAGATGTTTTGAACAATAATTACAATTTCTCGAAAAAACTTGGAGAATTATTTATATTCCAATCATTTAAAAAACTATTATCAAATCATTTTGAAAAATACTTTAGGATAATTTTTTTCATATTTTTTTGGGATAGTTATACGATATGTCACGGAAGAAGCTCTTTTCATAGCGGAAAATATTGATTGATTTGTTAGACTCAAGTTGTAATCATGTGAACAGCTTTTTGGTAGATACCTTTATGTTTTTCTTGAAGAAATCCGAAATTAGCCTACATTTTTGTGTCAATTATTGGCGACTTAACTCTATTTTAAGAGCTGACCAATAACTTTATCTTATTATTAAAGAAACGTTTGTTAATATTTTTCAAGTTCAGTAGTTTACTAAATTCGACGTTTGATCCGTTTTTTATAAGCTTCTTAGTCAAAGAAGCGATGAGTAGAAGACTGCTTCTTATACCAATTTCGGCTTTTAAAATGGTTAGTTAACATTATCGATCTTTTCGGGTTACCAGCTTCCTTTTAACGATAAATCCATAACTAATTACGCCTATTTTTCCATATTTACTGTTTTATTTTGATTCGACAACATTTTAATATATTCTAATAACATCTTCAACTATTATAACGCTAAAGTGAAATAGTTATTGAGTGTTTCAAGAGTTATTGAACTAATTTTATGTATATTAAAATACGAGTTTATCGTTTTTAAAACCAGGTATTTATGGTTTACTATCAAGATGAAGATCAGAATAAGTATAAACTCGGTGAAGTTACATATTATTTAAGAGTGAACGTTTTTACGTTTATGTTAGGAATGTAACAGGTTTTTGGAGTTGCTTACTATTACCGCAAATTTATTTGAGACTACATTATAATAGCCGGCCCTTTAATTCGATCAATTAGGAATGGAGTTACCTTTTGTTAGGGGCCTAATGAAGGAGTTGCATTCAAGTAGGTTAAGGTTTCTCTCCTTTTCGAACCAATTTTCGAAATACGACCCCGAACGAAAAACTTTTTCGAAAATCAACTATTTGGGATGTGTGATAGGGGTGTATTTACTTTAATGAAATAATCATGCTATCTTTCGCCCAATAGTGTATTATTTTCCTTGTTTTTTACACATAGAATATAATTTAAAATTTACGACAAGGAACTTCAGGGGTTTGAAAATTGCGTGGAAATATGGAACGTGGATTTCTGAGATACGACTTGTCTGTTTAACATCTCTACGAACCATTAAAATCTGGAATATTTTATAACCATTTGAATACTTTCCGAACGTCATATCTGCTAGTTAAAACGCATTTGTTCATTCCATTCTTCAATTGATTTATGCTCAAGAAAAAAATTACATACCACCCGATACACTATGAAAACGGAATGAGAATATCCCTAGAGACTCTTTTGGATCTCGCCTCTTAAGCCGAAAATTACAATTTCTTCGCCTCGATTAAGTCTTTTTTTCAACGTTTCCGAGAACGCAGATTTTTCAGTTAACTATTTATAGAGAATTTATCTCAAAGCATTACAAACTTTTTATTAATGTCGATTTTAAAAGTAACTAGTACATAGTTATCATACGAAATATCATTAACCCTCGCCCGGTTTACGTAATACGCATAGACGATCGCGGGTTTTCCGTTGATATTTGTATTAATAAAGAGCAGTTAATGAAGGTTTTTATTTAGAAATGTACAGTAAGTAATAATAACGTTTTACGGTTTTATAATTGTATTGGGGTTTCCGTTAACGATTCGTTTATTATAGAATTAATTTTTGTTATATACGATTTACTATTTTTGGTTACCCGGATTATAACGTTATTAGTATTATATTATTTTGTTTGTGTCTTTGGTTTTGGTTGTATCGTACGGTTTGACGTTTTTATTGTAATCATTATATTTGTGGGCGGATAATTCATTAACGATTTCGTTGAAAAAGATTTCTTTAAACCCTTTACCCGTTTTTGAACGGTTTTAAAATGATTTATCATTTGATTTTATGGTCTTTTTTCTTCGGTATCGAGTTCGCGATTTACGTTACTCTACGTTTTTTTTATTTACTATCTCCAGGCAGTACCCATTATATAGTCAGTATAGGACGGCCCTCGCTAATGTTAAAGATACATATGCCAGTGGGAGGACTCGTAATTTGAGTGTTCCTACTCTATAAAAACTACTCTATTCGAAAATTATTTTTTCCCCTCAAGTTATAATATATAATTCGTTAAACATACAATTGTAAATAAAAGCTTTGTCCCTAAATAAGTAATTATATTAGTTTGAAAACCCAATCCTACATACCTGTGGTTAATTTTCGGGCAATATGTTATACGTATATGTGGAATGCCAATGGAGTCTTATAACCAATCGTATTAGTCGTTATTTCGTGCTACAATATTAGTGAAGACTAAAAATATGAACCATATTTTTATAAGTTTGTCCACATGTTATGTAAAAGAGGGCAGAAACTATTGAGTACTTCGGAAAAGGATGTCCACTAAATATACTTGTAAAGAAAATTCCGTCGCCCTTTACAACCTTTGCTTAAAGAACGGAAATACAAAAAAAAAACCTTTGCTAGTTCCTGTAATCGAACCTTAGGCCAGCCTTATAATTAAGACCTTAAGGTACCCTATAGTTTAGTGGACCGTAAGGGCATGACAACTGTAGCTTTGGCTAGGCCGTGATCACGGCTATCTCAGTCCTCAATCAACGCCTACTCATATTGAGGATCTCACAGCGGTCCTAAAAGAGTAAAGAACCTGTAAAACACTTATATCTTGGTTGAAAGCTCGTATCGATGAGGGAGATATACTTCATAGCACGACGAGGCACCTTTTTCCCACAGGCCGCAAACCCAAGAAGTGTAATAAAATATGAAATAGGGTATACCACTGAGCGGTTGGTGTGCCGTGAAAAATCTTCTGTAAATAGAGAATGATATCCAAAGTAAAGTGGAAAGATTCACTAAGTGGGCAGGGCGCCAGTGTAAGTCGTGACAGCTTAAAAAAAAAGAAATAAATAGAGCCGTCAAGTCCAAGCGTTTACAATAAAGGTCTTTCTTTAAGACCTTAAAACGAAAAATGAATCAAACTCGTATTGTAGTGCAAGTCCAAATCTGAAGGGCCACGTTGGCACAAGTAATGAGGGACGGAATCGTTAGTTGTGAGGGCTTTTATCTAGATGCACCGTTGCGCGGGCGGTGTGTCGAGCCGACGACAATCTCTATGGCCTAAAAGGGGTCGCCGGAAAAGATTCAAGTAGTGTTAGAGCCGATTAGTGATGTTATGATGGAATAGGATGCATGTAAAGTGATGATGTTAAGAGCGACTGGATCTGATTTTTTCTCTCAAAAGTGGAAACTATTAAGATTTACAGTGTAGGCTCCCTGGCTTCCTTAATAAGGTGATCCATCATCAATACCAAGAAAGTTGATGTAAGGTTGAAGATGTTACTTTATAGCTATTACAGATCGTTTAAGTGAAACTTTTACCTTGTAAGTAATGGAAATTATAAAAGTTGAAACGTACGCGAAGAGATTTTTGATTAATGATTAAAGATTTTATAGGTTCCCTTGCGTTATCAATAATAATAGTGGTTTCAATTGAATGAGTGGGTTTTAAAAACGCTTTTGCAACTTAATGTTACTTTATAGCTATTACAGATCGTTTAAGTGAAACTGTTACCTTGTAAGTAATGGAAATTATAAAAGTTGAAACGTACGCGAAGAGATTTTTTATTAATGATTAGAGATTTTATGGGTTCCCTTGCGTTATCAATAATAATAGTGGTTTCAATTGAATAAGTGGGTTTCGAAAACGCTTTTGCAACTTAATAGTGGAGGAATAACGTTTAAATACCGTATTTCACTTTAAGAGAGATGGTTTCACCGAATGTGCTAATTAGCAACTTTTAATATATTTGCTTTTCTTTATTATTGAAACTAAATTAGATTAAATCCGTGTATCATTTGGATATTTACTTAAGCGTAATAATTACGATAAAAATATTATCGATATTAGATTGTTTGTTATAAATTATAGCTATTACGTTCAATTTATATAATCCGTTTCACGTTGAACTATGTTGGTTATAAAGCCTTTAGTAAAGGATAATGACTTTATCTAATGTATTAGTGAAGTTACGGAATTCGTGAAAGCTGTAATGGCGGTTAATTGATACGAAATGAATGAAGCTGCTAATAAATAGCGTTTTTCTTTAAAACGAATTCGGGTTGGAAACAATATCAAGTTTTTTTTATAAAACGTATAAGTTGAACTATTTGTAAAAAAAAGTAATTGGCTTAATAATATGTACTGTATAATATTTTTTATCTATTTCCCCATTGTTAATCTCGACATCTTCGATGGAACATACCCCTTTTTCATGTTATTTAACTTATCATAATTATTACTAATCTACTTTCGATCTAACAAGTCTATGATAATTAGCTACCTGCCATCGACGTTATTAGAGATGATAGTAAAACCGAATCTAAATAAAACGTCGAAATTATTTTATAAAACCTAGTAAAAATTCATACGAGTCGATTTTATATTGGAAACTCCGTAAAGTTATGAGCTTAAAATAAATGAATGAGTTATATTTATCTAGTTTGTAATTCGTTTTTCAATTTTTCGGATATCACAACCTTTAATACATTCGAATCCCGTTAAAACTTGATTGGGAAAAACGATAAATCATTACTCCTGGCCCATAAAGGGGCTTAATTTGACTCGTTACCAGTTATTAAACCGTTTTGAAACAGCTATTTTATTAATATCAAGTATAATATATAAGCCTGTATTTTTGTTACGATTACAGTTATTTTACTATATTTCTATTCTGGTTAGTGCCTCCTTCCAAGTTTAAATATAAACTATTTTCGGCCAACAGCTTTTTCCCTCTATTCATTAGTTTACCTAATTTGTTTTTCAATTTTTTGGTAACTTTCGTCAATTTTTAATCGTATTAAATTAAATTCCTTATCCGGTTTTTCGCCGTAATATTCATATTCGATATCAAAATACTTCATCTACCTAGATTTTACATTCTTCGTTAAGTTCAATACGTTAAAAAACCTACGTAAATGAACAGTCATAAATAATAAGAAATCGCCGCCATTATATATATTAATATTATACTATATAATGGGACGAACTTTTATGTTTTTTTTTTTTGCAATGACCTCTTAAAACCATGCGTGATTTAGCTGTTAATTAGTAGAAATGAAGCAAAACAAAAGCCAGGTAATTCATTTCTATCCTAAGTATAAAATATAGGTAAACCTTCTATTAATCCTCTACAATCTTATTTATATTTGAGTTGAAAGCTAAAGAAATATATTGGTAAGCGGAACTATGGCCTGTTATATCCACAATGAAAAATCTATATCGCGCTCCAGTATTTCAATACTTATAGAATAATTACCAACCTTTATTTTGTAGTTTAAGTTTACCTTTAATTTTTAACAAAACTTTCGAATATTATACGTGATACAGTAAATATATTCAAAATATGTTTTTTTCATGCGTTTTATCAGAGTAAGCGATAATAAGCCGCTTATAATGGAATTACCCATTCGTGCATGGGATATAAACAACTATAAAACGGCAAAACCTATATTTCCTACGACCTGGGTGATCGCGACAACTAAACTATTATTTATCGTTAATAATCGGAAGAAAGGAAATGGGTAGGGTAAAATAAATTAGGTGAATGAATAAGGCTAATATATGGTATTATATTATTTAAGGAAAAGATATAACATTATGATAAAGTTAAATATAGTTGTTTATAAAAGGAAAGTTTTATATTTCGGATATTATAGAAGTGATTATTTATAGAAGATAACAAGGGAATTAACGCCAGCGCCTCTCAAGATGCAACAAAAAGATATACGGCAGAAAGGCGTCTTTTACACGTTACCAGAACATTTTACGCCGTTCTTGAGAAGGTATTACACTTTTAACTAAAGGGGGGGGGGGGGGGAGAATATTTTTTTAAAAACTATTCATATGAGGAAGGCAACTTTTCCTCCTTACCATAACGTTTCTCGCCGATCGTTAACAATTGACCCGCGGCTATTATCATTCCAGCCTATTATACCACCTTTTACAAGATGTTAGAACGTTTTATAGCCCTTGAACACCTTTTGCAACCGTAACAGCCTCCCTTCCCCCTCTCTCCATAGGCTGGGGGTAATGTTACAGGAGAGTGTATGGGTTACTAGTCGACAGGAATCAGCTCTAATAATTGTTATACTCTTACGACGCTCTCAAGTCGCTACTGAGAATTCCTACGCCACATGATTAACTACGTGACCGTGTCACTCCTTTTTACTAACTCTATGGTAACTTTTTAGCAAAGGTCTATTCTTCTCTTATTCATGAAGAATTATAGACAGTATATGACCGACTTAAGTAACAGCTCTATCCCAGTTACTTCACAACCATACAAAGAACCCCTCTCTTTCCATTTTTATATATAATCTATATATCAAACCTATATAAACTTTACTTAGGCTGTATTTGAATTTATATGAACAACGTCTTTGTTGTTTCAATATTGGACTTCGAAGGCTATTGTTTTCTGGTTAGAGGAGAATCTGAGGAAAGCTAATGCATGAGCAGGCGAAAATCATTTTAAATTTGGCCTGGAAGAATCGTAATTCATATTTATTACCGGTTGTCAAGATTCATCTAACTTTGCAAAATACGGCAACCTACTCATATTAACCGATATAAAAACAATGCACTAGATTATCAACCTTATAACAAATACCAAAATCTTTAACCTATGATAATAGGGATTTAAATTTAATCGAACTATATTAAAACGCTCTCATATTATAGAACGTATAATCATAGCTTCAAAGCTCGTATGATATTACGAAGAATCATCTCATATAAAGCAAAAACCGCTGCCGTATATTCACCAAATTACCATTTTTTACGGTCGTATTTATATTTTACTATTATGCCGAAAACTGGTATATAGAATGTGGCTCATAAAGCTTAGAAAACTGATTTACGGTTTTTTTCAATTGTTTTAGCAAAGGCGGTCGCCTTATCGTATAGAACATGGCTTAACACCGTAGCTTAATCTTTAGCCTGACATCAAATTTTTTGGTATGAGTGTACGGACCATCTCGTTAAAAAAAGGTTAGAGGCCTATACTGTAAATCCTAACAGTACCTATTTTCAAGAAAAAAATTCAGGTCTAACCGTTTGCAACACCATCACTTTAAATACACCAAATTCATCCACAACATCAATAATCGGATCTATTACCACTTAAATATTTTCCGGTGACCTCTTTTTAACTATGAAGATCGTCATCGGCTCGACACACCACCCGCGCAAAGGTGCATCCAAAGAACAGCCCTTACAGGCAACGATTCCATTCCTCATCACTTATGCCATCGTGGCCTTCTAATCTTACACTACAATACAAGTTTATATTCAAGTTTCAAGATCTCAAAACCCTTTCCTATACACACTCGTATACGACGGCTTTATTTATTTGTTCATTTTTGAGCCGTCACCACCTATATCGGCACTCCGCTCGTATAGTGGAGCTTTCGCCTTCGATTTTACTTTAGATACCTTTTACTGTCTACAGAATACTTTTCTTGAAACACTACCCGCTTAGTAGTATACCTTATTTTATCTTCTTTTACAGTCTTTAGGTTTGCGGCCCGATGCAGAAAGGTGGCTTAAAAAGTATATATTCTTCATCACCACTGGCTTTAGACTAGGGTACATGTATTTTATCAACCCTTCACTTTTTTAGGGTTATCAAATCTTCGATACAAGTAGTTATCGAACGGAGATTGCGATAGCCAGACAATACGACTAGGCTAAGGTTACGGTTTTCACGCCTATACAATGTTACTGATTTCTAAACTGTAGGATACCTAAAGGACTTGATTAAAAAGTTTATTTAAAATCCGGTTTCTCGTCAAGGGTTTTCCTTAAAATTGCATTTTATAGGCAAAAGCTATATTTCGTTATATTATGGTTATAATAGGTTTGAAATCTCTTAGATACACCTTATGGTGGTGCCTATCTCTCTATACAATAACATAGACCAAAACTATATAAATACGATCAACACTTGTTGTACGCGAAGGTTTCTCAATAAAGCGAAGACATATATAATTGATATAAAGCCTGCCCGCATTGAACAATTATATATAACGCAGTATTTGGAAATTGGCCACAGGTGTAGAGGATACTTTTTCAATTTATATACTTTTATAATAGGTAATGAGGTGGTTTGTTCAACAGTTTGAAAGGTATAACCTTAAAACGGGGAATTGAATAGAGTAGTAGATGTGTAAGGTGAGGATACTGAAGTTGCGAGCCTTCCCTCCTACATATGTAACTTAAAGTTAGTAAAAGTCACACTATACTAGCTATATAGTGGGCACATCCCGGTGATAGTAAAATACAACAAAACAAATTTACCTTCTCCTTTCAAAACGTAAGTCTAGCCTTTGATAAGGTTATACTAAATTAATGGCAACTTTGATTTATATTTTATTTCAAAATAATTAATACCGGTTACTTTTTTATACGTCGTATTATAATTGCATTATTAGTCATGTCGTTCACGTTTTTATATAGAAACTCTGCGAAGTTGGCGCCTGGGTTTACTGGATCGAACTAATTCATATGTTAATGGTTCATATAGTTTCGCATTATAGCGATTATGAAACCCCTTAGTTATTCCAATTTGGGGGACTTCTTATAACCTCACCGTCACGAATATATGATAGTTTTTTTTTACATTACATTTGGTAGTTACGAATAACGAGTTTTAAGTTTTTTTACAACCTTCATTCATAAATTTACAGTTTTCTTATGAGTTTATCGCGAATCCTATTAAAATTTTGTACAAGGAAAATAACATTCCGGGTTTTTAAATTTGGTATGTTAATTTAACGCTCATAATATTACAGATTTTAATGATCGGTCAAAAAATATAAAAATGGATAAGAATGATCTATATACTAATATGTAATTTCTAGTAACAGTAAAATAATTGCAACAAAGTTTAATAATTTAGAACTTACCATTTATGTTTGTGACGCGAACGTTATCGGGGTTCTCCGGGGTTTAAAACCTATTGTATACGTCTCTATTGAATGAATTACTATATAAGTTCATAATTACTTTATTATATATATTTTAGAGGATAACACCGACGTCTTTTCCTAATAAATGCATAACTGTTTTCATACCTTTACCTGGTTTCGACGGGTCTTATTACTAATGAACTAAAACCTTGAATATATGAGTACCACTAAAAGAGAGTTTGTTTATAAATTATTTAACGAAGGCGTTGGTAATAACACTCATTTCAACGATAATAATTATCTTTCGGTTAATTGCGTTAAATCCTTATAAACATCATATTTTAAAACAGTTTAAACGAAATGATTTGTCAAACCCAAAATAAGGTATCTCTTATATACTAATATTAAAAACTTACGTATTTAACTAAACTCGAGCTGGAATTCAATAAAGATTCTTATATGGGTTTCTCTCCTCCTCCACCATTATACAACTTTAATTCTATCGATTGTCAACGATACGAGACGGTTATATAACCTTTGTATTGTATTAACAACGCTTTAAAACTGTTAAGGCGGACAGACTTTATTTAAAATACAAAGGTAAATGAGGTTAAGAATACTCAATGTATTGACTAGACTCTTGAAATGTTTGAAATCAATAGTCCTGGCTACTCAAAAGACTTTCAAACGGGTAAGCGCGTAAAATATACTTACTTAAAGTTTTTTTTTCGAATCTTAAATATTTTAGGAATTTTATCAGTATAATGGATTTCGTTTTTTTTTTATCGCGGAGATTGAAATGAAAATCTATTTAAGTTCGCATTTTACATCTACCGATAATGCCTACATTTCACATTCGGTCGTAATATATATATTATAACTAATATTAACCTTGTTTCCAACGTTAATAACGTCGCAATAATTAAGACGTCGATATTATTGTAGACTTTGGGTGTTTAGTAACTTTATTACAATGTTTACAAAGGTTTCAACAGCCGTTATGAAACGCGTCGGATCTATTTAAGAGGGGGTGGGGTTAGAATTAATAAGGAAGGGGGCCTTGGGAGTGATAGTAGAGATGGAGAAGACGGAATTGTTTTTAATGGTACTCATATCGTTATTCTTATTGTTATTGTCATCGTTGTCTCCATTGTTACCGCTGCTAGAGGAGAAGAAGTATACCGGCGAGATACATGAGCTTCTTAACAGCGCCGCAAATGAGGCTTATGCAGCGCCGCCTTCTGTTACCTCAACCGCGGTGCGGAAAAAATGCCGAAGGGTTGTTAAACGCTTATCCGATAGCTTGGAAAAAACGTTAGCTCGATAAAAAGTTAATAACCTAGCGATGTAAACAGTGATAGAGATATATCCTCCTTTACTTTTGATAATTATTATTGATTATAAGCGTTTAAAAACGAAATAAGTATAACTAATGCATTTATAAGCGTACAAAGCACACTTTTTTCTCGCTATCACATCTAATTAAACTCTATCGCTTAACTCAATCAATAAGAAACGGATACAATTTGAACAAAAGTAAATCTATTATAATAAAGCAGGTTGATAAGGGGAAAAAACGAGGGGCGGAAGATCAGGGAATTTATCAAGGTTTAAAAATGTTCGATAAAATAGTTTAACGGCGTAGATAGGTAACGTATATAGCGGCCGTATGCATAGGGGATACATTTTTTCCCCTCGAAGATACTATGATTCATATTATTATAAGGTCCTATATAAACCTTAATATTTGTAATAAACAAGGATTACTTACTTTTTACTAAATCGGTTTTAAAGTAAATAAATAACAATGATATTATATAAACCTTAATATTTGTAATAAATAAGGATTACTTACTTTTTACTAAAACGGTTTTAAAGTAAATAAATAACAATTATATTAATTTCAAAAGAATCGTTGAATCCCTTAAAACAATTTATACGGCCAAGTTACTCTTACCCCTTAACCTTTCCTTTAAAACCGTCAAAGATTTTTCAAAATCGTCCAATTCTTTAAGTCGAAGCTTTCCACAACAAATACGTTTATATGTGTAAATCTACCATAGATTTCATTATATGACTTTACTTCTCGGGAAAAGAAATTAGTAGTTCACTTTTATCACCGTAATTCTAAAATATCAGGAAACATTATCGACAATGAAACGGTTATCGCAATCTTTTTAACAAAACTATCAAAATAGTTAATATTCATTCCAAATTCTTTACGAATTTCGCTAAAATTTGAAACAACGTAAAGAAGTTTGATGGGAAGCCTTATAATCTTTTCAATACAAAAATGATACCTGTTTTAAACATTTGTAAGTGGATGGAGATTTCTTCCTCCAATTTTCATTCAGTGTTCCCTAAAATCTTTACAAGTTACACCAAAAACTTTTACCTAACCTTTTAAATAAAAACGAAAACCTTTGGAAATATATACGATAGCATGAAAAGAACCTTCGAATATAACGTCTACCTTACATAATATTAAACTAAATAGGCTACGATAAGGTAAACGACAATAATAACTAAGGGTAAAAAAGAGAAAACTCTGATAAATATCCTTAACTAAATACTAAACAAGTTAATGTTATGCTAACATGCAACAGGAAAAGCCTACACTGGCGAAGCTATACTGCGTGAGCAGTTACGGGCAGAGGTTACGGGTGTAAACGAGTTAAAATACGCCTTATAACGCTCAAATACCACTTGGAAAGTTTTGTTTTTAGCTACGTACGATCTTTGCTTACGACAACGATAATCAGAACAGCTGATTTGCTTCATATATACCCCTAAACTAATAATTTCCACGATGAGGATGAAGAAAAGCACGTGATAATACACCATATTAATTACAAATACAGGTGGCCTCAACATTTCAAAATCTAGCTTAGAATCTTAAAACTAAAACTTACAACCATATTAACCCTAAAAATAACTTGAACTAATATATTAAATTTGTGGTAAACCCATCTATTCGTTAATTTGCTACCTTGCGGTTAAACGTAACAAATAATAAGTAATGTATCACGCATAATACTATACTGTTTTAAGCTAAGATTACTTGTATTGTATCGCAGATTACGAGGGTAAAAAGTTCATTATTAACGATGAGAATGTGTTGAAAAAAATTGTATAACGTAAAGATACTACTCTTAACGCAACCAAGTAACTAGCTGACCATACCTTCCTATACCATTCAAATAGCAAAAACCCCTATCTTTACCTTAACTAACCCCCTAACCTCTTATATATCTTTGAACTTTTCGACTGTTACGCGGATTATATGTTTTAAGGAATGATGCTATATATTAGGGTATTGAGGTATTTGATAGAAATCTATTCATAATACGAGGTATTACGAAGGAAAAACACTATTACTACGGAACTTAATCGTCAAAATATTGGGAGAGCTAAAGTTAAATTCGACGCGGACGAAAAATTATTGTTTTTAGAAACAACGATTATTTAAAGTTTTATTAAGCCGATTACTTTTTACATTTTCCAATTCCATACTCTATTTCTCCGTTTCTTGGAAAACATAAATATTTTTTGAGTTAACGTGAAAATTAATGTATACGAACTGTTTAAAAATGGCTAAAGGTTTCCTTTAGCCTCTAAGTAGGAGCATCTTTGGTTTTACTTTCAAAGTCCAAATACAACGGTACTAAACCTAACGAAATGAAAGATACGTTAATTATACTAACGTTATAATTAATTAATAGTCGACATGTTATTCAAAGTTCTTGAATTTGTAAGGTATAAAGGTGTGGAATATTTTCCTTTGAAGGCTTTGAAAATGCTTTAAAACAATTATTTTATGTATACGAAAGCCTCCCCAAATTTCAATTTTACATTAAAAGAATACAAAAACATCAATCATAAGATTTTCATTAATGTATTTGACTTATATAATAATCTTGTTTTTGATGTTATTGATTCCGCAACCTTTTTTAACGAAGTAAAACCACTTAAGTCTATATTAACAAAAGACACGGGGAAAAAGTTAAAATTATTATATATTTAGATGTCTTCAAGCCCACTAAATGTTGTTGTTCACGATACCGATACTATCTTAACGATAATAGAGTTTCGGGAAAATGTTAAAATAATAAGTATTTTGTATAAACAGGTATCTATTCAGGTTTATTATAGCATTAAAACGGTTGAAAAGATCTATATACTACTTCGTAAAACGTACTATATTCTATTTTAGATATTGGAAGCTTTATATATTGGAAAACACGTTATTGAATAACAGTAAAGGGTATGAATAATACTATGGATCCTAACGGCTAAATGTTAATATTACTGATTTTCAAAACATATCCTTATCTAACAAGTAAATTTCCACTATTAACAATTACCCAGAAATGTGTTATAACGTAAAATAAGGATTTCAAGGAATCATGGAGGGAATTGTCATAGCTTCAAGTCAATAATACCCTTAAAACCAGAAGTAGCTATATTATGACGAATGTAATTGCTTTTCCGTCATGAAGCAAAGTCTTTGTATAATGAAAACCAGACAAATATGATAACCTATTTGAGATTTTGAGGATCACTAATCCTATAGTATTTGTTAAAATTATAAATAGTTCCATAAAGTTACTTACAACTTAGATTAAACTCTACATTAAGCCGATTAACAATAACGATAAGAGTCTTTAAGCTAAATTAATTGGCCAATACAACCCCCTTCCCCCTATAATCGATTAACTAAAAAAACGCCGCCGATGCAGCCAACTACGAAAAAAAAGGAATGTTAAGAATGAATAATATACACCAGGTCGGACTTAAAATATTATTTGAATTAGTAAAAATGAGACAATCAAAACTCAACTGTAAAGCCCCACACATAAAACATTATTGAAACTTTTGACAAACCTTTTTTACAAAAAATCTATAAAGCTTTAATTAACAAAATCTTTATTTTAATAATTATATAGTTTGCACCTAAACATAATTTTAACCTTTAAAACTCAACTATAACGATCTTCTAGTCGATATGTATCTATCACACAATTTTCGCGTTACGTAAAAGGCGCCCTAACGCCCTCCCCCCTATAAATAATTCATAGATTTTCGTTCTGAAAAAAAACTTCATTTAACCTTTAACCCCTTTTTTGTAATCATATTGATATTTTTATATTAGTATTGTAATAAGCTTAATTTATATACCTTCCTGCTACATTTGTCCTCATTCTGCATAATAAATCCTCGATTATTTATAAAGATTAATAAAGTTATTGAAAACGTAAGTTAAATTCATTCGAAAATAATTTAGTCCTTATTAACAAGCATAAAGTTCTCTACCTTATGGGTTATTAAAATGTATCTTAATGGTACTCGTAAGTAAATATAATTTCAATACGTTTATAAAATGACATATAATTCAAGAAAGTTTTGTTAGAAAACTAAAGGTGAGTAATTTATATAGCTGTGAGAAAGCTATTAACAAATGGTTCGATACTAGTGTTCGGTGTCATTTTTATTTCGTAGGTACTCTAGGTTGTCATTTTAGTTTTTTTTACTCGCTTCTAAACTTAAACTTTAATATAAATAAGGTTTATAAAAGACTATTCAAAACGTATTAAACATGTAATACTTAGGATCGGAATCAGTTAAGGTTTTTGTAAACCACTTTTTAAGTATTAACGAACGGTTTAAAAACGTAAAAACCTAAGTGGTCGCTGTTAAAAAGGCTATAGAAGCTTGGCGCGTTACATAGCAGAAAGTGGATACCCGAGGCGGGGCGGGCTTTATACCTGTTACTCTTATACGCTCCGATGGTTTACGGGTTATATCATTTATAAATGGGAAACGTAATATTTAAGTAAGTTTTTTATAATAGGGTGAAAACGTGGAAAATATAGTTAATAAACGATTAGAAAACGTAATTAAAAGCGACTTAAAAGCTTGTAAAGGTTTTCGAAAGTATTGATGCGAAGTTAGGCCATATAAACATAAAGCTAAGTAAGCTGATCGAAATACGTAAGAGGCTTTTCAGTAAATATTCGGACGAATATTTTGAAAAATATTCGAATAGTTTTCGTCGTCGTTTTGTTTTTATCAATATCAATTCACTTACTAGGTATCCATTCATTAACGGTTTATTCGTTGGATTCTTTTATTATATAAAGTAAAAAGAATTAAACCCGTTTATAAGCCCGGTATAAGGATTCATCATTATATTCAGTTAATTCGTAACGCTATTTCAAAGTGTTAAATATTACGGTATTGAAAAAGTATAAAGAAGGCTTTTACGTGAAATATATATAATTTATCTATCTAACTAAAACCTACCTTTCTGGTAAGTTATTAAACTGATAACGTCCGACGTAAAGTTTGTTAAGGGCCAGTAAAATACTTTTAATATGGTATTTCAGTTCCTTTTTTCCGTCGTCACTAATAATATTTACAGCTTAGGTTTAAAAGTCGCGAGTTTATTAGCTGAAAAGTGGATTTAAAGCGGCTTATACAAGTTAATTTATATAAAATCGAAGGAGTTTCTAGCTTGGTATGTCTCGTTCGACAATATAAAAGTCGATTACACGCGTTACATGGTGCTTATTGTAAAGTTAATTTAACTTTTTCAAAAATTCGTCCGGCTTATAGTTTTTCAAAAAAAAGCCAAATTTTGTCGCCGAACCGAAAACGATTTAAGGAGGAACTTCGCTTATTAGTAACTTCCTTTATACGCTATTTTGTAGCCGTTATTACGGCTTATAAGAATTTTATTACCTCGCGGATACATTAAATAAAATCTTTGTCCCGCGCGCTTAATATTATAATTAAGACGAAAAAAAAAGTTATACTGGTTATATAAAGTTGACGTAATAGCCGTAGGTTATAGAAAACGGGTTAATACCGATAATAATCGTATTTTCATTATTTAATGATAATCGATAGGTAGTTCATTAACGGTTTCACTCGAATGAGGAATAAACGACGAAAAAAATGTAAATACTTTAAAACTTCCTAATTCGCGCATTCAGTTACATCGTCAGTTTCGGAGTAAAAGGCAGTATTTAAAAGTTATTACACTCCAGTTAAGTTATAAAATAGTTTTTAAAATCTATACGTCTAATTTAAACCACAATTGTTCATAAACGTATAGAGAAGTTCGTAAAATTGTTTACAACAGTTTAAAAACCGTTGCGTATAAGCTTCGATGTCTATAATAATTATAGCTTCGAAGGTAAAGACCTTATTTAAACAGTTTGTAATAACTATAAGGTAACATATATTATTAATACGTATCTAAGGTAAATTAATTATAAAGTCGATAGAACGCTCGTTTCAAAGCCGTTAGGAAACCGGAAATGGTTTGAAAAACTTTCCAAAGATATCTCCGATAAGTTATACGTTTATGAATGTCATAATTACGGTAAAACGGCAGATTACGCTATGTAAAACGGGTTGAAATTACGTTTTAAACAAAATAACAATAATAACGTCGCAATATAGGTCGCCGGTAAAAATTAAATCATAGGTAACTTAAATTAACGCGGTATCAAACGGCTTATAATAAGTAATTGAATATAATAGTGAAAACATAAAACCTTATCTTCGTTTACCGAATATTTTGAAATTAAGTTTTTTAATACCCAATTGTTGTTGGTACTAATATCCGTTAGGAAATATCAGTCGTTTATACATATTATACTTATTAATTGGGAATATGTAATATCGCGTATAATAATAGCGTTTTGACTATTTTAAAGGTCGATATTAAGAAAATGTTTACAATATTTTAGGATAAATTCGTTAGCAACGGTTAACCAGCAGATATATTTACGCGAAAGCGACTCGAAAGCGGTCTATTTAGGGCGTAATAGTCAGAGTTTTCGACTCAAAAAATGTAGATCGGAAAGAACTTTAGGGATATTTTTATATCATTATGATAACTTATTGAATTGTATATGATTAACCTTTTTATTATGAACCAATCGAAAACAGAATTGTGAAAAGCCTTTCAACCAGCGGATTCATCGTTTAGAAATATTTCGTATGATAATAAAGTATTTTAGGTTTTTGTAGTTTATTAAAATCTTAAACTGGCACGCTGTTCTCAAGAGCTCTGCATTCTATATTTTTTTTTAAAAAAAAACTTATAATCTTGAATAGTTTTTAATCGTAAATTTTGTATTAATATTCAATTGGAGGTCAACAAGAATGGTAATAAGTTATTAAGCGTAGATTAACGCGGTTGTCGCTTTAAAAAAAACAGTTTTTCAAAGCTTAGCCGGAATAGTTGGATTTTAAAAAGGTATTGCGGTCGGTTTTTTAATAGGCGAATATAAGTTCGAAAAGGAAGTTAAACTTAAACCGTTCGAAAATAGCTTTTTCCTCAGGTTTCTAACGAAAAGGAGTGTTTCAACTGGTTAACTAAAACAACGGTCTAATAATCGTCAAGTAATGGCGAATAAAATAGCAGTAAAATTTGGAGAATTTTAAAATAAATCGTATATTTAATATTAACGTAGGAGTTACCGCTTTTCGGATAAAGCGTGACTTTTTTAGGTTTATATAAACGCCGATACCAGCGTCAATAACGAATTTTGGGTACTTGGTTTTGGAAATTCCAAATTCGTATTTAAATATATCGAGGTTAAGTTTTATAGCATTTAAAACGTTAAAGATTTATTGAACTTTAGCGATATACTGTTCGAAGGTATTTTTTGAGTAAATAAAGATATCTTCGGGAAGAATGACCTGACAAATATCGAGTGAAAGAAGTAATGAATTATCAATATACTATTAACAGGTAATAAGGACGGTAAAAAAAGCCGAAGAGAATGATAAACTATTCGAAAAGTCTAAAACGTATGCGGAATACAGATTTCCATTCGTTTTCCTCCTTAATACGAAACTTGTAAAAAGCAACTTTAACATTCAATTTATTAAATCATTTAATTTAGGAAATATTTGCGAACGTTTATTTAATAAACGACAACGGATAACGATTCGCTTTCGTAATAACGTAAAATCGGTATTAATCGATATAAAAACATAAATTACTTTCGGAGTTTTCAACAAAAAGTATAGTAGCACTGGTTAAAAAGTTATTTATTTGAATATAGTATTCATCGAATACTTCGATTAACGTTTTATATAATATAAAAAGTTTTTTACGCGATATACCGTATAGCGGGCCCTACATAACTTTTAGGGGTTGGCTTTAGTTGTAAATACGAAAGATAATTTCGTAATTTCCCTTGAAGCGGAAAGGGGGTCGTTTGTCATTAAGGGTTTTACTGAATAATAGGGATAATTCTTCAAAGTTGTCGGGGAATTTGTCGTAAACGAAAACGAATGGTTTCGAAGCAAATACTTTATTGATGTTTTTGAAGGAGACGGCGGCGAGCTGCGTAGTAGAGACTGAGTTCCTACGAGCTTTTCGAAAAGTAACGTAAAATATAATGGCGCCGACCTCTTTCGGCGTTTTTTATATAGACGGAAACCACCGCTTTTAAACGTAATAATTACTGGTTCATCCTAAAAGTAATATATAGTTGGAAACGTTGTAAATAACTCATTAATATTTTATTTCAAGTTTATCTAAAATAATATCGTATTATAAAAAGGGGGCGATATAAGTTTATATCCGGTGGCAATATTTATCAAGATCCATATCTAAAAAGGTAATGAAAAGATACGTCATAAAGGAAAACCGGGTATATAATACGTAACTTTACTGAGTTATCGTAATAAAAAAAGATAAGCAGTGATTTTAAGCGGTTAATAAGCTATTGGCTCGAGATGTAATAATATTTCAACCTATATTTATTGAAGTGTAAATATAACAAATAAAATTATAAAGTAAATTTACTATAAACGGGGAGTTATTCAAAAATTAGGACGGAATCACCGAGTCGAATTAAAGATTTACCAACTTTTATCCCTAATTAAATATAAAAATAACGCTTTTCCCTTTTAAAGGTTAATAAAATCTTTGGTCAAAGTAAAATAAACTTTATGACGGCTTTAACTTTAAAACCGTTTAGACATTGAACTGTATTCTACGAATAGATACAAATACAATAACTATTCGCGCCGTATCGTAAATATAACCCGAGGTCCTTACAGCGGGAGAGTTTCAAGTAGTTAACTTAAGCGACGCGTCGTTTAAAAGGAGTTCGAAAAGCGTTTACGCCGGCTATAATAACGTCACCCTAGCTATTTCAGGAGGATACGTCGTTGATATTATTCCTCTTATGTAAAATACTTCTAATAACAATGATACTAAAACCACCGTAACAAATACAAAAGTTATAGAAGCGTTAGTTAATAAATTAAATATGAACAACTTATTTGTTATAGTTTACGTGTATATCGAGAGGGAATAACGTATTAGTAAACGTATCGTCAATAACTCACTTTGAAATGGCGAACTTAACGGCGGATTTTCAAGTTATACCGCTCATTTTCACGAATATAGCTTTCCAATCGTTAAAAAAACGTAAAATTTTTCGCGAACTCTTCATTTTATACTTATAAGCCGAAATATAATCGCTTTAACCGAGTTAAGATTGTAATAATAAATGTGGAGTATAGCCAGAAAGGCGTTAGGGTCGCTAATACCACCATTGCCTCCGTAGGCATAATAGCTTTTTATAACGGTTTTTTAAAGCTTTCCAAATATTGAAAATAACGTAAAAATAATCTTTTGAATACCGATGAACTTCTAATTTTTATATAACTTACTGATTATTTTAATTTACTATGCTGGGAATCGTAATTTAATACCGGAAAACTTAACCGATTAATTAAAAGTTGTATATTTAGTTCGTTAACGCTCGTTAACTAAAGCGCCAATGTCGTAATAAAAATTGGAAGAATACGATTTTTCGTCGTTTAAAAAGCTAATACGATTCCCGGTAAGAAGCGGCATAGTAATTACATCGTTCGTAATGTATATAGAGAAACCATTTTGAAGGGGGTATTATATCGAAAACGTAAACGTGCCGGAAGTTTTAGGCTGTCGGATTATATTCGTTAACGTGTTTACTACGTCAGTACTTTGTTAATTTAAGTATAAAACGTACTTTCGAACGGTTGAGTTCCGTTTAATAAATTCTATACGTAAAACGTCGGTAAAACGTTTATATTAAGCTGTAAGGAA
The DNA here is from genome assembly GCA_038502455.1 of Anisogramma anomala. NCBI lineage: Eukaryota > Fungi > Ascomycota > Sordariomycetes > Diaporthales > Gnomoniaceae > Anisogramma > Anisogramma anomala. The sequence continues at coordinate 16,013,957 of JASMMZ010000006.1, read as the reverse complement.
ATTGTGCTAAGCTGTTCAGGCGCTTTAAAACTACTTTCTGACGCGTACGTCGAAGAATTACTCCAGGGCTTAAGGGTCCAGATTCGGCGGGTCAGAAAATAATAATATAACCTTAAGCTATAACCGCTAACGAATAACTAAAACACCGTCAGGAAGAAATCGAGGTTTATATAAAAAGGGACTAAGGTCGGAGTCATCGCTGAAAGTGGTCAGATTCTATTTATTAACCTCGATAAAGAAAAGGAAGGAGAAGTCCCTAGTAGGAAGCTACAGTAAAGCTAGGAAGATGGTGCAACTCAGTCATGTGACGTATGGGAGCGTATTCCCATGCAGATTCCTCCTTGCTCCAAAGCATTGTAAGAGTACGTAGAACTACCAGGGTTGGATCCCTGGTAATAATAGCTAGGCAATAGCTTGTAACAGTTTTATAACATCAGAAAAATAGGAAATTGAGGATTCAAAGTTTTAAAATTACAAACCGATCGCAACTATAGCGAAAAACAATCATTTCCACTTTAATGGATCATTGATTCATATATATAATATTAATGATATTCCACAACTTCCGTTAAAAGAGCTAAAAAGCCAATTTAACCACAATTAATAAGACTAATGTGACCAAAACTCAAAGGTATCTGAAACAACGCGCTCATAATAATTACATTGCTACCCTATACCAATTGAAATATTTCTACGGTTTATCGATTGCGAAATAAATACAAAACCTAACGAATAAAGACTTTGACCGATTAAATGAATGGTTAAAGTGAAATATGAGGAATCAAAACCGAGAAATGAATATTATCTCGATTAACCTGTCGAGGAATAAATTGATAATCTTTACAAACAACTCTTCTACTAACAATACAAACTTGTCGTCCTAGATCGAATTCATCATAACGCTTGTCAATGAAGACAGGTAAAAGAACCAATTAAGTATTACTGAAACCCTAATCTATGAAACCTCCATCAAATAAAGAAAAATCACACGAAACTTATTAACTTTCAATGTCTATAGCATGATACCCGATTTTAATAAATGTATAATAATATGGAAAACCCTTAATATTATCACCAAATAAGTTAATATTCCTCTTATTTCCGTTGTAATTCATACCAACTTAAGAAGCCTATTCGAATGCCTTTCGAAACTCGGAATTACTAGCGAAAAACGTTTAATAATCAATATAATAGCACTCAATAAAGCTTATCAAGGCAGTGAGTTTGACGAATTCCGATAAATTAATGGTAAAAATAATCACGCTGATAATATAACGAAATCATTACTAAATAGAGCCCTTGAAAAGCTTATGGATTACAATAAGTTGACTGTACGCATTAAAGGCTACGTTAATAGACTACCTAATAAGGTTAAATCACGTATTAGCTAACAAAGGTACCCTGGTAAATTAAAAAACAGCTAGGGAAATCAAACTGGCGAGAACAACTTATTTAAATCAGCACGATTAAGTTTGAAGTTTATACAAATCTATAATAAAGCATTTGTTCATAGAAATTAATAAAGCTGGAACTCGGAACTGTAGGCTAATGAAAACTAATTTAGCTGTGAAATTGGCAAAAGTCTGGCCAGTTAACGAAAAAAACAATTCAGTAGTAATCGAAAAAGATTAGTCGACCACACTAGCGTGCGCGCACAAAAAAAAATCCGCTAATGTTGGAATAGTAGTTATTGCAATACATTAAGTCAACTTTACTGTAAGTAAAGTTAACTATGCTCACTGCGAGTTGAGCGTATTATTTTGTAGGTCTACTGTATTAACTATAAACCAAGCATAATATACACCCACTTTATACTAGGGTACGGGCCAAGCAATTGACTATACAAATTACTGTGCAGACCGGCTAGCGGTTTGCCAAACCTCGAACAATACATCTACCACTTGACCACGCAATACTACTGTTACTTCGACCAATTTGAATCGACAACGTTGCAACGTCTAAAGCCCTACCAACATTTTGCTTATTTTATTAAATGATTATAGGTATATCAACAATTTTTTTTAAAAAGAGGTTGCATAATCATTGAAGTAGTTCAATTATATGCTGAAGGGGTGGATGCGGTAACAATGCGTGTATAAATTAAATTGTAGCCCGTGTTGTGGTAATGAAGATAGCCTTTAACTTATTGTTAATTAGTCGGTCTTGCTCCTGTAACACTAATCATTCAGCCTTCTTTGCACCCGCTTTACTCTGTTCATTGCATCGCTTAGGCTTCATATCAAAGATGTTCAGTTCAATTGACCCACTTTGCGCGTTCAGACATTTTCTTAACAGGTGGTCCGTGCATACATTTCTTCAAGAAAGACACTGAGGAGAGAGTTGACATACATTCATAATTGTTACCAAAAATATGTTCCATTGACCAACTCTGCACGTTCAAGTATTACCGTACGAATTCATCACCATTGATTTCCTATGTGGAACTCGGTATACTTTTTAATGTTTTTAACATCGTTGGCCTCTGCTTCCTTGAAATACACAATAACAAACCGCCTTCCTTGAAATACACAAGAAACCGCCTTATAACAACCTCCGAAGCCGGCTAGGCCAGCTGTGTGCTGCCAAGGCTGCTCAATCTGTATATAAATACCCTGCAAGGACACAGATTTTAGGTACTAGATTCTCTGGCACCGAGGTTGAATAGGACCAATTTCTTATATCCGTTCACTGCACTGACAAGCTCCTGTTTCGTGACAAATTCATCGGGTTGGTGCGCAGAGAGTATACTGCCGGGTCCATAAAGATACTTTTTATGATTGCCAGGTAACAAACTGATATCTGAACCAAATCGCGCTCCAAACGTGTCAAATCCTAACTACTGATTAGTTTTTGGAGACCTCGGCTGCGGCACAACGACCACTTGCAAGAGGGCTTGGTACTTACCCGGAACGTCATGGTCTATTTGTAGAGGATTCTCCTTCAATGGATATTCGATTTCAACCGAAGGGCAGGGTTTTGATGGCGAATTTCTGTTGGAAGAGGCCGTTTTAGGGCAGGTATTCTCATTGATCAAGCGTCCAATTCGGTCCGTGACTTCGGATGTTTGCACAGTAAGCCTGAAGGATCCGGACACCCATGCACTAGCAGGAACCTGTGGGGTGTCAGAGTTGTGTTTAGGTTCCCAAAGCGACAATGTTCTGGAATGGTCATAGAACGGGGACGAGTGTTTGTGGCTAGATTGGTACATGCTGGCACACTTGAAAGACTTCATAGTCCGTCGTATTTGACACAGGGTAGGATGGGAATCGTTGGTACGGGCTTCGTGACACTCACAGCATTATCCGCCACACCTCCACTGATTTGTGCAAGCGTGAGACTGTTCTTCCCGTACTTTGGGTTTGAGGGTAAGTCGTGCAATACCGTGTGTAAGGTATCCATGATCTTGCGTAAATGATCGATTGCATTGACGCCATTCTCGGGGAAGCCTGAATGGGCCGCTTTGCCCAACACGGTCACGTTGAAAACCATGCCTCCAATCTGGCCTGCAGCAAGTTTGTTGTCTGTCGGTTCCCCGAAGATGACTGCGTCCCATGACAACTTGAGATCCGGCACCTTCTGCATGCCCTCGCCGCCAACCTCTTCTCCCACAACGAACAGAAGGGAGAGATCGCCTTCCTGCTTCACCTGCTTGTTGACGTGGAGGTCTTTGAAGGCAATCAGCATAGCAGCTACGCTTCCTTTGGCATCGTTTGCCCCGCGTCCGTAAATTTTATTGCCGTCAATTTTATATCCAAAGTGTGGGGGAACAGTGTCGACGTGAGAAGTCAGCATCACACGCGTTTTTCTCTTTTTGCCCGAATAGACATATAAATTATCCCGTCCTTGGGTCACCATTTGGTGTTCCACGTGGATGTCGATTTTGATGTCTTTCGCCATTTCTTTCAACCACACCTCGATAAAGGCTTGGACGTGACGTTCATCTGTCTCTGGATTTTCAGTCGCAGAACCGGGAGAGCCGGTAGTAGATTGGATTTGAACGAGAGATTTGTGCAAGTCCACGATTTCTGCCTCGTCTACACGCGCGAAAACGCCTGTGTAGCAGGAGTTTGGAAGCAAGAATGCTAGGAGGATGGTAACAAGTATAACTCTCATTCTGAATAGCACAAAAGGATGATAAAGGTAGCGGAATTCCTGAAGGCGCGAGAGACAACACAAGACGACACGAAATCAAACAGCGCAGCAAGAAGCAATATAAATACGTTATTTTATTTCATTCATAAGGTATCATGGTACGATTGTTAAACCAGGTCACTCTTCAGGTCCCTGGGGCATATGCGCACTGCCAAGTTTCTGGCCAGCGAGAAAGTACGCCAAGATGACTTTGTAGAGTGTCTGTAGTCATATCCGACGTAATGATGCAATGAAGAACGGGGCCCAACAACAATAGATATTTTTACGTACTGAAGCTCTTGCTTCTCGTTACAATCAGGAGTCGCCGATGTGACGTACCACACACCGCGGTGTACCGCACACCATACACACTCACTGCTGAATCAACCCCGTGCACGAATCAACCAGGTTTAATAAATCCACAACCGAGGTTACAACTTTAACACAGTGAACGATTGTTTTATACTTCAATTGAAAACGATCATTACACCACCATTTAACGTCTATTCAAGAATGGCTGTGCAATCGTAAATGTATTCCCCCCCTACAGCTGGCACGGTCGTCTTTCGGAGTGAATCGAAAATATGTTGGTGGAGGGCGGCTTTTGGTCCCCCCCCCCTTGTAAGGTTCACCGTCTTGGCGCACAGCCCAGTGAACAAGCCTCGCTTGCAACTAAATAAATTCGGAAATCGCGTCCAGCCACGTCTGCAGAGGCTTCCTGTGTAATTCCCATTCAACGTATGCCAGAACGGTTTTTGCTTTGTTTCAGTACGAATATAAAGCTTTTGTAAAGACCTCTGTACTTTGTTGTATATATATATATATATATATATAATTCCTTAGGAATATACTATTTTGAACTGACCAAACAATACTTGAATATATCGGTTTTCAATTTCAACACTATTATTGTTCTTGGTCATGAGGATATTGTTCAACCAATTTTGGAAAATTGTGAAATATAACGAATTTGTCGATTTTTTGCGTTAGACAATTGTTAATCTTATTTCTTAGGTTAGCGAATATTATATGAAATAAAATTTAATCCTCTGCTTAAAGTAATAGTACCAACCAAATGAAATATGAAATATATTATAAATTATTGTTTTAATATTACTTTCAAACCACGAGTGAAATTGAGTGTTAACTGTTCGATTCGTTTTGAAAAAACTTATCTTCAGTAATAAATACAAATTCAACATAAAAGAAAACCGAAAAATTATAATACTGTATATATTATTCATTCATAAGATAATGAAACTGTATTCGCTTTATTATATAGTATTGAAATGTTACAAACCAATTTATATGTTTCTTTGTATTTTTCTCCTTCATTAATTTTTTTTATTTTTAAAAAAGAATCTATTTTGACTCAAATAATATCAAGTTACCAATTTTATAGGAGAGGAGTTTACTCAGGAGTAAGGACATGATAGGTAGATAGGGAATAAAAATATAATAATTGATTACTATTGTATTTCATATTTTAATATTCTGTATATTTTTATAGGTTGAATACTTCATTCGCAATAATCAATATGTTCATTTAATCCTGGCAACCATAATTTTGTAATTAATATTTAATTATTAGTGTTGGTAGAGCTTTAGAGGTTACAACGTTGTCAATTCGATTGGTCGAAGTAACAGTAGTATTTTAATGGTCAACTAGTAGATATATTGTTCTAGGTTTGGTAGACCGCTAGCCAGTTTGCATAGTAATTTGTATGGGCAATTGCTTGATCCATTCCCTAGTGTGAGGTAGGTGTATACTGTACTTGACTTGCAGTCAATATAGTAGACGTAGAAAACAATACACTCAACTTACAGTCAGTATAATCAACTTTATTATAAGTAAAGTTAACTTATTGCATTGCAATTACTACTATTCCAACAGTTGGTCTATATAAATGGCTTCATATCACATTGAATAATAGTAAGATATTTCTAAAGAAATATTTAACAATATTGAACATTATTTTAAGCTTTTTAACAATAAAAATAGAAAAATATTTACACGATGAAAATGAATCCTTTTTGCCAAACAATAGATTATATCACATATACTAAAAGGTTGACTTTAGCTAATGTCCAAATATATAAATAACCAAATTTTGACACAAGCAGGTAATTTGACCAAATTATGTCATTTTATTTGAGAAATTCGTACTTGAAGTTTTTTACCTTGATTATCAACTTCTTCAATGGCTTCTAAGCATAATTTCATGATTTTCATCCTATTAACACGTTTACTCTTTGGTTGAATAGAATATATAATTCATTATTTAGCTTCTGATTTCAATTCCAAAATATGTCCTTTTGTATATCAATTACATTGATTGAAAACCTTTTGATTTTTGGAATCATCACAGTATATGAATTAGAAATAATAACTATAATTTATTTGTAGAAGCGTCAATATTTTGATGTTTGATGATACAGGTTTCTTTTTTGAAATACGTATTTTAATCTTTCACTCCTAATATAACTAATACACTTGACACTATATATATAATCAGTACATGATACTAATCAATTCGAAAACTATTTTTATGTTAGAGTGTTTTAGTTAAGTTGTTCAACTACGGAAATAATATCCTAACAGCTTCAAGCAATATATTTCAGTTGATAAAACAGCATGTCATGTTATTAAAAGCATTTGATCATGAAAAAATAAAACGGCAAACTTCATGGAACATTATTTCTATCATTACGCTTGTCACAATCCAATAAAATTCAAATTTTGAAGATAATGACATTTTGAAGAAACATTGTGATAAGATGAATTACGACAATTAATATAAATGTTTGTTTATATGTAAAATTTTAAAATATGAAATAAGTGATTTTCAGAAGATTGAAAACACTTCAATGTTTTATTACAAAAATATGATTGTATTCAAGACGTTAAATACATTTCAAATATTCTACCAACTGCGATGAAATGAAATTATCGTGAGAAATCAAGTTTAAGACTAAATCAATTCGATTTATAATATAAATAAAATTAACAATGAAATTTTTAGGAGGATGAAATATGTGATTTTCGTTTATTTCAATTTGCTGTGTATTTGTTATATATATTTGTACAATTTTACATATTTTAGATATATTCAAGGTTAACAAGTTCCATTATCATACCTATATTCTCAATAATATAGGTTTCGTTGTAACAGTAGTAATTGCAGTACAATCGGTCAACTGTACTATCAACTAAGTTAACTGTACTAACTATAGGTTGAATGTATTGTTTGAAAGGTCGAATGTATTAATTGTAAATTCAAGTGCAGTATGTGCCAGATTCAGACTAGGGCATGGATCAAACAATTGGCTATATAAGTGTATGTAGACCGGTTAGCGGTCTGCCAAACCTAGAATAATACATCCACTACTTAGCCACGTAATACTACTCTTATTTCGATCACTATTCGAATCGATAACATTGTAACATCTAAAAGCATATCAGGTAAGATCTATCAACAATAATGAGTATTTATTAAGTTAATTACATATTGGAAGCGTAGAAGAAGAAATTACCTTCCGGTTACACTTTATATAATATCAAGGTAAAGGAAAGATTTTTGCAAAGTTTTTTTACTATTTCGTCGGATTTTCGCGGTAATCTAAAGGTATCGACGATATCGTTATCATTGAAAATACTAAGAAATTTTTATTGAACCTTTTTGAAGAATCTTCAAATTGATAGTCAAAGTTTTAAATCATCAAGAAAGTGATTACAAAGTTTCCAAGTTCTTTATAGTTGGCAAACAGCTAAGTTGCTATTATTGTTTTTGTAAATCGCTAGGTCCTAAACCCTTATAACAAACAAAGACTTTAATAATAAAAAACCTTCAAATTTTTCTTTTATAACAAGGTTTTCCCTTTATATTACTTTGTTTCTCCTACTTTATACGATCGGTCATCTGATATACTACAAACACGTTAAGGTTGTCAATCTATGAGAAAACATTAGATATCGTCAAATTAGCCAAGTTTCATTAAAAAAAGCTACGTTGCGCGACTTTACGTCAAATAGCTAAGTCTATTTACCTAAAACATCAAGTTCCTACATTCTCAAATCGCCAAGTCCCCTAATTTAAAGTACTAAGTCCCACTTGAATTAATTTTAATTTGCTAGTTCGAAACGTAACAAAGTATTTGATTAAAAGCGGATAAAGGAAATCAAAAACTTTGGATTCTGTTTTTTTACCCATTTTAACTTGAAACTATAGAGAAAAGATGCCGACGAAACTTTTACTGAAGAATATTTGATCAATTACGTCGGTTGTTATATCGTTGAGTCAGATGTTGGCGAAGAGTTTAGTCGCGGCGTCCGCAATTTTTAAGATTATCGTGAGTTATTCAATCATTATACAATTACTATGCAGAAAATTCTCCAAAAAAAAAATGTTAAAACCAGGTTGAAGAAAGAGGTAAATCGATGTGAGATTTACATGTTGGAAAAAGCTTTATTGATATTAAAAGATTTTTTTTTAATTTTACTAATGTAAGGATTACCATTAAGATTCCAATCTCTAATATACACAAAGTAAAAGAAAAGGTATTAATGATTTGTAACACCATTATATACATTCCAAAGAGCTATCACATCCTAATATTTAGTTCAGTTGAACCATTAACCATATTGAAACAAATTCTTTACACGCTAATAATAAGAAACCTATTGATTTATTTGGTAATCCAGTTTTAACGCACGATAACATGAAATACGCGTTCGGTAGAGGTAGAGCGCGTAAAGTGGTAGTTGTTAACGTAGTATAAAGAATTGACGTCGGTATCATCCTTCGATCAATTGAATGAAATTGTTAAATCCCACACGCATCTTAGGGTTTTCGGAAAAATCGTGAAATTATTAAAAATTTTCAAAGTTTTCTTTGAAGTTGTTAAGTTTTTTAAGGCTAAACTTTCTACAATAGCTAAGACTATGTACTTAAGTATATTGTAAGTTTAATTATAATACTTTATACATCGTATTGGGCGAGTAGACATTACCTTTACTATTGCGACTTTAAAGCCTTAAAACTTGAGTTAGCAAGAGATACCATCGACGACTAGGACGATTATTGCGACCTTTTCCATATGTCTGTCCAAATAGTCAACATCACCTACAAACTAATCGCAGACTTCTATAAGATCGATAATGACGAAAGAAAATATAATAGAAATCATTATAATTTACTTAAGACGAAGATAATAGCATTGTTTTTCATCTATAAGTGAATATAGATTTTTCCTTTAAGTTTTTATTTACTATTCCTTAGAATTCTTGCAGGTTACACCAAGGACTATTACCTATTCATTCTAACAAAGGTAAGAATTTCCCGGAAATTTATAGTAGCGTAAACAGTCATTTTGAGTACAATATTTACCTTACATAGTACCATACGAACTAGGTTATAACGAGGAAAACAATGATTACAGTTAAAAATATGAGTAAATAACAATGGAAATCTTTAACTAAGAACTTGAAAAATTGATATTATGCTAGCAAATGATTAGGAAAGAATACGATAACGAAAATATACTTTGCAAACATATAAGGGTAGTTATCACAGGTGTTAACGAGTTTAAATATAGCCTATAACGTCTAAGTACCATTTGTAAAGTTTTTTGTTTGAACCGATTACATTTTTTCTTTACAACTATAAAATTACGTACGCCAAACTAAGTCAATTTGTACTATTAAGCTAATATTTTCTGCGACTAAAATAAAAAAAAACCTTATGATAACGTATTATATTGATTGCAAGTATGGATAGCTTTAACTCTTCAATTTGGTTCAAACCCTTTCAACTGAAAATAATAATCATTATTGAAATGACTACCTAAGAGAAAACCTAAAAGAACTTGTTAACCGCAAAATTTATTGTTTCACTGGTAATAAAAGTTATCAAATATATAACAAATTAAGTTATGAATTAATTCGTTACTTTTGCACTAGGAGTTATAAACAACAAGTAATTTATTATATATAATACCTATTGCTTTTTAGTAATATTACTTAGAACATATTACAGACTCAGAATTTGAAGAAGTTTTTAACGATAATAATATGTTAAGGAGAATCACTTGATAAAAAGATATTACTTTTAGACTGGCTCAGTAACTAGCTAACTACGTCTTCCTATACTATTTAAGAAGTGAAAAACTTTACATTAATACTCATTAAACAAATTATCTCTCACACAGCTTCAACTTTTACAATCATTACACAAACCACGCATTTCAAAGTATAATACTAGATACAAGAGCAATAAAGTACTGAACAGAAACCTAGTCGTAATATCTCACATTATGATGTAAATATACTAATATCATGCAAATTCATCGTTAAAATGCTAGCAAAGCTAAAGTTAACTTCAGGCCTGGATGAATAACTATCGTTATTGGTATTAATAATTATATAGACAAATATTAAGTCGATTACATTCCAAATCCTGAAATCTCTAACCCCACTCCTTTTTTTACTTAGAAAATATAAATATCCTCGGTGTTAAACTCGATATAAACTCCAACAAAAAGGTTAAAAACGGCCGAAGGTTTTTTCTCGCATTTAAGTAAAGATACCTTTAATTTCATTTTTAACATCGAAAAGAAATAATTTTTCATCCAACGAACTCAGAGATACTTTGGTTACATCAACTTTTTAATCACATAGCTATTAGTAAATAATACAACGTGCTTGGGTACATAGGATATAAAATGTGGAATGATTTACTTCAAAAACTATTAAAAGACTTTCTTATTATTACCAAATACATATTCAGACTTTTCGAAAATTGAAGTCCACATTAAAAAATAAAAGTATTTCAATTACAAAATCTTTGTAAATGTATTTTACTTTGATTGTAAGTCTATTTTTCCTGTTGTAAACTTGGTAACCTATTTCAACAGCGCCAAATTCCTTAAGTTGATATTGGCGCAAATAACGTAGAAAACGTTAAAAATAGTGTAAATTAACATATATTTAGAACTAACAAACGTCGTTGTCCAAGATATTCATACTAATTTTGTAACAGCGGATTTCAGAATGAATGTTTATCTAATGTGTATTTGATATAAATAGGTACTTGTTAAAGCATATTGTAATGTTGGGAAAATCGAAAAGGTATACAAATTACATTGTCGTGAGTATAGCATCCTTATATTAGAGATTAAAAGCATTATAAATCAGGAGGCACGCTTTTAGATGGCGGTGAAGGGTTTGAATAATATTATGGGCTTTGACGGTTTACTGTTGATGTTGCTGGTTTTTATATCATATTCTTCTCGAAAAATAATAATCTCTACTATCAATAAGTACCTAAAAAGGGGCTATAATATACGGCAAAGTCTTAAAGAAATTACGGAAAGAATCAATACAGAGTTAAATTAATGATACCCTTGAGATTAGGACTCGCTTTACAACAATCGACGTGTTATATTTACCGTTATAAAGTGAATTTTTCGAGTAGAGAAAGCTAGGCAAATAGGATAGTCCATTCTAGATATTAAGTATCGCTGACTTTGAAATGGTTATCAAAACTACTAACGGTTTTACGACTTTCTTCACAACTCAAGTTAAACTCTATATGAGAGTAATTAACGGTAATAATAACGATAATAATAAAAATCATTAATTCAAAGGAATGCATTAAAATAATTATCTTTTTTTTTTGGTAATTAATAAACCGATGGAATATAGACGATGTAACTGATTATTTCAAATAAAAGATATAAAATAAAGAGAATATATAACGGGTGGGATCAATACTATTACTTGAGTTAATAGGAAAGAGAAAGATAATGAAAACTTAGTTGTTGAACTCCCCGTATAAAGAATTATTAAGACTTCAGATGAGCCTTTTTTAAAAAAGGGATAGAGTTAAAATTAATGGACTCCTTATTCGAAAGGTTGTATAATTTATATTCAAACGCAACTTCAATCTACAAAATCCAAATATCACCATCTTTCAATCGATGATTATATATGAGATTCAAACTAAGACTATAGGGAAACTATACGAGAAGTTACAGACAACCGTTCAAGAATACAGTAATGAAAGCAAAAACTAAATATTTATGTAATATCCAACGATTTAAAAAATGAGCCAACGTTTAATAATCGTTTTAATAGTATATTTGATAGCTTGAACAAAGAAGAAATCCATTTTAAACAACCATAGTATTATGACAACAAATATGTTATTAAATATTAATATATAAATTATATTCCTGTTCAAACTACCATAAAAACTTTATAATGAATACCTTTTGAAAAAGGTTGTATAATATATTAAACCATTTTATGTATTAGCTAAAACAAATGTCTATTAATTCCCTACCTATCAATCGTATTTTAAGTGTAAGGGAACTAAGTTAAAGCTGTCCCTTAAAACGGTCAGATACTGTCCATTATCATCGATGAAGAGAAAGAGGAAGAAACTTCTGTTAAGGAGCTGCTATAGGCTATAGAAAAGGTGTAATCCAGTTATATGACAGGATAACTCGGATCATTATAGGTACATGGCAACTACCAGAGCTAGATCCTCGGTTACTACTATCACAGGCACCAGCCTATTATATTAAATCGAGGTTAGTTATAAATTTTTTAATTTATAACCCATGTTTACTAATCACTTTAGACGAAAATTTCGACTTAGTAGGTATATAAACTAACGATACCCTTTTCGTTAGAATTGCTGGTTTCGTGGTATCTGAATAAATTACGATCAAAAACTTGAAGTTCTAGAATTACAAGCTAATTGCGACCTTAATAGAAGCCAAATATCTAGATTTTCACGGATCGTCAATTTGCAAACATATTGTTAACGATATTGATATCTATCTTGAATTTCGGAAAAAAGGTAAAGGCGTAAATATGGCTATAATTAATAAAATCAACGTAGTTAGAACCTGAAAGTATTTGAATTATTAGGTTTATACCTATTATATTGCGACCCTATATTAATTGGAATCATTTTTCAATTTTTCGATTATAGTATAAGTTTAAAACCCAACGACTGAGAAATACAACTAATTTAATGAAAGATGGAATGAGAAAATAGAAAACTTGGATCGTAAAATCAATATAATTCCAATCAATATATTAAAAGCCAAATCAATAATTTTTATGAACAGATTTTGTACAAATAACACTACCCTATTGTTACTGATCAGATTCCTTACAACGATCGTTAATAAGAATGAATCATAAAAAGATCATTTTAACATCATCGGAAACCTAATCTATTTAATTTTTCTCAGATATAAAAAGATTATCTGAAGCGTATGGACTCCAAAGGTTTACAGCATAATGACCGATTTCGACATAGTTATAACCATATAGAGAACCGTTAATATTGTTACTAGATAGCTTAGGATTTTATTTATATCCGTTGTAATTTATACTGATTCGAAAATCCTATTATAATGCCTTTTGAAACTAAGAATAATTAGTGAAAACCCCATTATAATTAACGTAATGACATTTCGCAAAACGTACAAAAACAGGGAAATCGAACAGTTTAGGTAGATTGATAGTAAAAATAATTTTGCTAATACTATAACGAAATCGATACTAAATAAAGTCCTAAAAAGGTTTGTAGATAGTAATAAGTTGACTATACGTATTGAAAGCTACGTTAAAAGGCTACCTGGCAAAGTTGAGTTATGTGCCAACGAGTAAAAAGGAAAATAGGGTTATATTGCCAAATTAAATAACTGCTAGACAACTAAAGCTGGCAACGTAATTGATTGACACGGTTTAATTGGAGGTTTACATAAATCTGAGGCACAAGGTTTGCGTGTGAGAGTTGATAAAGTCGGAACTGAGAATTATGGGGTAATTGGAGTGAATTTGGGTGCGGAATCAACAAAGGTTTGGCCGGTTGACGAAAAGGCACTTCAATAAGTACCGGAAAGAAATGGTCGACCACACTAACGTACACGTATAAAAAAAGCCGCTAGTGTTGAAATAGTAGTAATTACATGTCATAGGCTGGTGCCTGAGCTAATGGTTACCAGGGATCTATCCCTGGTGGTTGCTATACTCCTACAATGCTCTTACGATGCTTAGGAGCCGCTTGGAAGCATGCCCTCACCTGTCATATGACCGGGCCACCCCTTTTCTGTAGCTCCGTAGCGGATCCTTAGCAGGGGTTTCTCCTTCCTTCATCATCAAGGATTATAGACAGTATCCGACCGCCTTAAGCGACAGCTCTGGCTTAGTCACTTCACATTACAGTGCAATTAGTCAATTTTAATGTTAAATAAATTGATTATATTGACTATAAGTTAAGTGTATTATTTTGTGGGTTAATTGTGTTGACTGTAAAGTCAAGTACAGTATGAGCCCAATTTGGACCAGGGCACGAGCCAAGCAATTGGCTATACAAATTAGTGTGGAAACCGGCTAACAGTCTGCCAAACCTAAAACAATGCATCCACCACTTGACCACGCAATACTACTGTTACTTCGATTACAATTTGAATTGAAAATACTGCAACTTCTAAAAACTTATCAGGCAAGGCATATCAACACGTTTTAAGTTTGAATAGATTGCAGTAGAGCAAGTTATCGCGCAATTCATATAGTTATAATTTGAGCGAAAAATGAATCAATCTGGATTTTCAATATTTTAATTTAGCTGTTATAACCAATGTATTGTATTGGAGTATCATGTCAGTTATGAGTAGCATTATCGAGGTTTAAATGAGAACCTCATTTCAATTCGTCCATGATTCTCAATAAAAACAATTATTTAAAAGAGAGACTTTGAAGAATACATTTGTTGAATAAGTATTTTCACAGTTATTTTTACAAAAGTTCAAAGAATTCGGAGTCACATAAATTACAGGAGTAGTTATACTGTTTTGTTTTCAATGGAAAGCTATTTAAATTTTTGGTTTCACATTGAAAATTTCATTTGACATTCTTATAACAACCTTTGCACATAGGGTTAACATTCAATTATTGGAACTAAAAAAGGACATGGGTTTTAAACTTTTGAAACATTTTCTAAAAAAAAAGTTGCAAAGATTCAGCTATGATTTTTGGTATTTCAAACATCAAAGTTATAAATGATAAGAATTCAGAAAATCGGTATAGAAAGAACCAATTATTTTTTTGCAAGTAGAGATGCAATATCATAGCTATATCAACGTTAAGAATAATACATTACAGCGTCACATTAAGCGTATGTACGTAAAGGGTTATATATCAGCATAGTTTCAAATATATGGTAATTGTACCGTTTCAATACACTAACATGTATATTTAAAAGAAAGAAACTTCGCATTGAATTCAGGTTTGCTTACAGGAAATCATTTTCAAAACTTCCATATCTTCCTCTCTTGAAATTATTCTTTTGGTAGTCATGAATTGAATCAACTATAACCAAATTCATTTATCATTATGTTAACAATTAACAAGGTTTAATAATTTATTCGAGTTCATTATCATAGAACTAGATTATAAAAACATAGGACCCACGTAAAGGTGGGTATGTCATTTTGCTTTCATAATATAAGGGGAAGGAAATTATGGTTTAATACGCACATATCTATATGCAAATAAAAATGGGCGCCAAATGGGTTGATGAATTTTTGTGTATGTAGACATACGATCAAACCACTACGTCGAGCCTGCATTGTGATTAAGCAACATTCGCTACCACAATTCATAACGAACGAAAATAAACATTTACCAACAACAAAACAACATCTCATTATGCACGCATAATTTTCGACTTGTTGATCATCATTTCGGGCGTCAAATCAATTGCCATAAATGAATTGCTTACTCTAATGTGATAGTTCGGTTGTATCTATGGCTATTGGCTGTTGTATATTAATCACTGCACTATTGCATACAGAAGAATGCTGATCTATTGATACGGACAGTCCTTGTGCATACCACTTCTTGAACTGCAGTGTTACGGACAGCAAGTCCACTACTCATGCACATATATCCACTGGTCTTAGTTCATCTATTGTCATGTGGCCAATATATCGACAGACAGGTCAGTAGTAACTGACTAGTGTATTGCTGATCTATCCGGTGACCTTTCGGCCTATTCGTAGGCCTTCGGCCTATCCCGTTGGGCTGTACTTTTGTCTATCATACAGATTATTGTAGTATATGCCTAACTAGCCCCGAGTTAATTTCTATCGCACTCAACGCATCTGCTTCATACCCAGAGCTTACTATTCGGTAAGATAAATTCAGGACTGCGCTTGACCCTGCACTAGCAGAAAGGGCGTTCCCTCCCTGAAATTACCACTGCCAGGTATGACTGTTCTGGTCGCGCAACTATAGTATGCTGTTTCCACAATTCGGGCTCAACATTACTATAGCTCTCAGCCACTACCACATATTAACTGGCTAGTTTCAATGTAACCTGGACAAATCGGGGCGAGAAAAATTTGAGTCAAAATCCTTGGATTCAATATCTCATCCATAAGTGCCGAAATTTATAGCAATAGTTCACACAAACTACCCACGGCGTAATAATAGATAATCCGGTGCGATATGGCAAGGTTTCGGCGTGGTCTTGTATGTTAGACATCTTAAGTCAATGGTACTATTAGTACAGGCTTTTGCGCAGTCTAATACTTGGATCAGTGATACACGTGGGTGTATTGATTGCGCAGCATGGAAGGCTTATTGGCCTCAAAGTAAATAGAAAATAAGAAAAGTTGACGGTGTTACCAGGATGTTATCGTCAGCGGTGTTTACAGAAGAATTGCGGTCTTGTTGCTGGGGCACAGCAGAAGGAAGGTTCTCTACGAGTACCGTACAGTACACCAATCAGAGTTAGTCGCGTACTTACCTCAAGCCTTCGCAACTGTCACAGGACTATGCATCTAAACTTTGTCATTTCGCTGTACTATAACTTGATGGACCTCATGGGTATGGCTCTCATTGCGTGGCTGACTGCAAGGCTCATCGCGTGTGGGTTTCATTTCGCCCCTCGGTGCTCGCCTCGCAATGTCATGCCATGAGGCCGGGGAAAGTGGAGCGGGCCGATGTCACGTCACTGTGTGTGCATGCAGAGTGCACGCGGCTGCGGTTGGTTCCGAGATAAGATGTCGGCGCACTTCATTCAACCTCGGGAAAAGCTCCGTTTTTGAACCCTTGAGCACGTGAGTAGCAAGCAAGGCTGGGCGCATTAAGATCAAGCAGGCCGGGGAGATCATCCGCCCGAGTTAAGCACAGCCGGCAGTGTACGCGGGATCCACAATCGCGGGCAGTGCCATTCCGCCCGCACCCCACCTTTGCCTAGTCTGTACAGCAACCTTCCTGCCTTGCTGACTAATCGGCCTGTTCAATCCTCCTCGCTGCTTGCAACGCCGATGATGTCAGCAAGGTCGCCGTATAAACTAAACTACCTTTGCCCGCTTTTTGCCATAAGTACATGTGTTCCCCTTATTCGCATTAAACCAGTACGAAAGACACGTACAAAGAGGTTATACTACAAGAATTATGAACATATCAAGTTCAATAACTAAGTGTTGAATATATTGATTCGGAAAGCGGTATGGACGTACGTCCCCGCTTGCGTTGCGAACACGAACACGAATTCACCAAATCATGTGCATGTGTCGCAGTCCGATTAGATGATGCGACTTGATGCGAACAGGTAACTCATCACTTGGGATTCTAGATATCACAGGGTTGTAGTCTTACTATGCCCAAGGAGATCACCTGTCCTTACGAAATCAAGTCCTGAAAGGGCGTCAGGGTTCGAGTTGAGATTTAGGTTGAGTTGGAGTTAATATGAATATGAGTTCCTGTATTCACTGTGATATACTTTGTAGTGTAGCGGGTATTAGCGGAGTCATCGGGAAAGCATGGTTGGCACAATAAGGATAATTTCAATGTTATCTACTTTTCAAAAAGGTTGCATTTAATTTTCGATACCCTTTTCAAACTTCCCAACCACCTGGAAGACTACTAAATCATTCGCGCGGCTCGTTTTATTTAATTTTCGATCCCCTTTTCAACCTTCCAACCCACCCGGAAGACAACTAAATAATTTGCGCGGCTCGTTTTTGCGATCGGGTCTTTCCATCGGATACTGTGTAACGATAACAATACGTAACACACTCATCGCCCGAAAGTTACCTTCATCACTTGAAACAAGGAAAATGAGGACAATGAAAAGATTTCAATAAATCTTATTTCGCCCGTAAAACCCGTTGCGTCGCCCACCACAACAGCACTGATTTCAATGACACGAGTCTTAACAAATGGAAGCACTGCGGGTCGAGACTGCCGGTGATGGCAGCAGACATCGTAATCGAGGAAGAAGGGGCCTCTCATGGCCAGCGCCTGTCTATACCTCTTACATCTCTCTTGCTCATGTCGCCAGGCGGGTAAACGCTCCCCCAACCCCCAGCAGCACCTCCGGTCCGGTAGACACCAGACGAGCGGCATGATTGTTTATGCAGGGGCGGCTCACTATTGGCTTTCAAACAGCACACGCCAAGGTTCGGGACGTCTTAACTCAAGCTGGTGCTCTTTGACCGTAACAAGCTCGGTCACGGTCGTCGAAAGGACGCCAATACTGCTTCTGAGTCGAGTCAGTATCTCCAGCATTCGGTTTGTTCGTTCCACCCGCTGAACCCGTTCAGAAGACCACCTCACGGCCCTGCTGCCCTGCAGTGAAGAGGACTTCACCGCCGGTAGTGCCTGGGCCATACAACAAACGACCGCAGCCTCGGACCACGATCCACGATGACATCCGGTGAGTCCGCCGTGACAAGCCCCTCTCGGGTATCGATTTTAGTTTAATAATCGTAAAAGTTTGCCATGGCCTCTTGTACTGGCACATGACTGTTGAACAAGCCTCCGCCGAATATTCTATGGGTAAAATTATTGATGTAATTGTACAGGAAGATTCTACAGCACGGGCCATAGCTGTGTACGTTGTTCTGATCAAACTGTAGTATTGATTGTTGTAAGGAAGAGAAACTAGAATAGGAGCTCAGCCGTACAGAAGTAGGCTTATGCCTGTAAGGCTAGTGCCAGTTCCATTGCAAGGTATACCCTGCAACACACCCCCCACTGGCAGTAGTCAAAAAAAGAACCCTCTTCAAAAAAAGAAACCTATGAAAGAAAAATAAATACCAAAATTTAAGGCTCTATGGCCAACGAACCAGAAAGTTCGTATAGGCACGGCCACACAAAACACTCCCCAAAGAAACGCTCAGGGTAATCCCAACTTTTGAACCATGTCTCTAAAACGTGGCAGTGCCAGAGCCTTCGTACAAATGTCCACCAAATTCACCGTCGATGATACGTGGTAAATGTTATATTTTGTACCATAATATTGTTGAACGAAATAGTAATGAATTACAATGTGTTTTGTTTTGCTATTGATACGTTTATTTTTTACTAATTCGATTGCCGGTTCGTTGTTATAAAATGAAACTGGAAGCGGAAATAACAAATACAGATCTTTTAAAGCATAGATTTTTTATGATAAGTGAAAGATGGTATTCGAATATGTTATATATTCCATTTCGCATATTAATTTGACGACGGTTAATTGTCGTTTGAAGCTATATTCAATCATTGTATTGCTGTTGGAATAGCAGTCAAATAGAGTACAGTCAAGTTAACTATACTTACAATTAGTTGATTATACTTAGTGCAAATTGACTGCAGTTTGTGGGATTCACTGCAAGTCTAGTGCAGTAGGTACCCACTTCAAAATGGGGCACGGGCTCAAGCATTTGTCCCTACAAATCAGTGTGTAGACCGGCTAGCGGTCTGTCAAACTTAGAACTTAAAACACTTAGAACCAATTTTAATATATCACCAGTTACTTCGACCACAATGATTTGAATCGACTACGTTACAAATATAAAGGCCTACCCATATTGAACAGTACTTATTAGATTAGACACAGATAAGTTAGATAAAAGAAGAAGCTATTTTCCGGTTACGCTTTACGTTAAATAGTAGCAGGGTAGAGGAAAGATTCTTGTGTAAAGCTCCTATACGCTATATAATTATTCTCGGCAGCAAATAGAGAAGACTTATAAGTTGTGCAGCTGTTTGCGGCAGTTTGTAAGTGGCGACAGTATCGCTATTATTGAAAACACTAAGAAACCTTTAGTGGACCAGTTTTAAAAGTGTTGAGATTGAATGTCTGAAAGTCTTAAAGATCACCAAGTCATCAAGTTGGCAAACGGTTAAGTTATTACTATTACTGGTATTAGTATTGTAAAGTTTAAATCGCAAAACAACTAAGTTTTAATACCTTTACAAACAACTTTGATGGTAAACCTATGGTTTTACTTTCCTTCACACTACTATTTCCGCCTTAACTTTTTAATTTTCGTTATGATAGCTTTAGGTAATGCTAATATCAATGTTGTTACCAATCTTATTCGAAAGGGAAAAAATAAAAACCTCGGATTTACGTTTGTTAAGCACTTCGACAATAACTTTTGGTAAACGGACGCTGATAAAAACTCTAGCTCCAAATACCTAATGAGTTAAATTAATTACTACATTTTCAATTTAAACCATACCGGACGTAATATAGGACTTGTCTCTTTGGATAAATTTTACAAATAGTTCAACGAATGAATCTTAGATATATGAAAGACGATAAACATGTGAGTTCAAATTAAATCAAAGACTAAATCGTCTAGTAAAAAGGTCGACCACTTCATAAATAGAGGGAAAGACAGTAATTTTATTAATTTGTTGTGAAAATATAAAATGTATCAGGACCTTTAATGGATTGAGAAAAATATTATAAGCGTCGTCAAAAATAATATCCCTTAATGTACATATACGTGGTTGTAAGGTTACACCTAAACTTAGATAAGTTCCTTATACTCTTCTACCTTCAAATACAAGACCAGTGCTGTTAGCCGAAAATAATAAATGAACTTGTATAAGATAAGCTTTCAAATCTATTAATTAATTCAATAAAAACCTTGACATACCCCTTAATACTAAGAGAAGTATTACTAAATCCGCGGAAACCCTTGAATCTTTTCCTCCAAAACCCCTTAACACGTCCAGTTTTAGCAGCCAAATTAAGGAAAGAGTGGCTTTACGCGCGATCCTACTATTGAAACAATTACTGAATTTTTTCTTCCAAACTTAGCTAAAGGTAAACTACCTTGCCTACTAAGATTAACACCTTCTTCAATACCGATCAAGGGATCTAAAAGGCTCCTATGACTAATACATCACCCTCCCTCTTCGAAACATCTCCATGGTAGATACGGATTAAACGGTAATTACCATGTTTATTAAGATTTGTGGATGAAAGGAGAAGTATAACGGTAAGTCGTAAAACCTCCTCCACATTAAATTACGCCCGTTTTTCAACATTTACCCCTATATAACGGTTAAATTACCAGGCTTTTACTCTTTATTTCCTAGTATTATTATGGGTCAAATCAAAGACTATTACCTTCGATATTTAACGAATTATTTCTTTTTTCGAGAGATTTACAACGGTTTCGAAGGTTACTTCGAATACAATATAAATTTCGACCAATATTATATGAACTGAAACATTATCAAGTGGTATTATATATTTAATCACAAAAGAAGACGGAAAATAAGGTATATTTCTTTTATTCAATGGTTTAGAGTCTGATACTTTGCTAATAAGTAATAGAAAATGTGGAAGCTAGTGAAGACATAATATGCCAATAGGTGCGGTAAGCTATTACGGGCTATAAAGAGTTTGAATACGTCTTACAGTGCCCTCATACCACCTTTAAAGGTTTTTTTTAGCCAGTTACTTTTCTTGTTTACAACCATAATAACTCAGGTTCCGAACTCGACTGGTATATAATCCTAAGCTCTAAAGTTTAGCGATGATGAAGAAGATCCCTCCGATGCGAATTATATCGACCGTAAGAATGCAATGCCCGGTTAATACGGCCAACGGAAGTCCCAGACCTAGGGATGTGACTAAGTCATATACGGCAAAGGGTATTTTTTAAAATATTTTAATTAGCCAAGTAAATTGACTTTAAACGTTGAAAGATATTGAATTTACGGAAAATAGGGCTTCTAGTTAACACGTCATATTATAACTAAATGCAAATCAAAACAGTTAATATATTACATGCAATTCCCCTCCAATTTTGATGAGGATTACATTTTATACGTTGAAAACTTATACGAAAAGAATATGACGGATAAATAAAATAAACTTAAGGTTATCGATTGGTATTAAAATATTCGTAACGGTTTAAAATTAACGTAATAATTTGTCGACTACTATTTTTTATATCGCTTAATGGGTGAAGACTTCTATCTTCATGATGATGACGAATATTCTAGCCTTACTTACATATTTACCATTCGAGACTATTACGCGTAATAAGTATTTTAAGGTATTATGTCAAATACTAGGGTAATACGATACTTATAGGAGGCTATTCATAATACGTTGCATTACGAAGTAATATTAATACTATTATATAACTTCACCATACAGATGCTGGTAAAGTTAAAGTTAGCTTTAGCTTTGGAAAAAAAGCCTTTCATTAAAATCGACGACTATTACTAACGTTGTTAATCCTACTGTTTTTCATATCTTGGAATACTCTACCCCCTTTCTCCTTTGCTTTCAAGATATAAAGAACATCGGCGTTAACATTAACGTTCAAATTGATAAATTGATTTAGTTTAAGAACACTAAAAGATTTCCATGTAGCCTTTATTATGGGTACCTTTAGTTCCATCTTTAAGGGCTAAAGCTAATGATACTAAACCTAACGGAGTTGAAACTTAGTTAACTATATCTTTGGTTTAACCACTCGGAAACTAATGGACTTCATAAGGTTTTAAAGGCGGCTAGTTACGAAAATATGAATTTACCAGCGCTGAATGCATTTAAAAGACTTTGGAATTATTATTGAATATACTCATAAACCCTTATAGGGTTTAAGTTCACATTAAAGCAAAATTATAACTTTAACTTTTAGGTTTTTGTGAACGTGTTTTACTTCGACAATACACTAATACTTTACGTCATTAACTTCGCCACAGATTTTGACAGTGTTAAGTTCCTTAAAACTATTACGACGAAGGAAATATAAAGGGCACTACGTACTATATAAACAGATATGTATCAGTGGCTATCAAACGTATTAGTCTACAATGCCGATACCAATTTTACTACGATAGAGTATTGAATTGATGTCAAATTGATAGGGATTTAGTATAAACATGTTTCTGTTAGGGTTTATTAGGGTATTAGTAAGGTCAAAAAAGCTTACGCTTTTGTATAAACAGCATGTAATATACTTACCCTAGGAATTGAAAGTTGTACGAATTAAAAAAATACGACTTTAAACAATAGTAAAGAGATTCAATGATATTATTAGTCTTAACGGTCCTATACCAACTTTACTGGTGTTTAGAGACTACCTACGTATAACAACTAAATCGTCATTATCGCTAAATAACCAAAAATGTATTGTGGTGTATAGTGAAGCTTTAAAGAAACTAGAAAAGGAATCGCCAAGCCGCCAGGTCAAAAATACCCTTAACATCAGGAATGAACCATTAACAATAAAGGTGTTATACCTATCTTTTTAAAGTAAAGTCCTTACATAGCGAAGAATAGGTTAATAGGATGTGCCGTACAAAAGCTTAAGTATTACCAACCCAGATGTGGTAGTTAAAACGATTAACAGCTCTGTTACTTTCCGAACTATACTAGTTAAGTTGTTTAAAAGACGTTTTAAGCCTAATGGATTAGCTAATATAATCCTTCCAAGTTAATTGTTAATAAGCTAAGAAAACGTTGACGGCGTGGAAAACTACTTAAAAGGAGGATACAAACTAAAAATGAGGATAATAACGAGAATTATAAGCCTAGCAGGGGATATATTTATTTTGAAAGGAAAGATCTGGTAGAAACCATGCTCTTAAGCTATGTGTTAAAATTATTATCAATATATCGGGAAAATCTTTCAAGGAAAGCGATCGAGTGAAAATTAACAGTTCTTTTACATAAAGGATCAATTAATTCATACCGTTAATGTAATTTGAAGGCTATAATATTACTATTTTCAAGTTGAAGATAGTTTACGACATTGAAGGTAAGACTATAGGCCGGTCGTACGAAAAGTTATAGCTAATTATTTAAATATACAGTGATAAAGTTAAGGATTGGATCCTTATTCAATCGCTTATAATTCAGAAGATCAGCTAACGTTTAATCGTTGTTATTACTATTAACTTAATTGTTAACGTAAGCGGTAAGTTTACACTTAATGGCTGGAACATAACATAAACTTATATGTAATCTGCTACCAATATTTAGCGGATTATAATACTGGAATCGCCTAAAGAATTAAGGGATAAGTTTCTGGCCGTTACGGTAATACGTTATATCAAGTATCGATACGGACTGGCCTAGATAAAAGTTCATTAGTTCTGAACCTATCAAACATACTTTAGAAATAGATTGGGTATAAAACTTGAAACGTTCGACTCGTGCCTATTAATTGTGTAAGGCCAAGACTTCAGTATTGTAGATACATAAACTAATGATACCCTTTTTTTTATAAATACTGGATTTATGACGACGAAATATCGTATTATTGAAAGGTTGAGTTTTTGAAAATGTAAGCTAATTAAGACGTTGGCTAAAGATATACAAATTAACTTTTATGAATCGTTAATTTATATTAATAGTATTAAATCTAAGAACAACAATGTTACGTATATTAGCCTATATTGAAAAGAGCAAGTTATAAGCTTGACAATTACCAACAAGGTCTATAAGGCAAAATTCTAGCGATATTTGGAGCAGAGGGTCCTTACTGCTTATATTGCCATGCTATGCTAACCGGAAGCATCGGAAGATCTATCTATTACGGTATAGGTACATAAGCTATAATATGAGGATTTTGACAAGTTAAATAAAAGAATCAAGTGGTAAATGTATAACTTAAAAGGGGTATTTATGTGGTTCTGGTAAACTGATAACGGCGAAGTTAATGGTTTTTACGGATGGTTCCTTTATTAACAATACTAATCTTACATTGAAAATCGGGTTTCTTATAATATTCGTCAACGAAGAAAGTTTCAATAGGTAGTTTACAATTACGAGAAACCTCAAATACTAGAAATTCGTTCAATGTAAGCGTATAAAAAGAAACGTGTTAATATAGGAGGTATAAGGCATAGTGGCAAACTTTGTTATCGGCATGTTGACTAACGATACATTCATAATTATTGACATACAGCTGACATTGCCTCCGATACTGGTAGTAATATATATAGACTTTAAAAACCTCTATAGGTGCATATTAAAGTTGGGTATAACCAATAATAAACGTTTAATAATAGACGTAATAACTTTAAGAGATATATATAAAGTCTGAGAAATTGATAGGTTCTGGTAAATTAATGGTAAAGATAACTCCACTCATTTTATAACTAAGGCTATGCCTAATAATGCTCTAAACCAGTTTGTGGATAGTAATGCGCTAACCGTACGAATTGAAGGCTACGTAAACAGCTCAACATGTGATATAGAAGAGTAGTGATACCCTGGCAAACTCAAAGACTACTAGGGTAATGCTAGCGATAATAAAGGTAGCAATGAAAGCAGTGTTAATAGGTGAAACTATTGGAAAAAGGTACGTAAGGAGTTGAATACAAAATACATATAAATTTTTAGAGAAAAACCTGTGTATAGGAGTTAACAAACGAAAGGCTCTAAAATATAAACTAAAGGGCCGTAATTAATGTCAGTTTTATTACGAATTGATTGGAATTGACAGGGGTTTGGCTTGTGAATTAAGGAGGGATTTCAGAGGTTGCCACTAATTAGTGACAAGCTACGCTAGCCTGCAGCCACAAAATAAAAAGCCGATAGTGTTGAAATAGCAGTCAAATGTAAAATAGTCAAGTTAACTATACTTACAATTAATAGATTGTATTAATTATAGATTGACTATAGTTTCTGAGATTTACTGTAAGTTTAGTGTAGTAAGTACTCAAGTTCAAGTAGGTCACAGGCCAAATCATTTGCCCATACAAATTCATGTGTAAACCGCCTAGCGATCTACTAAATTTGAAACTTACAACACTCAGAACCGATTTCAATACAGCACTGGTTACTTCAACCACAGTGATTCGCATCAACTACGTTATAAAGATAAAGGCCTACCAACAATTACCAAATCACAATACGTAATTTATAAATGATTTGAAATTATCAACATCCGTATTAAAGGAAGCAAAAACGTATATAACGAGTTTTAAATGTATTAGGCGAGAAAATATAATATTGATTTTTATCTTCCATACGAAATGACGGAACACTTATTAAACGGACACGGGGTATCATGTTATAGTATTTGTATTACAAATTACCAGTATTCCAATGAAAAATATAAGGTCGATTGTGATATTAAAAATAAAACAATTAAGTAAACTTGTAACATTTTGATAGTGTTTAACATTCATTAGAATATTATTGTTTTCTATACGTTACATAAATGAATTTAGGTGTAATAGTATATAGTGTATTATTGGAAAAGAAGTCGAATTCAGTAAACCCAAGTCAACTACACTGACAGTTTAATTGATTGTACTGACTGCAAATTGGCTGCAATTTGTGGGACTTCATTGCAAGTACAGTACAGTACGTGCTCACTTCAATGTGGGGAATAGGCCAAAGCGTTTGGCTATAAAGATTAGTGTGTAGACTGGCTATTGGTCTGCCAAACTTATAACTTACAACTTAATCAGAACCGATTTCAATTCAGCTCTAGTTACTCCGACCACAGTGATTCAAATCGATTACATTGCAAAGAAAGGCCTATATTGACAGATCGGCCTACCAATACTGATTAGTGTAATGATTACACTGAATACCCGTGAGTAAATAGAAAGTGTCAGGGGGTTTATGTTAGTAGTAAGGTAGCAGGGGTAACAAAGGTACAATATCAAGAAGATGTTTGTTCGTACTGTAGGATGATCATTAGCCGTTAGGCTATTCAGATATATAGACTGAATACTTAGATTGATAACTGAAGAGTTATGAAGGAAATACTATCTATGTGGTGATGACCGTGTCCTTATATCCTATGGCCTTCATACCATCTTCAGTACTGGACCGCTGAAGTCGCTGGTCGCTTCCTGCGGTTCAATGTAGTATCGACTGGACCGCTCTTCGGTCCTTGCGGTCCCAACCCTAACCCTGGGTCCTTACATAAGAGAGATCCCTGGCTTGATGTATTGGACATCAGGCTTCTGATAGCGCAGCGGACCGCTGGCTTATTCCATGATCTGCAGTTGGTCCTTGGATTATAACAATGAGTACTTATTAGGTTGAGCACAGATAACCTAGGTAGAAGAAGAAGTTACTTTCCGATCACGCTTTACCTTAAACGATGGCTAAGGGTAGAGGAAATGTTTTAGCGTAGGGCCCTTATAGGCTGTATCAGTTGTTGGTGGTAGTTTATGAGTAAGCGATGGTATCTTTATTGAAATTACCAAGAAATATTTATAAATCCTTTTTAAAGGTGTTATGATTGACCGCTTAAAAGTCTTAAAGATTACTAAGTTGTCAAGTTGGCTAAAGGCCAAGTTAATACTACTACGGCTACTATTATTATAGGTATTAATATTGCAAATCATAGAAATGACTAGGTTTTACAACTTTTAACTATTCTATCTTTAACGGAAAATTAACTTTCAACTTAACACTTGATACAATTATATTTCTTTTTTTCTCGCTTCACTTTTAAATTTTCATGACGATAGCTTTAGAATATATTGGAATCGACGCTGTTATCAATCGCGCTAAAAAGGAAGCAATTATAACTTTTGGTATCACTTTCGAAAAACACTACAACGAAGACCTTTGGTTTGCGGAACCTAATAAAGACTCATTAGTTGAGTATCTTACTAACGTAATCGGCTTTTACATTTTCGACTCAGATCTTACTGGAATCGGTAAAGGCCTTTAAACACATGAGGACTTTGAAGAATACTTGAAGAAATGGAATTTAGACACGTGAAAGATAACAAACAGGTATGTTAAGGTTGGGTTGAAGACTGAGTTCGCTAATTAAGGTCTCAGTTTCACTATTAAAAAAAGGGAAAGAGGGTAATTTGGCTAACATACTTTAATAATAGGTCCCTCATAAGGACTGTTAATAGATTTTTAAAGCTAAAAGTAAAGATCTTGTTATTTACAGCATCCGTTAACGCCTTTATACGCGTTTGTAATGACTTACTCAAGCGTCTATTAGTTCATTAGACCGTTTACGTTAAATTAACTTACACTAGCCGTAAGTAATTCATTAACCTATAAACTGTAAGTTTTTAAGTTTACTCGTTAATTGAATAGGAATATCGACGTTAAGTTGCGGCCGTTCTACAATATTCGCCGCTTTATAAGGGTCGAATTGCCAGGTCTTTACTCGCTATTTACTATTATCTCTACCGGCTAAGCCGAGGATTACTTCCTTCGGTACCTAACGAATTACTCTTTCTTTCACGAAATCAACGATAGATTTAATGGTTATTTGAAACAAGATATCAATTTTATCTGGTACCATACTAATTGGAATATTATTAAGTGGTGCTATATATTATATTAAAAGAAAGGGACGGAATATAAAATCGATCTTTTCAATTAGATGTTGAAAATTCTTATTCTTTGTTAATTAAGTAATATGGAACGTAGAAGCTGGCGAAAATACCTTATGCCAACAGGTTCGGTAAGTCATTATGGGCCATAAGAAGTTCGAATACATTCTTTAATGCTCTAACGCTACTTGCGAAGGTTTTTTTTTGGCTAGTTTCGTTCCTACCTAGCGACCGTAATAGCTCGAATATTAGCATCAACTAATATATACCCCTAAACTCCGGAATTTACCGACAACGAGGAAGATTCCCCTTAAACGTATGATATTAATCGTAAATACGAAAGGCTTAACTAGTATGACTAAAAGGCACAGAGCTAAGGTTATAGCCAATAGGCTACATAAAGAGGAGGATCTCTAAGCCCGTTAGGCAAGTTTACGTCGAATACTAGAATATATTGAATTTGCGGTAAGTAAGGCTATCAGTTGACACACTACATAATTTCTTAACGTGAAGACAAATATATAAGGTATTATATGCAATTCCCCTTGATCTATATTTCCGATTATTTTAATAACATCGAAAATGGTAAAGACATCAAGATAAAGAAGAAGGAAAAGAGAACTAAGGCTATCGGCTGGCACGAAGATACTAGTACCGCAATAGAGGCAACGTAATAACTCGCCGACTACACCTTATTATATCGCCTGATAGGTAAAGACTATTATCGTTAACATAGCTATAATGACACTGACTTTATATATTTATTTAATATTCAAAATCGCTATGCAAAGCAGGTCTTTCAAGAAATAATATCAGATACTATAGTAACGCGGTATGTAATAAGAGGTTATTCGTAATATATCGCGTTATGAAGGGATATAAATACGGCTACGGAACTTAACCATACGGATATTAATAAAGCCAAAGTCGGATTTAGCTTTAAAAAGGCTATCTTTACTAAGATGGACGATAATTGATGCTATTATTAGCCTTATTATTATTCAAATTTTAAAATCTCCCATCCTCTTCCTTCTTTAACTTAAAGGCATAAAGAACTTCAGCGTTAACATTAAAGGTTAAACTAATGAACTAGTTTAAATAAAAGGTAGTGAAAGGTTTTTACTTGGCTTTAAATAGTGCCATCTCTGATTTCACTTTTAAAAGCTAAAACAATAATATTAAACCTAATGGAGTTGGAATTTCGTTAATTATTTCGTAGGTTTAACTAACCAGTGATTAATAGACTTTACAAGGCTTTAAACGCGGTCAATTACAAATATATAGACTTACTAGCGCTAGAGGCAATTAAACGGCTTTTCCATTATTGCCAAACTTACTTCTAAACCCCCTTAAAGTTTGAATTCACGTTAAAATAATATTAAAACTTCAACTTTAAGGTTTTTGTTAACATTTTTTACTTAAACGTCAAGTTAGTACTTGATGTTGTAGATTCTGTCACAGCTTTTCATGGCGCTAACTTCCTCAAAACTATTATAATGAAGGAAACGTGGAAAATACTACGTACTTTATAGATTAACACGAAACATAAGCCACCAGAACTATTAGTTTACAACGCGAATACTAACTTTACGGCGATAGAATTTTAAGCTAATACGAAGTTAATAGGGACTAAGTATAAATAGGTTCCTATTGATATTTATTAAAGTATCTGTAAAATTGAAAAGGTTTAGGATTTTTTACTAAAGGTTTACGATATCTTTACCCTAAATATTAAAGGTTTTACGAGTCAAAAGATACAACTTCAAATAGCGGTAAAGGGTGTTAACGATAGTATTGGTACTAACAGCTTTATACCAACTTTACTGGTATTTGAGACTTACTCACGTATAACAATTGAATTACTTCTACCGCTAAACACCTAAAAACGCGTTATAGTATATAGTAGACCATGAAAAAAAACAAGGAAGGAATCGACCCACTGTTAGGTTAACTACACCCTTAATACCAAAAACAAACCATTGATGTCAGTAAGATCTCTACCTAATTCACGCGAAGTAAAAGATTAGAAAAGTAATCGTTAAATTGTTATTTGTGGTAAAGATAGATGATTCCTCTAAGAAGAAGAATTCAAAGAGTGCGCGTCACGGATGGGAGGTTATAAACCTCTCATTCGGGCAGTGGATCTTTTGTCATGCACTCTAGAATACACCTTCTAGACCGCTCCACGCATGATTTACTTTGTATCTTGCAAGATTTCAGCCTGTAGCGTGACACGTTATCGTGTCCTCTGCAGGAGTGCAATTTAAAATACAGTACACTGCCACTTGGCCTATGTATACTAGCTATAAAGGTATATAGTAATATTCACAGTTAACAATAAACGTGCTATCCATCCCTCTTTAAAGTAGAGTATTTATGTGGCAAAAGCTGGGAAAATGTGATAAGATATATAAAATCTTAAGTATTAATAACCCAAAAGTAGTGATTAAAATCGCTAACAGCACTATTAATTTACGGATTATATAGTTTAAGCCGTAAAAAAAAAAATCCTAAATTTGATAAAATTCCTAACGACAATAGCTCTTGAGATGAATGAATCAGTAAATACAACCCTGCCAAATCGATCGTTAACAAGCCAATAAAACATTAAAGACGTGGAAAACAACTAAAGAGGAGGATATATACTAAATAAGAGACCAATAACGAAGACTACACTCCTAGCAAAGTATATATAAAAGCGTAAGTATTTCAAAAAAGAATTCTAACAGAAAACTTACCCTTAAGTTACACACTGAAGGCATTGTTATATACCAGGCAAAATCTTTAAGAAAAACGACCAGATAAAGATTAACTACCTTTTTACGTGATGGTTTATTTAACTTGTATCGTTAATATAATCCAATTGTAAAATGTTACTATTTTCAAGTCGAAAATCATTTATAAAGTTAAGGGTGAAACCACGTACTAGACGTACAAAAAGTTACGGCTAATCGTTCAAGAATACGGTAATAAAGTTAAAAATTAAATCATTACTCAATATCCTACAATCCAAAATATCAGCTAACGTTAAATCGTTTCAATTGCTACCAATTTAACTATCAACGTAAACAGCTAGTTTATACTTAATAATCGAGATATAAAGTAAACGTATATGTCATTTGCCACCGATATTTAGCGGATTATAATGCTAAAACTGCCTGAAAATACAAAGGACAAGTTTCTGTCTAATACGGTAATATATTGTATCAAACTTTTATACGGATTAACCAAAGTAAGTGTTTATTAGTTTTTAAAGTAGCAAGTATACTTTAAAAACATGTTAGGTATAAAACCTTTGACATTTAACCTGTACCTATTAATCACGAAGAACAAAAACTTTGGTATCGTAAGTATATAAACTAATGATACCTTTTTCCTCAAAACCACTAGGTTTATAATGGCGAAATAAAGTTATATCTAAGGGTCAAGCCTCTAAAAATATAAGCCAATCGAAACGTTAGCGAAGGTTATACAACATGAATTTAATATATCATCAATCTGTATCTATAGTATTAAGGTTAAAAGCGGCACTTATATTAACTTACGTTCAAAAGAGCAAACTACGTGGCCAACAACTATCGACAAGGCCGATGAGGTAAGATTATAGTGATACCTGGAGTAAAAGGCCCCAACGGCCTTCATTACTATGTTATACCAACCGAAAACATCGTACGAATTATCTATTACGGCGTAAGCACAAGATCCATAAGACAAAGACTATGATGTGTTTATTAAAAGGATTTAATGACAACTAGGCTACTTAGAAAAAGAATTCAATATGGTCTTATTGAATTTAATGAGGACAAAGTTAATCATCTTTACAAACGAGTCATTTACCAAAATAACTAACCTCATATTGTAAATTAGGTTCCTTATAGTACTATTAAATGAAAAAAGATATAAAAGGCAATTTACAATCACCAGATACATTGTATACTAGATATCTGTCAAAGATAAACTTATAATACAAAATGTACTAGCCTTAAAAGTTTAGGGCATAGTAAAAAAATTTAATATTAGTATAATAACCAATAGCATAATAAAGATTATCAGCAAATAGCTAGTATTACCACCGATACCTGTAATAATATATACAAACTCCTGAAGCCTTTACGAGTACCAATTGAAGCTGGGTACAACTAATGAAAAACGTATAATAATAAACGTAATAGATTTAAAAAAGGAACAAAAATCCCGGGAAACCAATACGTTCCGGAAGTTAACGGCAAAGATAACCCGCTAACTTTATAACCAAAGCCACACGTAATAACGCCCTAAAAAGTTTTGCAAATAGAAATACACTAACCATACGAATCGAAAGCTACATAGACTGCTAAACACGTAGCGCGAAGAAATAGGGTTACCATAGTAAACTTAAAAACTGCAAGGGTAGTAATATCAATAGCAATGGTAGAAATGGTAACAATATCAATAGGTTAAACTATAGGCAAAAGGTACGAAAATAGTGGAACGAATAATATGTATAATTTAATGGAAAATAATCTATTCACAGGAGTTAAGGAATAGAGGGCTAAAGAAAGGTGGAATAAAAGGGCTACAAAATACCGTGATTAATATCATTTTGAATGCGAATTAATCAGACTTAAGAAGGGTTTGGTTTATTGTTGGTTTACAAATTAAAGAGGAATTTTAAAGGTTTTTACTAATTAGTAGCAGACCATACTGACATACAGGCACAAAACAAAGAGCCGCCAGTATTAAAATAGCAGTCAAATACAGTAAAGTTAAGTCAACTAAACTATCAATTTAGTTAATTGTACTGACTACAAATTGGCTGCAGTTTATAGGACTACACTACAAGTTCAGTACAGTAGATACCAACTTGAAAGTAGGGTACAAACCAAAGCGTTTAGCCATACGAATTAATGTGCAGATCGGCTAGCGGTCTACTAAACTTGAAAATTACAACTCAATTAGAACCAATTTCAATACAGCACCAGTTAATTCGACCCCAGTAATTCCAATCGAGTAGGTTGTAACAAAAAGCCTATGATTGACAGGAAGGCCTAACAATATGTATATTATATTTATCTATAATGAAACGTTACAACATTCGTTATAAGCAATCTCATTATTCAATAACAGTATTTAGTAAAACTTATTCAACTTGTAAACCTAGTTAATAATAGTAGATTCTGATGTGTTTACATTTAAATTTCGTTTTGAATATTATCGGAAATTTTAAAATTACAGTGCTTTCGTTCGTAAAAAAATTATCATCCAAATGAAAAACGAGTACCAAATTACCTCCAGCTGAGAAAATAACCGTATGGATCGAAAATTTCATTAAAATAACACATTTGTACTAAATATATACGGAAGGTTTCGTATTATTTTCAGTCAAATTGCTTTGAACCACATACAACGCGTTTGAATATTGAAACGACAATTAATATAGACGAATTCATAATGTATTTGGGAAGTAAATACATATATATATTATATTTTAAACAATTCTGTGAATACAACAGATTTACACCTATCTGATAAATAATTGGGTTACAAATAATGGTAGAGCGATAAATTAAGTCTAAGTTATGATATCATATGATTAGATTATACATACCATTGTAATTCATACTGTGTATTTGGTTAAAATATTTGGCAATCAATTGGGTCTTATAATATTGTAAATGACTCTTAATATCGTATTTTTTAACAAAACCTCAACTTAGTATTACTAGGTGTTAACCGCGTGTTACCGGGACTTCGTATTATATAACAAGTTTCATATTTGTTTTGAGTTTCGAAGAAATGATAAACTTTCAATAATCGCAATCCGAGTGTTTTATTAATTAATTATAAGTAATATAAATGTTATCTTAATCGTATTCTATTAGCAAAGCGAGTGTTTTTATCTTGTTATTATTTGTATTTGTCACTAAATCAAAATTAAATAACGTTATTATATTAATAATTTTCCCTAAAAGAAGTAATATTTTCGTTTATAATAAAGGTTTTAGCGAGGTTTACGGTAATATTACCGGAATTTTACTTTAATAGTATACTATCATTATTTCAATCCAGGTAATGGTGCGTATTTTTGTAAAATTGATAGTAACGATAAAAAAAATTTTTTTCACAGAGTTCCAAGTTATTAATATCTAGAGACTAACGATGATGTACTGGTTTCGTCCTTTTTTGACGAATATGATCGTCGATCGTTATGGTAATTATTTGATGTAATAGGACGAACAATTCACATATGGTATTTAAATGCAACGAGAAACCAATGAAATAACCTTTTTTAACAAAATGCAGAAATTTACTTCCTGGTTAACGTGTTTTCATCAGAATATAATAGTATATAGGTTTGCAAAAAGGCTATATATAACCAATTGAATAACTTATAGTTAAATAATTTTGCGTAAAGGGAAAATTAATGTAGTAAATTTTAATGACATTCATGGTTTTATAGCTACATTTCGTACATAAGGGCTTCGAGTTATAAAAAAGTATATCGTGATTTTCAAGTATTGTACAATTATTGGTAGCGATTGTTTATATATAATTTTCAATTGCGCCATTGGATTTATAATGGTATAATAGTAGTCTTTTATGTATAATGCTACGCCCAACAGAAATAATTTCTGTTTTGTTATTCATACATTGACCCCCATTATTAAATGAAAGGATTACCACTATAATATCAAATTATGTTTCAACAATGATGAAAAAGTCATTGAGAATTTGGAAAATTTATAATATTTTTTTGTAAAAGTACGTTTATAAGTATTTAATTTTATCGCCGAGAAGAATAATAAAGTAATGAAAGTCGTTAATGAATGGTGTTAATAATTCTCCCAACAAATCGGAATAAATAAGGTTAAAGGGTATTAAAATTTGTTTTTATAAGCTTGATAGTTTGTTCGATGTAATTTTCGATAATTGATATAATTTGTTAATAAAATTGTATGTTCTTATTGTAACAATATCACCCTTTATATATAATAATTAATAGATTATTATTGCAATGTTACTGTGTTTAAAGGCTTTATTAAGTTATCGATAAAAGAAGAAATTTGCAATAATATCCTCATCTCTAGTTATTTCAATTTCAAAATTGTTACTGTTGAATTTGACCTATAGTATTCGTTTCGATTCACTGCCTTTTGTTATTATATATATTTCTTCATTGTAAGCTTTCAGGTAATAGCGTTTACGGACCGATATATAACTAAAAACGTGAGTTATTTTGAGGAAACAGTTGTATAATATATTAAATAAGAAGTATTTATAAGTACCATTATTCAGTATACGTAATGAAAGTTATATAAATCCGATGCTTTATACAGATAAACTTATACTATGATTAACGGTAATGGTTTCTTTTTGTAAACGTAGAATTGTGAAATCCTCGATATAGTAAATTATATGCTTAAAAGTACCCGAATCTCAAATCCATTTTAATAAGAAAATACTTATATTATTGGCAGATCTTAGACGTTGCAACGTTGTCGATTCGATTGGTCGAAGTAATAGTAGTATTGCAGTGGTCAGATGTTGGATGTATTGTTTTAGGTTTGGCAGACCGCTAGCTAGTCTGCACTGTAATTTGTATAGCCAATTATTTGACTCATACCCTGAAGTGAAGTGTAGCGTATTGCACTCGACTTACACCTAATGCGGTAAGTTCGCAAAAAGCAATACACTCAAATTGCAGTACAGTTAACTTTACTATAAATAATGTTGATCTATTGTATTGTATTTAGTATTATTTCAACACTGGCAGCTTTTTAGTTTATACGTGTACGCTAGTGTGGCTAACCCATCTTTTCCCGGTTATTATTAAATTACTTCGTCGTCAATTGACCAGACCCCTGTGAATTCCAGTTGACTCCTATACTAAATTGAACCCAATTGCATTCAAATTGACCTCATTTTACTTTAATAGATCCGTTACCCCAAGGTCCGAGTTTATCAACTCCTACAAAAAGTTCTTTCGCCACAGGTCTTCGTAAGCCTCCAGTTTAACCGTATTACTCAAATAGATCGCCGTTATTAGTCTGGCAGTCTTTTAATTTTTCGGCATACCTCTATCTGTTTTTATGTAATCCGAGTCTTCCAGGAGGTTTATTAACGTAGCCCTCAATTCGTATAGTTAGCTTATTGCTGTCTACAAACCTTTCTAAGGCTTTGTTCGGTAATGTTTTCGTTATGACATTAATGGGGTTATCTTTACTATCGATTTATCGCAATTTTTCAATCTTCTTTCCTTCGTAGGTTTCGCAGAGTGCCATTACGTTGATTATCAGGCGTTTTTTATTGGTAGTCCCGAGTTTTGAAAGGTATTTAAAGAGGCTTTTCGAGTCGGTATAAATCACTACCGGGATAGGAGGAATTTTTAGTTACTTGGTGATAATATTGAAAGTTTTATACATTGTTGTGCTTATATCGAAGCCTGCTATCATGCCGTAAACTTTTAAAGCCAACACGCTTCGTATAATCCTCTTATATTCAACGGAGGTCTAGTAAATTAGGTTACCAATAATGTTAAACTAGTTTTCCTGCCTGTTTTTATTAATAAGGGTTATTAGGAAGCCGATTTGTAAAGATAGGTTGATGTTATTTACAAAGGATCTATTCTTGAAAATTATTAACTTGGCTTTTAAAAGGTTCGATTGGAACTATATTGATCTCGCGATCCAAGTTTTGTATTTAATACTCGAGTCTTTTATTTAGCTAGTTAAAGTCCTTATCCGTTGGTGTTTATACTTGTGCCATAATAAATAGGTCGTAAAAGGTTTTCGGTTGATATAAAATAGTAATATAGATACCTCGAGCACGTTACTCCAGGTACCGTTAAGCCCTAACCTTATTATTTTTATTAATTGTGGTTAAAGTAGCGCTCTAGTCCTTTTAGAGAAAGCTAAGGCTGGTGTTAAGACTAAGTATGCCGATTGACGATTTATTAAAGTCTATTCGGTTATTTTCCGTTAACGTCGTTACCAGCTTATAATTTCAAAACTTGAAGTCTTTAATCGCTCGTTGTTTTAATGTTATAAAGCTAGTTGTTTTGACAAGAAGGGTATCGTTAGTTTGTATACTTACCATCCCGAAGTTTTTTTCTTACGTTATTAATAGGAACGGATTGTACGTTGAGGATTTTATCGCTAGCCGTGATTTAAAGTACGACTAGAAGGTTTAAAACCAGTGGACACTTACTTTAACTAGTTTGTATAGTAGCTTGATATAACGTATTACTGTGCCTAAAGGGTAAATAGCATGGAGTTTCCGTAGCAGCTTTAGCAATACAATTTTCTATAGATCCGTTGCTAACTACTTGTAGGCTTACATTATATCACTATCATTGAGTATAAACTTGCCTTTAGACTTGGCTAATAAGCTTGTTGCCAAAGTGACCACTAAACGTTAGCTGATTTTCTAAATTGTTAACGACTGTATAAGGATTTAGTATTTGCCTTTATTACTGTATTTTTAAGCGATTAGGCGTGATTTTTCGTACGGCCGCCCTGTGGCTTTACCTCTAATTTCGTAAATAATTCTCGACTTAAATATCGTGACGTTCGTATCTTAGAGGTTAAAGTCAGGTTTCGTTACGAATTGTATAACTCCTCGGGTTAGCAAGCCGTTAATTTCGATCTTGCTGCTTTCCCTAAAAGGCTTGTTGGAAATCTTAATAATCCCTTGTGCTCGGAGTTTTATTACCAATTCTTTATTATCCTTTTATTTCCTTTTTACCTAAGTAGTATTGTATATACGATCTGGTATATATTCCTCCTCTTTAACGTCGTTTTTTTTTAAGAGGTCGTTCCCGCCGGCGGCGTTCTATCGGCTTTTCGATAACGGGTGGAAGAGGTTCGTATTAATTCGGTTGTTTGGCTTAAAGGGCTTAAGAGTCTTCATTTTTAGTATCTCTAATATATAGCTTAACTTAAGTAGTTTGAAAAGATATATAACTGTTAGTAGTTTTAACAATTTTTTTAAAGTTTATGATACTTAATATTTTATATGGGCTTTTCCATTTACCCGGCTTTCGCTATACGAGGACCTTAATTTGTAACGGCAAAGCAAGTACATTGATTGTTAAAGGTCAGTTTTTAGTGTTACGGGCGTTATTAACTTAGGAGCTTGTCGATTTTCTTTATAGTTCCCTTAACGCTTTATTATAGGCCGTAACACGTTTCTATGTACTTCTTGAGGGTGGAGATTCACTCGTTAGGCGTGGGTATGCTCCGAAAACTAGTAGCATTAGCACTAGGCTATTAGGGCCTACGGTGTTATTCAGGCCTTTCACCGCTATCTATAGGCGTGCCTCTGGGTCTATAAAGCTTTTAATCTTTAACGTAAGGATATTATATTCTCGGTGAAGTAAATAGTATGCCCTTTTAACCTTTCTAATGCTTTAATAGGCTTTTATAGGTACCTGTTTATACTAGATACCTATTATATTAATATCTTTTTATAATTTCACCGCGGCAAAATTTGTACCTATATTATGGAAGACGATGATAGGTGAACCTAAGTACGTTTTAATTTATAATATCCTTAATACTTTTCATGTGTATTTTGCCCAAAGGAACTTTAAAAACTTAGCCCCATGAAAAAAGTTTGCGGAATTAAAAACGTGAAAAATAAACTTGTTGTTTAAGTAAAATACATTAACAAAGATTTTATAGTTGAAATCCTTATCGTTTTTTAATGTAAACTTAAATTTTGGGGGGGGGTAAGTATACGTTTAACAGTGGTGGTAAAGTCTTTTAATAGCTTTTTGGGCAAAGTTTTCCATATCGTTATGTCCTACTGACTTTAGGACTTCATATAACTTATTAACAGCTGGATAGTTAAAACTTCGGTATAGTTAACGTATATCCAGATTTATTAGGTGTAATAATATTACTTTCAAACCTTAAAGATAACACTATAGGTGCTCTTACTTAAGAGCGAGTAAAAACCTTCAGCTATTTTTAACCAGTTCGTCTACGTTAACGTTAATATTGATGACAAGAGTCTTTATATCCTTTAAATAAAGAAGAAAAGAGGTAGGAGACTTGAGTATATAAAACGTATTTGCTCTTACAATGGTTTAAATTACTGTTATCCCTAGTAAAAATAGTTGTTTGCCTGGTTTAAAGTTAATTTTGGCTTTGTTAGCATCGTAAAAATTAATTTCAGTTGCTATAGTGATTTTCCTCTACAGTGCGACATATTGCGAATAGCTTCTTATCAAGTACCTTACTGCTTCTATATCTAATATAATACCTTGAAATATATAGTCCACGTAACTATAATAAAGATTAAATGTATATAAAGGGTTAAAGGCTTGATTAAGGTAAATTTAAGGGTTTTTATCACCTAAACGGTATAAAAAGGGGTGGTCGGCTAGTTACTGTGCCGTATTAAAAGTAGTATCTTTTTCGTTTTACTCAATTTGCTTAGGGGCATTTGTGTTATCAATTGATATGTCGTCCTCAAAGTTTTCGATTTAATTTAAGTAATCATGTTTAAAAGTAGCAGGGTATTAAGCGTGGTATATTACTCTTTTATTATTTCATTTAATAAAATGGTACCGAGTTAACTAATAGCCGGACTTGCTATAAATTTAATATATTTTACTAATTTTATGGCGATAATACTAACAGTAAGAAATTTCGCCTAAATCTGAGCTTTATTAGCGTTAACGAGGGTGTTACTTTTAATCCGAGGCCGCAATCGATAGGCTTAACCTTAGGAGTTATAGGCGCCTGTACTTATGGTCAACATAATTAACTACCGTAAGTTTTTTTTTTTTACATTAAAAAAGTTGCCGACTTAAGAGTATATGCTAAGAGAGTTTGGTATACATGTCATTACGGTGGCGAGCGAGAAATGCAGCTAAATAAAAAAACCTTCGTAGGTGGCATTTAAGCGTTATAGTACGTATTCGAATTCGCTAACGCCCATAATTACTACCTGTACCTATTTGCGAAGTGTGGTTTCGTAAACGTGGGCTTTCCCTATTACTTTTTGTCATAATATTAACTTGTTCATTATTTGGTGAAGTATATTTATTAACGTTATTTTTGGTATTATTAAAGTTTACCCCATAGTAGTCTAATTTGTGTGATATTGTGTAAGGTAAATGTTGTGTTCGAAGTAGCCCTTTATACCATCATAGATTTCGTGAAACGTGGTAAAGTTAGTCAGGAAGATTAAATAGTAATCCTTGGCGGTTTTATAAAGATTTTGTTATAACCTAGACAACGGTTGGGTTAGGAAACAGGCCAGCATACAGCTGAGCTACTGAGAGCTTGTAGTCCAACACATCAGGCGGGGAATATCTCTTATATAAGCAAGGTGACTAAGCAAGTCACGTGATGGATCAGTATGAATCAGTTACTGATCTAAGGTGAGACTATATGGGATCAGTAAGGATCGGCCACCGATCCAAGGTGAGGCAGCACTAGATCAGTGGAATCGGTGCGGTGATCCAAACGATTCAGTACTGAAGATAGTATGAAGGAAATGGGATATGAGGACACGGTCAGCACCATAGATAGTATTTCTTTCATAGCTCTTCAGTTGTCAATCTAAGTATTCAGTCTACACACCTGAATAGCCTAATAGCTAGTGATCATTCTGCAGCACAAACAAACATCTTCTTAATATTGTACCTTTGTTAACTCTGCTACCTTACTACTAACATAAACCCCCTGACACCTTCTATTTACTCACGGGTATTTAGTGTGATCATTACAGATTTCGGAAAATAGTGGGTAAAAACCAGAGGGTGGGACTTCTATCCACTTACAGATATTTAGGAAGGGCATTATCTTGGTGTTGAAAAGGTTATACAGCTTCCTATTATACTTTTCTATGTCATTTTAAATCTTAGCAAAGTCCTTAAAATGTTTCAAGTTAATATTAACAACTTGATAAGCCTTGGGGAAAGGTTGTGATATTTATTCCAGCTTTAAATAGCAGTTCCTAGTAATTTAAGATTTAACGCTTCCGAGGTATGGTATTAAGGGTAATTGTTAGTCGCCTAGCCCGAGGGATAAAGTCCTATAATAGGACCTGTAATAGGCTTACGCGCGTAGGCGAATTTAAAGGGGGAATGTTTCTGAGAGACTTGGCAATTGAATTGATAAGGAGCGATAGGTACTTGAAGGTTTTAGAAGGCCTAACGATCTTGTTTAATTGACTAGTGTAAAGCATTAACGTTAATATATATGGCCGCGTTAGCAACTATTACTTTACATGTCTTGCTGCCGCTAAGAGCGTACTATGTACTATTATGTAAAGGTATTAAATTTCCGAATAAGTTAATAGATTCCTTATCATTAGTGTGTAAAGAGATTTAATTTAGTTAAAGGGAAGTTAAAATTCTTTTCAATCGTGTATAAAGGCGGTAAGGTTTCTTAATAGCCTTTTTTAGGCCGCAAGTTCTAAGGGCATTCGTTAAGTTATGCAAAGTTAAAAAGGGTTTAGAAAAATATTATAGCGTTTTGTATTTAAATAAAAATCCCTCGTTCCTCTAGTTCAGACCTAATTTTTAACTTAACCGCTTTTTAAATTATTTTCTATATGTCAATTATCCAATTATTGAAAAACTCGCGATATCTGTTAAAAGTGCAATTAGGGTCGTAATTGGTATTGAGCTTAATGATAAAGTATCCGACGAAGTTAGTAAGGTGTTTTCGGTTGATTTTTCGTTAATATCCAGCGTCTAGAGGTTTTCGTCGTAAAATTTGATAAAACTAGTTCCGAACGCTTGAATTACTTCTTTTTTGGTGGGGTTAGTAATGGCTTTAAGGTAGGCGCTAGCAGTAGACATTTTGATAAGCTTGTAAAGCGAGGAACTTGATGATTTTGGGCGTGAAGTTTTAGTGTTTTAGCGTGAAGTCACGTAAAAACTTAGCGACTTAGTGAAAGGTCGTACAACGTGACTTTTTTAATGTGACTAAGTGTTTTCGTTTAGAGTAGCGACTTTAATGATTAAAGTAATATAAGGGGTAAAAATAGTAAAATATAGGCAAAGGTTTAATGTAAAGTTTAGGGTCGAAGATCGTTATAGGTAGTAAAAAGCGAAGGTTATTTTTTATTTAGCCGTAGAACTTAGTCGTTTTTCTTGCAATAGTAGTAACACCCGCAGTAACACTGACTTAGCTGTTTGTCAACTTACTAAATTAAGACTTTGAGCGGTTAATCTCAATGCTTTTTAAAAAGGATCAATAAAGATTTCTTGGTGTTTTCAAGTAGCGATACCGTCGCTTACTTCTAGATTGCCGTTGGAGACTAACGCAACCCAAAAAGTCTTCTCTGTTTTCCTGCCATTAAGAACTGACGTAGTACTAATAAAGGCCCTTCGCAAGAATCTTTCCTTTACCTTAACAACCGTAACCGTAAAGCGTAACAACCGGAAAATAGCTTCTTTTTTTACTTAGCTTATTTACACTTTAACCTAATGAATAGACAAGCACTGATCAGTATTGGTAGGCCTTAGACGTTGCAACGTTGTCGATTCGATTGATCGAAGTAACAGTAGTATTGCAGTGGTCAGATGGTGGATGTATTGTTCTAGGTTTGGCAGACCGCTAGCCGGTCTGCACTGTAATTTGCATAGCCAATTGCTTAGCCCGTGCCCTAGAGTGAAGTGCAGCGTACTGCACTCAACTTACACCCAATGTAGTAAGTCCGTACAAAGCAATACACTCAACTTGCAGTATAGTCAACTTTACTATAAGTAAAGTTAATCTATTGCACTGCATGTAGTACTATTCCAACATATATTTCATAACAAATTCGTTACGAATATCGAAATATATATAATAACAAATATCACAGTCAAAACGGTAATATCGTCGCCAACATTTGAAAAATCGTTATATTTATATATTTGGTTTACTGTGGCTTTCTTTTGCTACTATCTCTTTACTTAATATTTAGCTAAACATTCATAATGTGTATAAAGATGATTTATAAACGTAAAGTTAGGGGCAATATATTATGCATATTTTATCCTATTGAGTTATAATATTAACGTTTTTTCCTCTTCTTTCTTAATGGTAGCTTTACGGTTCATAACCTATAGTATATTATATTTTTACCCATTTATATACGGCCTATAATATTTAATATTTTGGGTTCAATATAGAAAACTTTAGTAAAACCTTATATACTTAGATTATCGACGACGTTATTTATATTATCCAGTAGGATAGCAAAAAAACTAAATCTTTAGTATCATCGAATTCCAATATTACGCATGTGAAAATTACTATCGTTTTATGTAAAGTAAACCTTCTCGCATACAACTTTGTCAATAATCAGCGAAAGTTATTAAAGTGGGTTTACAAATTGACACCGTATTCATATCGCAAATTTATTAATAAACAGAAAAGGTAAATAACTACGTTTCGTGTATCTCTATTAAAGCGTTCCGCCAATAAACGCTACAAGTTTGCTAATGTGACTGCGTTGGTAATTTTAGTTATCAAGTTATAGTAAATAGTACATAGTGGTTGATAACATTACAAATACCTATTCGTCTTTATATTTTCATGCTTTACGGGCATTTGTAACGGCTATGTTTCAACGCATTGTAATACTATTCATAACTTGAGTAATTCAACGTAACAGAATACGCGCATCCATACGATACAAAAGTATAGGTAGTTTATTCCGTCAATATCGAGCTTTCGCAACGACGATAAATCTGATTTAAAGTTCAAGACAAGGGGTATTGTCGATATCGTAAAGTTCAAGGTGAGTAGGGAGTGTAA
Organism: Anisogramma anomala; assembly: GCA_038502455.1. Lineage (NCBI taxonomy): Eukaryota > Fungi > Ascomycota > Sordariomycetes > Diaporthales > Gnomoniaceae > Anisogramma > Anisogramma anomala. The sequence continues at coordinate 15,969,473 of JASMMZ010000006.1, read as the reverse complement.
GTGTTTTTTGTAACTTCCAAAAAAAGACGGGTTTCAGTTAACTATTATATAGTTAACGACGAATTTCGAATGAAGATGTTATTAAAGCGAAACCAATTTTTTTTATAAAAAAATGGGGTGATGATTCCGGGCTCACAACCTGTTCTGATCAAACTGTGGTATTAATTATTGTAAGGAAGAGAAACTATAATAGGAGCTCAGTTGTACAGAAGTAGGCTTATTCCTGTAAGGCTAATGCTAGTGCCATTGCAAGGTATACCCTGCAACATACGTAATACACCTCCACACTGATTTGAACGACTCCCAGGGTCTTGGGACATCTGGACAAGCACGAGATATCACCATTGTACCCGGCAGATCGCGCATGTCCTCCCGGCGATGTCGTCGGGAGACGCATACTGTACCCGAACCCGCGACGGCGACCTCGAGACACAGTACCTATCCCACAAGGGCGCTTAGGTATGCAGGGTGGCTTCCCATCCCGACCGCACATCAAATGTTGGTTTGTTTGTATTGCCATTCGCCAGGCACCACGTAGTGGTGCTGCTAACTAGAGTATGTAGACGCTAGCATGAACGATCGAGACCCGACCGGTCCTAAATATATCAGGCGGGACCCCCTCTGCAGCGGCTCACCGTGAGCAGCCCTGCCTTCGGGCCTCCGCCGCGGGCGGATCGACTGCGATTGGAACCGCCTGTCTGCCGTACCCAAAGGGCGGAGGCCCGCAGGGCCGTGGGCCCTGCCATACCTCAAAAAAAACCCTTCTAATAAGCCATTGTCCAATCCGAGACCCTAAAGCACAACATACCCTTAGTTAGGCCGTACGGCCAGTCGCGTTGCGTCCCAACGCCTACTAGCGCCGAGGGCTCAACACTCGGCCCCCAGAAGAGAGGGGGGCTGCATCCCTTTCCTGAGCACCTATGCCCCTGGGCGGGGCCCATAGCCAGTGGAGGAGGCCGGCTCTCAAAAATCCTCTAGGCCCCGAGCTACCCTTTTGGACTGCACATCAAATGCCATCGAAAAGAGCCCTCCCCCCCCCCGCTCATCAAAGAATGACTTTGTCGGCAGTTCTGGCTTCAGAGCGCGACAAACAGGGCGTGTCACAACTTCTTGGACAAGAAGAACCGAACGCTGAGATGGCTGTAAGAAACCAGTCGCCCGAACGAAAGCATGGGCGGACACACCTTTACATCTCCACCCTCTTGGATGCGACCATCAGTGATCAAGCAATCTAGCTTCTCCAGTAACTGTGTGGCAGCAAGTTTAGCAATGGTCCTCTTCTCGATCGAAGCGTGGGCAAGGTGCACGAGGGCCAACGCCAGAGTCTTGCTTGCGGGGTGAAGACGCCGAGCCTCATCCTGAGTCTCGTTTGTCACCTCTGTAACATCTGCTAAGATCAACACTGTGATAGCATCAAGTTTGTGCGCGATGATGTGGTCGGTCCCATGTATAGTGCTTGCCCCTGACACAGGACATATGTGAAGTCACAATACAAGGTATCCAAGCAGAAAAATGAAGGCCAAATGGCCGAGAATAGAGCGTTACACTGTCGTGGCAAAGGAGGCAGCAACTACGCGATCTTCCTGACTAATCGGGCGTTGTACTCTGCGAGGTTCCGCTAATCGGGCGTTGTTCGGAACCTCGCAGAGTACAACGCCCGATTAGTCAGTCTGCGAGGTTGAGTGAATACCCGATTAGTCAGGACGATTAACAGCCGTCCCATGACAGCTTGTTGTACCGGCAGGTGCAACCAGCATTTACCCGGGTTTATGATGATACGCTATGCTGCCCAGTTAGTCTAACTTGAAACAATACATCACCAACCATTCGACCCATCTTAGTAAGAAATTCTTGGTTACTTTTTTCATTCCCCTATTTAAAACACGTAAACCTATTTACAATAGTGCCTTTAGAAAGATAAATTCATATATTCTCGCCAAAAAAAACTCCACTTATAAACTATTAACTTAAACGAAACATAAATGACAAAATGATCCATCCTCTAAAACCATAATATATATGATAGAGCTTTTACCAACAGGGCTTACAAATATCAAACTATCCATTTAGAAATTTATACGTTTTGATTTTTTAGTACGTTATTATAATATGGTTGGAATATTACCTATTTAGTCATATGTGGAAAAAGTATCAATTGTTATATTAAAAAACCGAAGATTATAATCGACTTGTAATATGTTCGAACAACTATTAACTGGTATATAAAATTTAAAATTTGAAATATATAGTCAAATTACCTTTGATAGCTAAATTCTTTAGGTTTATATTTGTGGATACTACCATAGATATAATAAAGTATAAAACACAGATATAAGATATTAGTTCTAAATTGAGAGATTGTAGAAAGAGTACACAACACAAAGTAAATTATTTCTACTATTGGTAGGCCTTTATCGTTGTAATGTAGTCGATTCGAATCACTGAGGTCAAAGTAACTGGTGCTGCATTGAAATTGGTTCTGAGTTGCAAGTTCTAAGTTTGGCAGACCGCTAGCCGGTCCGCACGCTAATTTGTATGGTCAAATGCTTTAGCCTGTATCTCACTTTGAAGTGGGCACCTACTGCATTACACTTGCAGTTAATTCCACAAACTGCAGTCAATTTGCAGTCAGTACAATCAACTGACTGTACGTATAGTTAACTGTTATGACCCAAGAACATCGGAGGGTCAGAACACAGGCCAGTATGGGGCTAAGCCACTAAGAACCTGATGTCCAACACATCAGGTGGGGATATCTCTTATGTCAGCAACCTTAGGGCTAGGGTTACGCACTAAGGATCATTGGGATCATGTTTCGATCCAACAGATCCAGCACTGAAGGCGTATGAAGGATTAAAGATATAAGGACACGGTCAGCACCACATAGATAGTATTTCCTTCATAGCTCTTCAGTTGTCAATCTAAGTATTCAGTCTCAGTATATTCTGAATAGCCTCACGGCTTTTGATCATTACTTGCACGGTTGCGATATTGTTCACTCAGCACCTCTGCTACCTTCTTGATAACATAAGCCCCCTGACACCTTCGATATACTCACGGGTATTTAGTGTGATCATTACATTAACGCGACTGTACTACGTTTAACTGCTATTCCAATATATATTCTATTTCAAAACGTACACTTTCTTAAGTCTATTTCTTCTCCATACATCTTTTAATATTACTTTCAATATGAAATATTTTAACTATTTACTATTTATTCTGACGCTTCAAATCTTACTTATAATCACTTATAGTTTAACTTAACTAGTGATGGGTGATTAAAGATTCAAAAAACAAAAAACATTTAATATTTATTTATTTTAAGTTATAACAATTTTTATCTTTTGGTACTTTTATGTTAATGGCTATAAAGAAAAATCCATATATCTAATATTTCAAAATAAAGACCAACCATTTTAGAAAATTGAAATAAAAGCTTATATAACATATTATTAAACATGAAAAACTGTTTTTAAAAAACGTTCTATTATGTATAAACTTTACTTGTTTTGAATTTCCCGTACTTTTTTGTCAAGATCTTCTCAAATATCTATATGTTTTCATTTGAGCTTTGAAAGCATTCCAGCATTATATCCTGTATATTTATTTCACTGTTCTCCGCATAGCGACTCTTTCAATATCTTTCATATTTATAATTGAAATATATGTCTTGTTTCCATCTACGTTTTTATTTAGTTTTATGTCATTTATAGTTTAATCGAACCAGCGGTTAATATTAAATTATTTGATCTATCGTTTAGTTTCAAATACATCATTTCATATTTTTATTATTTTTGGGACTTTGTTCAACCAACCATTAAAACCTCCTAACTTATAACGTTAAAGTTTTTTTTTATCTCTTGATATCTTTTCAAATTATATGAATTTTAACAGAATATATGAGTAATAAACGAATTGTACTATTGAATATTATAACTCAAATTAACCAAGTTGAATTCAATATTCATTCTTGAGTATATTCAATCATTGATATAAAAATAAAACAATGAATAAATTCATTACAAGACTTATCGACCCATAATTTCGAAAACCCAAGACTTATTTAATATTAACTATTGAGTTTCTTCAGTTATTGACAGAAAAATAAAATAATCACTAAACTCATTATAAGATTTATCGACCTACCACTGTAAAAAACCAAAATATTAACGCCCATTTTAGACTCCAGTGATTTGAGTGTTGATATCTATATAATGAATATTATCTTCTATTACCTCAATACAAACTTGAGAATTTATTTCCCAAAAAAAAATGAGAAACTTCTTTTTCAAATAAACGATACATATTTTTTTTAAAAAAAAACATAAGTTAAAGAGACTAATACCTTTTTTCTTTCGTAGTTAAGATATTGTAATGCGCTATAACAAATTAGGTTAACTTATAAAAAAGAAATATCATACAATGATCAATAAAATGTTAAATTAAAAAAAAACAATAATTTAAATGTATACTTCCATTCTTCTTCTTATTTAATGAAATATGAACTATAATGAAACAAATTGAATTTATTCGACTGAAAACATTAAGGAAATCAATCGTCATTAAAACTTTATCTATATTAAATATACTACGAAGAAGTTATGGAAATTCATAGACTAAAACAATATGCCACCCTTTTTTTTCTATATAACTATAATATCAGAAACATCATATCTAATTGCATAACCTAGAATGAATGTTCGAGTCCATTTTATATGACTCATACGAATAAATACCCCTTCAATATAACTCATATTGTGAATATTATCACATATCTCTATAGTGAGTAAGCGGCTACACTGCAAGTTTCATCCTTATAGAGTGCATGGTAACGTGCCACTTTACAAGGTGTATTCTTAAAAAGTGTATGATAGCGAGCCACTACCCAAGTCAGAGCTTATAAGCTTTTACCCAAGGAGTGTATTCTCTGAATACCTTTTTTTCCCCTTCAATATTTTAATTTATCATTAATATATACTACAACTCTTTTACTAATACGTTTACATCAATGTTCCCGGTATAATAAAGCTTACCGACATTAATTAGTAACTGACTCGTTCGATTATAAATAACCTAAGAAAAAAAGACAAACCTAAATTAAATACTAATAACGGGATTGTTGGTAGTTTTTCCTATAGATGTAAGCCTTTCGTTGAAACAAAGTCGATTCGAATCACTGTTGTCGAATTAACTAGTGCTGCATTAAAATTGGTTGATTAAGTTGTATGGTAAATTCTAAGTTTGGCAAACCACTAGCTCATCTACACATTAATTTGTATCGCCAAATTCTTTGGTCTATGCCCTATTATAAAGTGGGTACCTACTGTACTATATTTACAATGCAATCCTACAAACTATAGTCAATTTTACAGTTAGTAAAACTAACTAAGCCAACGGTTTAATTAACTTGACTTTACTGTATTTAACTACTATTATAATACTAGCAACTTTTTATTTTGTGTCTGTACGTCAACGTAGCCCATTGTGAAATGATAGCAACCTTTGAAATCCCTCCATAATCTACAAGCCAATAACAAGCTAGATCCCTATCAATTCCGATTAATTTATACTAAAATTGACATTAATTACGGCTTTTCGTAGCTTTTTTGTTCCATCCTTCCGAGGCCTTTATTCCTCAACTCTCGTATACAGGTTTTTCGTCACAAAACCATAAATATTACGTATTCTACTATTTTCGTACCATATATTAGTAATTTAACCTATCAGTATTGCTATCGCTGCCTTTGCCACCGTTACCATTAATATTACTACCTTGGCAGTCTTTAACTCTACCTGAAATCCCTATTCTTTCATATCACATACCGGGCGATCTTCGTAGCCCTCGATTCGTATAGTTAGTACATGGCAATTTACAACTCTTTTCAAGGCACCATTGGGTGTGTCTTTGATTATAACGTTAGCTGTTGGTAGGCCATTATCGTTGCAACGTAGTCGATTCGAATCACTATGGTCGAAGTAACTGATGCTACGTTGATATTGTTGATTGATGTATGTAAGTTCTAAGTTTGGCAGACCGCTAGCTGGTCTGCACACTAATTTGTATGGATAAACTCTTTGGCCTGTGCCCCACTTTGAAGTGGGCACCCACTGTACTACACTTGCAGTGCAGTCCCACAAACTACAGTCAATTTGTAGTACGTACAATCAACTTTACTGCAAGTAAAGTTGACTTGATTGTACTGCATTTAACTGCTATTCCAACATTAGCCGAGTTATCTTTGCCGCTAATTTACCGGAATTTATTAATTTCCTGGGCGTCTTATACTTTTCTCAAAGTTATAACGTCTATTATTATACGTTTCTAAATGGTCCTATCCAGTTTCGATAATTATTCGTAAAGGCTTCGAGAATCGATATATACTAGTAGAAGTATCGAAAGTAGTTTTAGCTATTTAATAACAATCCTTAGTATGCCGTTAATTATTATACCGATATTAAATCCTTCGATTATACCGTAAACTTTTAAAGCTAATACATTTCGTATTATATACTTATACTTAACGAATATCCGGTATATAAGGTTTCTGGTAATTATAAACTGCCCTTTAAACCTTTCCTTATTAACAAGTATTCTTAGGAAGTTAATTTGAGATATAAGGTTTATATTATTGGCAAATAAACCTTCTGTGAAAATCATTAGCTTCGCCTTCATTAAATCCACCGAAACCATATTAATTCCTCTTTATAAGTAGTTTCATTACCATTAAATCCTCATATTTAGCCCGTTAAAGTCCTTATTTTGTAGATTTTATATCTATACTATAATAGATAGATCGTACGATGCTTTCGGTTGACATAGCGTGAAAATATAGGCTGTACGGGCTCTTTATTCTAGATATCTTTGTAATTTCACCTTGTTGGCTTTGTCGATAGTCATCCGGTTTCCAGCTTACATTTTTTGACGTAAGTTAATTTAAGTACTATTTTTAGCCTTGATATTATAAATACGGATTAACTATTCATTACAGTTAAGTTATATAACATTATCCAAATTTTTTATACTTTTAAAATCCTGACTTTTCAATAATACGTCATTTTGCTATTATAAATTTAGTATTTTCGAGAAAAAGGGTATCGATCATCTACATACCTACAATACCGAAGTTTTCGCTCTCCATAATGAATAGATATAAGTTAAACCTTAAAGTTTTTATATACAGCTTGTTTTCAAAGTACGCTTGATACGTTAAAAACTAATGAACGCTTACCTAGATCAATTCGTATAAAGGTTTAATACAATGTATAACTGTGCTAGCCAGAAATTTATCCCTCATTTTTTTCCGCCAATTTTAACAGTACAATTCGTTGAAAATCGGTGGCACACTAGGTATACGCTTACGGTATATCCCGGCCATTGAGTGTAAATTAACCTTTCGTAACAATAGCTATACTGGTAGCGATAACAATCATTAAACGCTGGCTAATCTTTTAAATTATAGATAGTTAAGTAAGGATTCAATCATTATCTTAATCACTGTATTCTCAAGCGATTAATCGTAATTTTTCGTACGGCTTATTCGTAATCTTTCCTTTCACTTCGTAAACTATCCTTAACTTAAAAATAATAAAATTTTGGCCTTTAAGTTACGCTTATAGTATAATTTGCATAACTCCTCATAAAAAAAAGCCGTTAATCTCTACTTAATCGTTTGCATTTAATTTCTTTCCCGGTATGTGAATCATACTTTTCGTATGTTACTCAAAGGCAAGTTTTTCGTCAGACTTCTTCTTTTAAAATACCTACGTTGTTATATACATCCTATCAGGCCTATAATTCTCGTTACGATCCTTTTTTACAATGTATATTTTCTTTTCAAGCGGTCTTCCACTCCGCTGACGTTTCATTTACTTCTTAACGATCGATTCGAAAATTTTATATTAGCTTATCTGGTTGTCTCAAAAGTTATTGACGTCAAGACTTTCATTAAACTTAAGAAATCTTTTCTACAGCTTAATTTATATAATTCGGAAAGTGATGAGGTCATTAGCAGTTTTAAGTATTATATTTAGATTAGTAATACTTCAAATCTTATATGGCTCATTCTATTTACCTAGCTCTCTTTACGTAAGAACTTTACTTTAAAGGAAAGGAATAATACGTTTATTATTAATGGTTCGTTTCTGGTATTCGGGGCTTCGTTAATTTAACGGCGTACCAATTCTTTTTTAATTTCTTTATGGCTTTACTATATACCATGACAAGTTTTTATATATTTGGTCATAATAGCGACTTAGTCGTTATATATAGGTATATCACAAATACTAGTAAAATTGGTATAAAACCGTTAGGGCTAATAATATCATTAAGGCTCTTTACCGCTATTTTAAGCCATATCTTTTAACTTGTAAAGGTATCGATTTCCATGGTAAAGATATCGTAGGCTCTTTACAATAGGGAGTAAACCTTTTCGACTTTATTAATACTCTAGTAATCCTTAACGGAGGTGTATTTATACTCAATTCCTATTGACTTGATATTAATTTTAAACTTTATTGTAATAAAGTTGGTATTTACGTTATAAACTAACATGTTTGGTGACCTAAGGTCCGTATTCATCCGCAAAGTACGTAATATATTTTACGTTTCTTTTATTGCAATAGTCTTTTGAAACATGGTGCCGTGAAAAGCATTGGCGAAATTCATAACCTAAAGTTCTGGTTTACCGTTGAAGTGAAATACGTGTCCGAAAACCTCGAAATTGAAGTTTCAATCTTTCTTTAACGTAAATTTAAACTTTAAAATGGTTCGGAAGTATATTTAGCTGTATTAATCAAGTTGTTGAATTGCCTTCTACGTTAGCCAATCTATATCCTCGTAGTAAGTCACCTGTAAGACTTTGTAAAGCTTGTTAATTGCCGAGTAGTTGAACTTACAGTATAGTTAACAAAGTTTCGCCTTTTCAGCATTCATCGTAATTAACCGAGTTTGATTTTTTCGAAAATTAATTTTTTTAAGTATTTTTAAAAAAAGCTAAAAGTTATAATCAACATCAAACTGATTAGGCGTAAATTAATAGTTCTTAGTGGTTTCGTTTATATTCTATTACGTGGCTAATATTACAGGTTACGAAAATTATTTTATATTATTAATACGATAAATAATATGTTTAGTTTTTATATGTGACTTTGTAACTGGAGGAATTAGGCGTTAAACCGGTTGAATAAGGTTAACATTATAAATATATACTATAAATCATGGTTTAACATTTAAAATTATGGATATTACTATATATCTCTATAGTTAGTAAGTGACTACGCTATAGATTGCATGTTTTATAGAGTGCACGGTAACGTGCCACTCTAGAAGGTGCATTCCTGCAAAGTGTATGATAGCGTACCACTGCCTAGAAATAGAATTAACAGAGTAAATGATAGAGTGCCACTGCCTAGAAAGGAGATTAGCAGAGTACATAGTAGAGTGCTACTACCTGGGTAAGAGGTTATAAGCTCTCACCTGTGGCGTGCACTCTCCGGATGCCTCTTCTCCCTTGTATATTATCTTGCTATTTCAATATAAACACTAATCTTTACGATTACTCTTATACTCTTTACGTTCATTGCGGGAATACAGGAGTAAAGTGGTGAATGGGAGCGGCCTGAAATTATATTCCGACCAGCAGCACCGAAAAAACCACTCTCAGGATGACAAATCCAGTCCGCAGCCAAGTCCCATGCACCCCCCGAATACTACTTCCGAACCTCTACCATCATAAGAAACCAGCCCGTCTATACCAACAGTACCAGTGCCTCGCCACCAAGAATGATCACTTGGTTCGAAGAATAAGAAACGCTCCGGAGACTTTATTACAAACTCCTTTATTATCTAAAAGGAAACATCAGACTACGAGATAAGGTTGAAGCTCCCTATTAAACGTATTATTAACGCCTTAGGTACCCCTTTTAAATAATCTACCTAAACGTAAATCTTTACCTTAAACGAGTAAAGCGTTTTTCGTTTTAAAAGGTTTAAACCAACGATTTACGATGCCACAGAATTTTAACTACTCGCTTAGTATACGAGGTAAAGAAAAAAACCTGGAAACCTCATAAAAAAGCGGCTTTGTATTAAAGTGGTATGATAAGGACGGTAAAAAATATATCATAACTTAGTTGCTCACTTTACAATAGGCTAGTTATCATTTAATTCTAACACTCACAGCCTCTTTTTACACCATTTACAACCTTTATGTTAAACTTTATAATATTAATTAAGCTGATACACAATTCGAGGGGTGGCTTAAACGGTGTATTTACATCCATATGCTTACGGACCTCCAAAAGCACTATTTGCCCGAAATAATTTTACGTATTATAAAACATTTTTACCAATTTGTTCAAATTAGTATATATTGATATAATAGCTTCTCAAGGAATTATAAAGAACGGCTTGGAATAGCCACTTCGACCTTTAACCCGTGCATATCAATCTTAATAACACGTTTTAAAGGCTTTATATTAACAGGTATACTAACAGATAAAACGTTAACGTTGTGTGACATGTCGTTCTTCATATTTGAAGAAAAGAAGCTTTTGAAGCCCGTTCTCAAAATTAAAACCATAACGTACCTAATGCAGGACCGTATAATTGATTTTAACAGCGTAAAAATCACTTCTCGGAACGACTTTCTCAACCTTAAACAAAAGGATTAATTAGACAAAGTTACCCTTATTAACTTAAATAACGCAAAACGGTCCAAGAAATACAAATGCCAGCGCTTATGTGGTGCTTAGGTGATATTATTTATGCAGCCGAAAACGGTATTCAACCTATTGGTCGCTGCATAGTATCAAATCGACCCTTAGAACGATATATGCAAAGCGTTTCATAAGCGCCTAATATAGCAAATAAATAATCCGAAGTAAACTTTGCCATTTGTATCGTTTAAAATACATATTGAAAAGCTCTTTGTTTATACTAACGAATTTTTCGTTGACAACACCGATTTTACTTGTAAATAAAATTAATTTTTATTTTCGGTAAAGTAATAAGGGCCCAAAGCTAATATACACTTTATAAACATATTATCTATTAAAGCTAGACTAAGTATAAGCGGGTTACATAAAGCGTTTTGGCCTCAGAGATTTACGGCATAGTTAAAAGCTTCGACTCCAGAATTACCATGACGATAACGATCCAAATAATCGTTTTAAACTATAGTTTCAAACCCCTTTCTTTAGTTCTTTACAGTGACTCTTTCATCCTTTACGAATGCGTTGTTAAATTAGGTACTACTAACGAGAAACGCCTTATGATCGACATTATAGCCTTGCGGGAATCGTATAAACACCGCGAAATCAAGGAAACAAGATGTATCAACGGGAAGTTAAACCCTATAAATATAAAAACTAAAGACACCTCGAATGGAGCATTAAAGACGCTCGTATCAACGAACACTCTCTTCTTTAAAATTACTAAAATGGTTTTAAAAATCCACCTAGATTAAGAATTATACGCCTTATACTTAATACTTCCCTTTTATTTTATACGTTTTCACTTCTTCTGATATATTATCAGTCTTTGTTTCCACTATCCACTACACTTTTAACATATTATAAATTTTGATTTCTATCTTTTGGACTCTACTAAAACTAATTTCACTCCTTACCTTTTACATTTCTCATATACGTTACGGGGGTTTTTTTTTAAAAAAAAAAAAATTACTATTCAACAAACTGTACTAAGGTCGAGTATACCAGCCAAGGCATAGAAATAGGCAGCTAGTCGTTAATAATAGGTGAGGTAAAGGGCGGCGTCTCGTCTTCGTTATCCTTCTCTTTGCCGCCCTCCTCCTCGCTACTAACGCTACCGCCATCGCCGCCATCGATACTATTATTGACGCTACCAAAGGAGTGGCCTTGCGTTTTATGCTGTATATCTTTGGGCAAAAGCGCGGGGTTTTTTTTACCCTCTTTATGGCGATACGTGATGACCTCGTCCAATTTGCTTACATAATATATACGTAACCCCCGCTTTTGGGCGGAAATAGTAATTGCTATCTTCTTAAGCCGCTACTTAGCACCTATTATTATTTAGTATCGGCTTATTTTAGTTATTTGTAAAAGTAGTTATATTCAAAAGCATCTCGTATAAAAAAATAATACGAGTAAGACATTTTCATCTGCGGCTAAGATCCAAGATTTAAAAAAACTTACCGTAAAGACGGTAGACGCGTAATAATGCCTTAGCCTACGGCCCTAAAACTACCGGAATGGAGGCGTACCTGCTACTAGTCTACTCGTAACGGTAACAACGGGCCGACCGACCCCCGGTATATTGGTAATCACTAATAAATTTATCTGCGACCGCAAACGTGACAAACGGTATGTAGGATGTATCTATTAGCGGTCTGGGGCTATGGACGCGGGTACGTCATTCCAATGTTTTACGTGTTAGAAAGACCTTTCGTCGTATCTTAACAAGCTGTAACTTAAGGCGACAGAATATTCCGGCCTTGAACACTTGATTTATATGGATATTAGTATAATATAATATACGGGGACAATCAATAACATAAACTGCATTACAATTTGTCCAAGTTATATTTATGGTGGCGAAAATAGATAGCAATCATAGATAAAGGGATTTTCACCCATAACGAAAGGGTAAGGTTTGCAAACTTAGAAGCCCTCCATTACTCCCCTCAAGGGTAAAGGAGAAAAGGGAAGGAGGGGGAAAGAGAAAGGGGGGGAAAGAAGAAAAGGGGTGGGGGCATCGATGGTGACGGCGGTGGTAGTGAAGAGTGAGCCGAAAATAAAGGTAAGGATAAATTACTTCGAGCTGAAGGAGGTAGGGCTAGGGGTGACAGTAGTGGCGGCGCGGCAGACAATAGCCGTAGCCGCCTTGTCTCTCTTGCGCAAACTCGTTAAACGGTGCCTTACCGACCTATTTTCACATAACATCTATTTAAAGACGAAATTAATATATGGGGTTAGTTAAGTAACTTACCAATAAAAGAGGTTTAAGATAGGTATTTAGGATAATAGGTTAAGTTAATGTATAACAATTAATTAGTTAGAATCTACGTTAGCAAGGTGGGCATGTCGTTAAAGGGAGAAAAAAGTTTTACCTAAATCGATGGCAACATGTCTTTTTATATTAACCTCAAAACACGTAATACTGTAATCACCCTTACGTAATTATTCCTTTGTAACACCTTTGCAATCACAATCTTACAAAGATTAATAGAAAATAGCATTAAAGATCATATCGTCACTAATTGTCTAAATTAACTAGGTTCTTACTACAATCACTACTGCAGTTAGAATGACTAATCTGAACTTTAACACTTTATACCGTGACCAAATTGTTTTGACTAAACCACGGATATATAATATATAACAAACTAAACTATTATTACTGAATTACGGATACGGACCGCGTTGGGGGAAAAAAGATTGCCTATATGGATATTACTATATATCTTTATAATTAGTAAGCGGTTATGTTGTACATTACACCTTTTACGAAGTACTCGATAACTTGTCACTTTATAAGGTACATTCCTATAAATTGCAGGATAGTATGCCACTGTATAGAAGTATCATTGCTAAAATGTATAATAATGTTCCACTGCCCAAAAGGGAAATTAGTAGAATGTACGGTAGGATGCCACTGCCTGGGTAAGAGGTGATAAGCTTTCATCTGTGGCATGTACTCTCTGGATACCTCTTATCCCTTCTATCTTATCTTACTACTTCAATACAAACACTAATATTTACGATTACTATTGTAATTTTTATATTCACGTGAATAGGCAGAGATCTTACCGACAATAATATTTATATTTCCATTCTTTCATGTTAAATAGTAACTTAAAAGTAAATATCTTTAATCGAATTGAATATAAGTAAGGAAAAACCGTGGATACATTACAACTTCCTGGTTAACGTTAAATAACGCCATTTGTTTAGGAGTGGAAAGTAGTGTTTAAACGATTTTTCACCTCCATTAAGTAATAAAGACATTTTAAAAAGCGATTGATTTGATTTGAGCCATAGTAGTTAATAATTATATGAAACAACCTATAAAACCATCAATAATAGTTTAAACCTGCTTTATATAGGCATCGGTATTTGTAGTCTTTCTAATCTTTAGAGTAACGGATTTATTTAAGCGGTTTGTAATTATTATGAGGTAACGAGAGTCGCCAGTGTGTTCTTAGAGAAAGTCGATAATAAAGTCAATAGATCATTAATTTCAAGGTTGTTAAAAAACGGGTAATGTTTTGAAAAGCTGTTTTCAACAACATATTGAACAAATAGTCCGCTCATAAATATTAAAATTACGATAGGAATTCCATACAATACCGTATAAGTTAGATTAAAAATATGTTTTTAATATGTATCAATAGTAACGTCGCGGCCTTCATTCTTCCTAGCTTATTTTTGGATAGCCCCCACATTTTTGAATGCGGTCACGAGACTTCTATAAGGTCTTGTAACATCGCCGAAAAAATATAAATGACTCCCACCATAGCTAATACCAAAGAAGCCAAAACAATACCGCAGGCTCTTGGCGCAATTATAAAGGTAACCCGGCCATTATATAATACCAAGATATCTAGCAAAAACGCTAAATAACTAGTCGGCCCCAGGAAGAAAAGGACGTAATTATGTACCAACACCAACGTTTTGCTGTCAAAGCCCTTTACAAATAGCTTAACGCGTAAATGTTAAACCTAAAAATATGTGAGTCTATATATAAAGTTTACAAATAAGTTATTAACGCTTTTATTATGATTTTTAACAGGCACGACATTATCGTGTAAATTGTTTTAAATTTAAGTATTACAGCTGATATAATTGATAATATCGCGCATGAGAGTTAGAGATTTTCAATGAAAAGATTTTTTTCGACGTAATTCAAATGAGCTCGTAGGTCTTTATGTACTACTTTCCTTATCATATTAAATTACATCATTACGTCGATATTTCCCGCCGATATATCAGCCCTTTATATCGAGTCGATCTTTAACGTTGTTTCGATCCCCTTTATTCCATTTATATAAGAGATTGTATAGGTTTTTGTAACGGGTCGAGATATAACACTAGTTCTTCTAATCGCAGAAAACGCACTATCGCTTATAAAAAGACTTTAAGGCGTTTTCCATAACCGCCTGAAATATAATTCTTTTTAACGAATTACTCCTTGAAGGGTGAAAGAGAAAACGGATTTACGGGTTCTTAATGAAACTTTAAAAGGTTTTAAATGCAATGTTAATAGTTATATTTTTCGATCTTTCCCTGTTTAATGTACTTGATTAGAAGTGTTTATCATTCAGGTGGTAAAAACAAGTGAAACGCGGTTTGTTATCCGTTCAAAAATGATTGTTATGAAAAGTAAGTTTGTTTAAGAAGAACGATGTTAAAGGTTTTTTATCTTATCGAGGAGTTTTTATTACGTTATTCTAGTCTTGGTATATTTATATAATAAAGCGTTGTTTTATATTAGTTACACAATATTTTGAGTTTAATTGATAAAGTACTTCAACGTTATGAAAACCTAAATGGTTATCCAAACCGGGTTTACTTGACTTTACATTTATATATTGATGAATAAATCAAATTTATATACGGATTTTATGACCGGAATCGTTTTTTCTTCTTCGGATCTATTGAAATTATCAGTTTATTCGGTAATAACGAATGAGAAAGAAAATAAACTAACCATATAAGTTGTAGTTTTATAGTAAAGGTTATTTATTATAATAAATGAGTTCTTGATACACACACCTGCTCTTATACCTTAATTACATAGTGCCGATGAAAAATTACGTTTTTGTTGCTAGGACTTTAGATATTGCAACGTTGTTAATTCGAGACATAGTTGAGGTAACAGTAGTATTTCGTGGCCAAATGGTGGACGTATTGTTCTAGGTTTGGTAGACTGCTAGCCAGTGTACACACTAATTTGTATAGCTAATTTAATTTCCCTTGCCTTAGTCTAAAGTGGGCGCATAGTGTACTTAAACTTACAGTGAAACCAAAAAACAATACACTTAACTTGAAGTCAATACAGTTAGTTCTACCTACAGTACAATTTACTTATTACACTACAATTACTACTGTTCTAATACTAACGGCTTTTTATTTTGAACGCCCATGCCAGTATATTCAACCAATTGTTTCTGGTTACCACTAAATTTCATTCTCGTTAATGACCTCACTAATGACAATTTTATAGTTAAATTAACCCTAATTTCCCCATGATACCGATTTCTAACCTTGTCAATTCCCACAGATAAGTTTTTTTCTCCAAACTAATATAAATATAACATGTAATCGTGCCAATCAGTGAAGTCGCCAACTGTAAATTCTTGGTAATATTTTAATTCATCAGGGTAACCTTATTATTTAACAAGTAAATTCGCCTTAACAGGTAGCTTGTTAATGCAGCCATTGATCTATATAATCAAATTATTTCTATTTATAAACTCTTCCAAAAAAAAAAAAACTAATGAACGTTAATTTTGTCATTATATACTACGTGTTATCTTTACCATTAATGCGTATAAATTCTTTGATCTCCTTACCTTTATAAGTTTCAAAAAGTGCTATTACATTGATAATCAGTTTTTTTTTATAATCATTCCGAATATTAACAGGTATTCGAATAAACTCCTCGATTTGGTACAGCAATCTTCCATTACCTAGTAATAATATTGAAAGTTTATCATGTAGTTATATCTATATTAAGGTTTTTTATTATGCTGTAGACTTTAAAACCCAATACGCTTTAAGTAATCTATTTAAAATTGACGAAGTTTTAAAACATGAGGTTTCTGCTAATATCAAATTGATTCTTTTTAAACTTGTTTTTATGAATAACCGTAATGAAAAATTCAATTTATAACGACATATTTGTGTTATTTGCAAGGGATCCATCCCTAAATATCATTAATTTATCCCTCGACAAGTTAATTATAACTATATTAATCTCTCGGTTGAAATTCTTCATCTGCCACTCTAACCTCTTATTAAATCGATTAAAGTCTATATCTCTTGAATTTTACTATTATATCGTAATTAATAAATCGTAAACAGACTCTAATTGGCTTAAGGTGACGATATAACTACTACAGGCGCGTTGTTCTAGATATTTTTCAGCCTGAAGCACGTTAATTTTGTTAATTGTAACTAGGTCAACGCCTTAAAAATTTTTAAAAAATTGAGGTAAATATCGTGAATATTACGTTTACGGATTGACGATAAGTTAAAATTACACTATTTACCCTTTTCGAAGATAGCGACCAGATTATAATTCCAAAAATTTAAATTATCAATCGCCTGCTATTCAGATGTTATAAAACCAGCAATTCCGACGAAAAATATATTGTTAATCTACGTACCTATCAAGCCGAAGTTTTCATTTTATGTAAACAGTACATATAGGTTGTAGGTTAAAATTTTCATACCTAACCTCGATTCAATGTACGACTAATAGGTCAGGAAGAAACAAATTTTTGCTTTAGCCAATCCTTATACTGGCTTAATACATCATATAACTGTCCCTAAAAGGTACTTATCACGGAGTTCTTATGGTAGTTTTAACAAAACGATCCTTGGTAAATCAATTTCTGACTAAATGTACATTCAGGTAATATCACAGCTATTAAGAGTAAATTTTTCATTAGTTCTGACTTACAAACTCATTATTTAAACGACGACTAAACATTAGACAATCTTTTAAATTATGTGCGATTACGTAGAAATTTAGTTTCTACCTTTATCATTATATTCTTAAATGATTAAATAAGACTTCTTGTGTGGCTGCCCCATAATTTTACTTTTCACTTTGTATATAATTCTCGACTTCAGATTCGTAGTATTGAGGTTTAAAAGGTTAAAGTCGTATTTGAATAAAAATTATACGATTTTCTTGAATAAAGAGTACATTAATCTCAACTGTATCACTCTCTTCCAAAAGCTTTTCCAAAATATTAATAATTCTTAATACCTTAATTTTCACAGTTAAGTCTTAATTAATCTTTCCTTTCCTATTAACACAAATAATATTGTAAATCTAGCCCGATATATATTCCTCATACTTAACATTCCTTTTCTTTGATAATCAGCTGCATCATCAACGTTCTATCAACTGGATAATTATAGGAGGAAAAAGGTTACATCAAGAAATTAGCTTAGCCTCAAAATTTTCATCGCCATCATAATTATTAGTCGCCCTAATATAGGGTTTAACCTAAATTATATAGAACGTCGCAAAACTGTTAATAGTTTTAACAACTACTTTAGGGTTAGAGATACTTAAAATGTTAAATAGGTTATTTTATTTGCGTCACTAGTACTATATAAGGAATTTGCTTTAAAATAGTAATAAAAAATAGATTGTCGTGGAGCTATTTCTAATATTAGGGATATGATTAATATAATGCCGCGCCAATTCCTTCCATAATTTCTTTAAGGTGGTACCATACGTTTCAACCCTCTTCTAAGTACTTTCTAATAATAGATATTTACCTTTAAAATGAAGATGTACTTTGAAAACCAGTAATATTTACACTAAGCCATTAAAGCCTATAATATCATTCAAGGACTTCACTACTACTTGAAAACATGCCACCTAATCCGTAAAACTTCCAATCTCTAATATAAATATATCATACGCCAAATAAAATAATGTGTATAACCTCTCGACTTTTCCAATACTCCAATGAACTTTAATGAAACCCTATTTATATTAAATTCCCGTTATTGTCGCATTCGCATAAAACTTCGCTACCTATAGATATTATTAGATATCACGATAGTTAGTAAGCGTAGGGGACTATGTTTGAGGAGTGCATGATAACGTGTTACGCTGTAGAAGGCACTCTTGTAGGGTGTATGATAGCATGCTACGCCCTAGGAGAGATGTTGAAAGAATGCATGGTAGAGTGTCACGCTCTGTGTGAGAGCTTATAAGCTCTCACTTAAGGCGTGCACCCTTTGAATGCCGCTTCTCCCTCCTGTATCTAACTTATCTTACTTTATTACTTAAAATACTATATTATATTTTTCATATATTCATATATAAATTTTACCGACCCTGATTAGTAGCCGACTCGGTCGACTATAAACAGCCTGGAAAAGAAGAAAAGAATTTGAGTGGAATGCCTAAAACGAATTTTCTTTAACGGTTTTGACTGTTTATTGTTGTAATATTATGATATACAAGAAAATAGAAATTATGGAAAGACTGTAAAACCCGGAGTAATTTTGAAAAAGACAATTTTAGTACGATATTATCAACTTGATTAGTGTTTTTTAACTACTAAAAATCCTTTTATGTTACCTGTTAACACGATTAGCGCTTAAAATATATTCAGGCACTTTATAAAAAAAAACGTTTTATTACTTATCAGCCACGTAATCTATTAAATTTTGGACCCCTTTACTAAGACTAATACGGTTAAAACATAATACTTCAACTGCATACATATATTTCGGAAGCATCTAAAATAATTTTAGGGCGGTTTTATAATTACCTCATACCTGTAGAATACCTTTCTAAGCACACACCCAAAACATTCACTCAGCGCCCAAAGTACCTTTTAAACAGCTTCAACGAATTTTGAGAGCACCTAAGACAGATTTTGAAGAGCTTACCAAAATACTGGAAGCTGTCAGTGAGATCTCTATTCACGTGAATGTAAATGAAGAGTAATCGTAAGATTGATATTGTAGTAAAGATAGATGATAATGATAGGTTACGAAGAACTATTTCAGAGAGTGCACGCCATGGATGAGAGGTTATAAACTTTTCATCCGGGCAGTGGTCCTTTTTCCATACGCTCTAGAACACCCCTTTTAGACCGCGCTACGCATAATACACTTTGCACCTTGCAAGAGTATAACCTGTAGAATGACACGTTATCGTACAATATGCAGGAGTGCACCTTGCAATATAGTGTATTGCCACTTAACCTATGTATACTAACTATAAGGGTATATAGTAATATCTACACAGTCAATCTTTTTTTCTTTTTTGTATATTCTATACCTATAGCTTAGTAACGATAGTATAGTTGTGATGATCCTATATATGTAGTTCTATAATAACAGTATAATTACGGTACAAATTGTAAAGGT
Organism: Anisogramma anomala; assembly: GCA_038502455.1. NCBI lineage: Eukaryota > Fungi > Ascomycota > Sordariomycetes > Diaporthales > Gnomoniaceae > Anisogramma > Anisogramma anomala. The sequence continues at coordinate 15,949,361 of JASMMZ010000006.1, read as the reverse complement.
TTAAATTAGTGATTTTTGTAATAACAGTGTGGTTATGGTATCAATTATAAAGGTTCGAGTGAATGATTTTTTAGCCGCGGTAGTAATTATAGTAAAGACCTGGTTAATACAACTAGTCGGTAATGGTATAGTTATTAATAGCATTTTTTTTGTTTCCTATAAATGTGTAATTACCTAAATGCTATAAGGGTAATTATATAAGGATACTTACGCCGTTATGTATGTTGGATTAGTATAAAAGCATGTATCGCTGTTCCTTTAGGCAAACCCTTTTTTTCCCTTTTGAATGCGCGCACCCAAAAATGATATAAGTTTCAATTTTACTTCAACATAATTTTCTTTTAAGTTACCTCATCTAAACAGCTCCGATAAGTGGGTTATCTAATTAATATTCGTATACTCACATTATCCTTAAATAAATGCCGCATAAAAATATGTTTATTAGACGTTGTTTGACGCGTTATCGCTGCCGCACCATTTCCGCCGTTACCGCCATTACTGCCACCGCTAATACTACTACCGCTACCACTACTTATAGCTCCCTTTTCTCGGATACTATCCCGTTTATTCCCGCCTCACTTTCAGCCTCGCCACTTGCGTTTAAAAGAGGGGGTTTACGCCCGTTTAAAAAGTACTAAAGGGGGTCGACGCCGCTATATTATACGCTATCTTACTATAAGCCTACAAGGATCGAACCGTTACCACGTAACTCGCCGCCGTTTCCCTCGAACATATTAATAAAATACTTACCCCAAAACTACTCGTTTTCGTTTACGACAAACTCCCCGCTAATTTGAAGTAATTCGCGCTTTTATTTGATAAAGTCCTTAGCGATAAATTACCACCATACCGCTTTAAAGTGGATTGCTTCATAGTCTTTCGTGCCGACAACTAGGGCTAACCTTTAAAAGTACTGTGTGGTTCTTTATATGTCATATCGTATAAAAAGCTCTTTGTATTACATAAAACGTAAATTAAGCTACTCGATTAGAGTTGTATTCGAATAAGTGTTCCATAACAGACGCTCTAATACTTTTCGTCAAAAAACTTAAAAGGGGGTTACGATTTTATGTTGACTACCGTCGACTTAATACTATTACAAAAGAAGATCGTTACCCGTTTCCTCTTATATATAAAAACGCTCGTAAATATTTCGAAAGTTAAGTAGTTTACCAAATTGGATGTTAGAGCTGCTTTTTACAAGCTTCGTATTAAGGAGGAAGACGAATGAAAAACTGCATTTCATACACGTTTCGGACTTTTCGAGTGGCTTGTCACTCCATTCGGCCTTTCTGGCGCCCCCATTACCTTTCAACGGTATATAAACAATTTGTTACGCCCCGAATGGTCTGCTTCCGAGCCGCCCCCACGCATGTACGTCTCCCGGCTAGCCGTTGCCGGCGAATCAATTCTAGAAGGTTGTAAACTTTTCACCAACGTCGACCTCCAAAGCTATTAGGATGCCGCTATTACACATGATAACACCTACCTCCGACTGTTACGTGCGGTATGTATAGACGATCGTCATTTCCTAGTAGACATTCGTACCGACTACGACCGTATATTAAAGGTTTTAATTTCGGAATATTTGGTAAACGACGATGGAATTTTAAGGTTTCGCGACTGCATTTAGGTAACTGCTTATGAGCCGCTTACTATCGCATTAATTTAAGCTACCTACGATTTACTTTTCACCAGCCACCTAGGTTGCGACGGTATTATTGCTATTTTTTCCAAAACATATTTTTAGCAAAACTTACATCATGCAATCCGCCGTTTTTGCCGTAACTACGACGTTTTTAATTGTATAACCTATTAGAAACACCGTTAAAAGGGGCTCCTTAAATCCCTCCTAATCTTCAAACAGCTTGAAAGCGAATTTTTGGTCGACTTTATAGTTAACTTACCTCAGAAATATGTTAGTAACCCATGTTATCTTATCGTTATAAAGAAACGTTTAAGTAAAGTCGTTACTTTCGAAGTTATAACTATTATAAATACCGAAGCTTATACGGAACGGTTTTTAAATTGTTATTGATGATTTTATGGTTTTCCACATACATTTATTAACGACTGTAGTTGAAACTAGACTAGTAGATTTTAAAAACGACTTTGCGATCTAACTGGCGCAAAATAAAGCCTAAACATTGCTTTTTACCTTGAAACCGACGGCGCTACCAAACGTATAAATTAAAAGATCCTTATATATTTACGTTTATGCATCGTTAACACGTAATTCGATGAAAGCCGTTTATTACCCGGCTATTAACCAATACTGTATAATAAAGATATAATTATTATTGGTATTACCTCGTTTTTTATAACCTATAGTTATTATATCGATCTTATATAACTAGTACAACGCCTTTTCGTTTCGGCTACAACATTATACGTAAAAGCTAAAAACTTTATTTAATAGATCCACGAATCTATGGAATTCGCATAAACTGTAATATCGGCTACGTAAAAACGTATGAATAAAGACGTTAATAAGCCGCACTCCCCTTGAAAACGTTTTCAAGTCGACAACAACGTTTAGCTTTTCTTTAAAAATTACAAGCTAAGCGAGATTTTTTAAAAATTAAGTTAGCATTATGATAAGTATGAAGTGATACATATAATAGACTTTTACGTTATTGAAATTGATATATTAGGAGAGAAGTATCCCCGATTTCATGTAGATTAACTCATCCGAGTCTTTTTGGATCCGCTTTTAAGTTAATAAATTCGAAACTTTTAACTGTAAGTTGTAATTATTAAAAACAATAACGGCAAAATAAAACTTAAATACCGAGTCAAAAGCATATTACGGGCCCGTAAAAAACCTTAAGTCGAACGTATCCGACTTTATATCTAATCGAAACGGTAGGTTTTAATTAAATAGATGGGTTCTATACACCTAATGTAAAAATCGTTTTCAAATGTTTCCAAAACCGTAAAACTCGATATCTTCGAATTACGTTATAAAATAGTTAAATATAATAATAAGCCCTTACGCTAACCCGTAGGCGGGTATAATTTTATACCTTACTTTTCGAAACAGAGTAACATATAAGCCGCTAATAAGCAAGTATTAAACAAACGCATGAATATTAATAAAGACGAAAAACGAACTATTTCGTCTGGGCATACTTAAATATATCCTCGAAATCCTAGTCTAAGTCGTTAACTAGCATTTTCTTGCCTATTTGAATAAGCTGGCTTAATTTGACATCCATGCAACCCAGTTTAGTCTTAATACGCTCCAAGACCTCGAAAAGCTTTTTTATCGTTTCTAATAGCGCTCCCTAACTGCTCGTTAGCTGCTCCCTCTACGTTTTCACTTGGCTACGATAAACTTACCTAAATATTACGTTCCTTATTTATTAACTACACAGCCCGTAAGCTCCCAGACTGTACGAAAGTGGTGGGGATAACCCCCCCTCCTTTCGGTTGTCAACTTTACATTACGTAGCGCGACGTACTCTTATAGCATTTTTGGAGGCGATTACCTAAGTTTATACGTTTTTTAGCCGCTCATTAACACCTACGGAACGGCTTATAAAATATAAACTTACTCTGATCCTAAAAGTCAAACGCTAGATACGCTTTAAACAACTCTTTAATAACCTTATTTATATTGTGATTTAGGTTTAACTACGTATAAGTATAACCAGAATTATGACTTGTGGCCCTAACAAAATAGAGGCGACACCGGGCTCTAGTATCTAGCTACTTATTAGTAGCTCCCTTGTAGCTATTAGAATCACTTACCCTCAATTTCTTAGCGAAATTTTCTTGGATTATCCGCTATCCTATAAACCTATTCAAAGAATTTCCATTTGCTGGTTTAATCGGAGTATATGTCGATAGCCCTTAACGTAGGGAACTTTATACTTATTAATAAAAACCCAGGAGCTTTGGAGTACGTAACCCACATCTTTAATAACTTTGTTTACTTTAGTGGCAATTTGAAGATTTATCGTAACAATACAAAAAGATTATATAGAGTATCAAGATTACAAAATAAGTGTTTTACTAATGGCTAAAGGTACTTGTTATGACACGAACTGCAGTTGGATCCTCTGACGCTGCATGTTCCCCACTACGCTTACAAAGCACATTTCCCATGTACGGCACGGCAATTGGACAACGGATGACTCAGCAAAAGTAACGTGACCTGGATCACTTGGATCACCTGGATCACCGGCTCACTTGGATCACTTGGATCACCACCAGTGATCCCGCAAACCTCATACTGGAGCACCCCCAGTATGGGTACCAACTGAAGGAACTAGATATAAGGACATGGTCATCACCACCTTAGATAGCTTCATTAGATAGTTCTTCAGTTGTCAATCTAAGTATTCAGTCTACCCTGAATAGCCTCACGGCTTCTGATCATCACTCGTACGAACACAGTCTTGATATTGCACCTTTTGTTACCTCTGCTACCTTACTGCTAACATAAACCCTCTGACACCTTCTATATACTCACGGGTATTTAGTGTGATCATTACAGTACTAACACTATAAGAAAAAGGGTTAGAGGTTAAAAAACGAAAGAATTTGTCTTTCGCAATTAAAAGTTTAGGGATTATTTATAGGGGAGGGGGAGACGTTAGAATACCTTCTACGTAACGTTGGCCTAACACCTTCTACATGAGGCCGTAATGTTTTAAAAAGCGCGCTTACCTTCCTTATACTTGCGGTGTTATACACAAAAACAACAAAAAACAGGGGAAGAGACGATAAGAATATCTTTGGGGGTAATTTTATAGGCTAGTCTCTAGCTACCATTACTAGGAATCCAACCCTAGTAGTTTTACACGCTCTTATGATGCTCTAAAGCAGGGAGGAAGCCACTCAAAGACACGCTACCATACGTCACATGACTGTGGAGAGGGTTGCACCATTTTAGCTCCATAGTTGCTCCCTAGCCGTGACTTTTTTCCCCTTTCTTCTAAATCGAGGTTTATAAACAGAATCCGACCACCTTAAGCGACAGTTACAGCGTTAGTCGCTTTACACTTTATCATTTATCTATTACGGCATTAACATAAATTAGATTGTTATTGACAAAATCTTTATAATACAACTATTATTTCCACCCGTCGTATTAATACCTTTACTTCGTGATGGTTTTTGTAATGTTTTGGACATCATACCATCAACTATACATCAGATATCCGGCGTCTAATTTGAAAAGTCCTCTTTAAAACCATCGAATAAGTTGCGCCCTATAATTTCGCTATTACAATAATTAAAAATAATATTAATAACATACGTATTTACCATAAATTGGTTCAAATCCTTCATTAATACCTCAACTTCATTATCCTATAAATTAAGATCTTAATGCTTTGGAATACTACCATGAAACAACCTATATATAAATATACATTTTATACATTTATAAACTTTTACCCAATCCGTTACTATTAGAGCTATAAATATACCTAAGATAGGTAATTTTTACGTAAACCTATAATATTAAAGCAGTGAAAATTAGTAATTTCGCGCTATAATTTGGATTTGGATACGTTTAAGGTTTTTCATAAAGCGTATAAACATGTAAATGCAAAGGAAATAAGGTGTCTGGCGCTTGCTAATACAGGTTAATTCCAAATAATACGTAAATAAAGCGTACCTACAGCCTAATTAGGCGTTTCAAATTAATTTTATTAGCGTTTGGTAATGTTATACTTTAGAATTATATTAATCAAACGATTACAAGAAACTCAAACGTCGTAAATGCTAAACTTAAAATACGCGGTATAAAGCGAGCATGGGGTAGCAGATAAGGCAAATATAAAAGGGGAAAGGGAAAAATGTAAACATGAAGAGATGTATAATGTAATACAGTGTATAAAGCCTAGTTAGTAATTGGTAAGTGGTTTGGATAATCGTGTTGTAGCCGCTTCTAATAGTTACGAGCGGTTTAGGTATTATAATTCTAACCATTTTTAGGTTTTGCAAGCAATATAAATATTAGGTTTGTAACTGCTCTTAAGCTTCGTAAACGGGTTGTATTGGTAGGCCTTAGACGTTTCAACTTTATCTATTCGATTGGTCGAAGTAACAGTAGTATTACGTGGTCAGATGGTGGATTTATTATTCTAGGTTTGGCAGACCGCTAGCCGGTCTACACTATAATTTGTATAGCCAATCGATTGGCTCGTACCCTAAAGTAAAGTGCAGCGTACAGCACTCGACTTACACCCAATATAGTAAGTCTTAATAAAGAAATACACTTGAAATACAGTTAACTTTATTTACAGTAAATTTAACCTACTATACTACATGTAATACTATTTCAACACTAGTGGCTTTTAAGTTTATACGCGTATGCTAGTATAGCTAACCAATCGTTTTTGGTTACCACCAAATTACCTTCTCGTCAACTAGTCAGACCCCTGTCAATTCCGATTAACTCTCATATTACATTAAACTCAATTACATGCAAATTAACACAATTTAACCTTAATTACTCCGCCGCTCTGAGGTTTGAGTTCATTTATTCCCACAAAAAGTTCTTTTGTTATAGCCCTTTGTAACTTCAACTATGCTACTCAAATAGATTACTATTATTAATTCCCTAACAATCTTCCAGTATACCAATATATCTCTATTCTTCGTGAAGTAATTTAAGAGGCTTATCCACGTAACCCTCGATACGTATAGTTAACTTATTACTATCTACAAACCTTTTCAGTATTTTATTTAACATAACCTTCATTATAACATTTATAGGATTATTTTTGCTATCGATCCATCGAAACTCCTTAATTCCCCTCCCTTCGTAGGCTTTGAGAAATGCTATTACATCGATCATTAGGTGTTTTTTATTAGTAATTCCTTACTTTAACAGGCACTTGAAAAGACTCCTTAAATTGGTATAGATTACTACCGGAATAAACGGAATCTTCAATTACCTAATAATAACATTAAAGTATTCCCATAAAGTTAAACTTACGTTAAAGCTCATTATTATACCATAAACCTCTAAAGCTAATATGTTTCGTATAATCCTTTTATATTGAATGAAAATCTAGTAAATTAGGTTCATTGTAATGCTAAACTAATCTTTTTGCCTATCCTCATTATCAAAAATTATTTAAAGATCAATTTGTAAAAATAAATCGGTATTATTTGCAAAACACCCATGCGCAAAGATTATTAGCTTAGCCTTTAAAAGGGAGATTAACATTATATTAATCTCGCGATCCAAATTCCGTATCTGCCACTCCAATCCTTTGATTAGTCGATTCAAGTCTTTATCCATTGGTATTTGAACTTATACCGCAATGGAAGGGTAATATAAGGCTGCCGATTAACATAAAGTAATTATTTAACTACCACATACACGCTATTCCAAATACTGTTAAGGTTTAGCCCTATTAGTCTTATCGATTATAGCAAAAATAACGCCTTAGCCCTTTGAACGAAAACTTAAGCCGATATTAACGTTAAGTATACGAATTGAAGATTTATTAAAGTCAAGTTAATTGTTTTCCGTTAACTTTGTTTTATCGGCTTACAATTACAAAACTTGAAATCCTCAATTACTTACTGTTTTTATATTATAAAGCCAGCCATTTCGATGAAAAATGTATCTTCAATTTAAATACCTACCATATTGAAGTCTTTCTCTAACGTTACAAATAATAACGGATCATATATTCAAAACTTTATCGCCGGCCGAAACTTAAAGTACGACTAATAGGTGAAAAACCAGTAGACACCTACCTTAATCAATATATATAGTGGTTTAATAAATTGTATACCGTTTATAATAGGTATATGATACAGAGTTCCTATAGCAGTTTTAATAGTACAATCCTTTATGAATCCGTTGTTAATTATATATAAGCCTACATAATATCATAGTTACTAAGTATAAACTTGCCATTGGTTCTAACTAATAAACCTATTACCAAAACAACTACCAAGCGTTAATTAATTTTTTTAATCGTTAGCGATTACTTAAAAATTCAATCTTTACCTTTATCTCTGTATCCTTAAATAATCAACTGTAACTTTTTATAAAGCCAATTCGTAATCTTACCCTTCACCTTATAAATGATCCTTGACTTAAAAATCGTGACTTTTAGGTTTTCAAAGCTAATATTAACTTTTGGTACAAATTATATTATACCTCGGGTTAATAAACCATCGATTTAAACCCTATCGCTTTTTTCAAAAGGTTTACCGAAAGTTTTAATAATCCCTTATAACTTAAGCTTTATTACCAAGTCTTAGTTATCCTTTTCTTTTCTACTTACTTAAGCAATATTATAGATACGGTCCGGTATATATTTCTCCTCTTCAACGTTTTCCTTTTTTTTTAGGGCTCGTTCGCGCCGCCGGCGCTTTATCAGTTCATTAACAACACGTGGAAAAGGGGGTTTTTAACTCGATGATTTTAAATATAAAGCTGAAGAGTCTTCATCTTGACTACCTCTAATATAAAGCTTAATTTATGTAGTCTGAAAAGATATAAGGCTGTTAACAATTTTAATAATTACTTTAAATTTTACGATATTAAATATCTTATATGGCCTCTCTTATTTACCTGGCTTCCGCCACACGAGGACTTTACTTTACAATAGCAAAGCGAATACGTCGATTATTATTAGCCTATTTTTAAGATTAAAGGCATTATTAACTTAGAAACGAGTCGATTCCCTTCATAATTTCCTTAAAACTTTATTATAAACCGTAGTACGTTTTCAAGTATTTGTTAAAAGCGGAGATTTACTCATTAGGTGTAAATACGTTCCAAAAACCAACAATGTTAGTATTAAACCGTTGAAACCTATAATATCGTTTAATCCTTTTACAGCTATTTATAATCGTATCTCCAAATCCGTAAAACGTTCAATTTCCAATATAAAGATACTATATGCTTGGCAAAATAAGACATATACCCTTTAAACCTTCTCAATGCTTTAGTAGGTTTTTACAAGCACTTGTTTATACTAAATACCTATTATTTTAACATTTTCCTAAAACTCTACCACTGTAAAGTTAGTACTGGTATCGTAAACAACAATATTAGGTAGACTTAAGTACATGCTAATCTACAACATTTTTAACGTTTTCCACGTATCCTTCATCGAAAGGGATTTCATAAACTTAACTCCGTAGAAAAAGGTTATAGAATCAACGACGTAAAAAATAAGCTTATTATCTAAATAAAATACATTAACAAAAATCCCACAATTAAAGTCCTTGTCATCTTTTAGCATAAACTTAAATTTTCGAAAGGCTTAGGTATATGTTTAATAATGGTAGTAAAGCCTTTTAATAGCTTCCAAAGTAAAGTATTCTATATCGTTATACTTTGAAAACTTTAACACTTTATATAATTTATTAATAAATAAGTGGTTAAAACGATGGTATAATTAACGCGTTTTCAGCTCCGTTAGGTTTAATATCATCGCCTCCGAATCTTAAAAATAAAACCATAAATACCCCTACTTAAATACGAGTAAAAAAACTTTAACTGTTTTTAATCAACTCGTCTATATTAACATCTATGTTAACACCAAAAGTTTTCATATCTTCTAAAAAAGGTAAAAAAGGAGTAAAAAACTTAAGGATATAAAACGTAATTACGCCTATAATAGTTTAAACTACCGTTATCCCCAATAATGATTGTTATTCGCCTAAGTTAAAACCAACTTTAGCCTTACCAATGTCGTAATAATTGATTTTAATAACTATTGTAATTTCCCTCCGTAATACCACGTATTACGAATAACCTCTTATTAAGTACCTTACTACCCTTATATCTGGTATAATACCCTAAAACGTATAGTTCACGTAACGATTACGGAGGTTAAAGGTGTATAAGGGATTATGATTATAATTAAAGTAAAAGTAAAGGTCTTTACTACCTAAACGATACAAAAAGGTATAGTCGGCTAATTACTAGCCTATTGTACAAGAATTAATATCTTTATACTACTTAATGATTTCAAGGGTATTGTTATTAACAGACTTATCCTTTTCGAAGTTTGTAACCTAATTTAGGTATTTTTATTTAAAAGTGGTAGGGTACTAAATATAATATATTATCTTTTTATTATTCCGCTTAGTAAAGGGTTACCGAGTTAACCAACAACCAGTTTTACAATAGATCCAATATCTCTTATCACTATTACAACGATAGTACTAGTAGTCAGCGGATCCGCCTATATTTTATTAACGCCAGCATAGGTGTTGCCTCTAATCTGGAACCAAGGTCGAGGTTGATAGGTTAAATCTAAACGTTATAAACATTCGTATCTACGGTCGATGTAATGAATCACCATTAGGTTTTCTTTATTTACATCAAGGAAGTTGCCGACTTGGTAATATATACCGAGCGAGTTTAGTATACATACCATTACGGTAGCAAACGAAAAATGTAACTAGCTTAAAAAGCCTTCGCAAATAGTATCTAGGCGTTATAAAACGTATTCTAACTCGCTAACACCCGTAACTATTACTTGTACCTACTCGTAAAGTATGGCTTCGCTAACATAAACCTTCTCCATTACCTTTTGACACATTATCAATCTGTCAAACATCTAATTAAAAACATCTATTAGTGATTATTACTCTTTCTTCTTTTCCATTATTGTAATTCACCGCGTAGTGGCCCAGTCCATGTAGTATTGCACGATGTAAACTTCGTATTCGAAATAGTTCTTTATACCATCGTAAATCTCGCGAAACGTGGTGGCATTCGTTAAAAAGATTAGGTAGTAATCTTTTGCGTAACCTATAAGAATTCCAGGAAACAGTAAGTAAAAACTAGAAGTTAGGACCCCTATCCACTTACAAATATTTAAAAAATAGCATTATTTTAGTATTAAAAAGGTTGTAAAGCTTCCCTTTATACTTCTCTATATCATCCCAAATCTCAGCGAAGCCCGTTATCAGCTTATAATTGATATTAACCATCTTAACAGGTCTTAAAGAAAGGTCACGATAATCATTCTAAGCTTAATTAGTGCTTTTTAACGGCTCAAATCTTAAAGGTTCCGAGGCACGGTGCTAAAGGTAATTGCCAGTTGTCCAACCCGATAGGTTAAGTCCTATAGTAGGGTCCGTAGTCGGTTTACGTACATAGGATCCGAAGGGAAAATGTTTTTGTTATACTTGGCGATTGTAGCGCTAAGGGTCGATAAAGCCTTATAGGTTTTAAAAGGCCCAACGATCTTACTTAATTAACTAGTATAAAGCGCCAAAGTCAATACCTTTAACCGTATTGACAACTACTTCTTCACACGCTTTTCTACCGTTAAAAGAATACTCCGTATTATTACATAAAGGTACTAACCCGCTAAACAGGTTACGAGGTTTCTTATCATTAACGTAAAAAAAGGTTTGGTTTAACTAAAGCTAAAGGGAGGTTCTTTGGATTGTATATAAAGGCGGTAAGGTTTCTCAACGTCTTTTTCTTTGAACCGTAGGTTTTAGGGGCATTCTTTAAGCTTAGCCAAGTCGAAAAGAGCTTAGGCTAACATCGTATTACTTTATACCTGAACAAGTATTCTTCGCTTTTCCAATTTAAAGTTAAGTTTTAATTTAACCCATTTTTAAACTACTTTTCATATATCTATTATCCAGTTTTTAAAAAAGTTACAATACATATAAAAATCACGGTCATGGTCGTAATTAATATTATATTTAACGATAAAGTATCTGACAATGTTATTAAAGTATTTTTCGGTTAATTTTTCGTTAATATCTAACGCCTAAAGATTATTATCGTAAAACTTGATAAAATCGTATCCAAAGGCTTTAATTACTTCTTTCTGGTCAAGGTCGGTAATAACTTTAAACTAAACGTTGACAGTAGACATTTTAACGTATAGGGTGAGGGATTAGGTAATCTGAGGTGTAAAAGGCTTGGTGTTTTGGCGTAAAGTTGCGTAAAAACTTAACGACTTAGCGAAAGGTTGCGTAATGTGGCTTTCTTAGCACGACTTGACGATTTTCGGTGTTTTCGCTTAAAGTAACGAACTTAACGATTAAAATAACGTAAAAAATGAAAAAAAACTAAAGTAAAGGCAAAATTTTAGTGTTAAAGGTAAAAGTAAAGGTTGGTAGTAATGGTAAAAGACAAAGGTTGTTTTTTATAGGCTGTAAGACTTAATTCTTTTTTTTATAGTAATAACACCCGTAGTAGTACTGACTTAACCATTTGCCATCTTGTTATTTAAGATTTTTAACGGTCAATCTCAACGTTTTTCTTTAAAAAGAATTACTCAAGATTTTTAATGGTTAATCTTAACGTTTTTCTTTAAAAAGGATTACCCAAGATTTTTTGGTGTTCTTAAGTAGCGATACCGTCGCTTACTTCTAAATCACCGTTAAGGACTAACACAACCCAAAAAATCTTCTCTGTTTTCCTGCCGTTAAGAACTAACGCAATACTAATAAAGGCTCTTTACAAAATCGTTCCTTTACCCTATTTGCCATTATTAACCTAAAGCATAACTGGAAAATAGTTTTTTTTTCTTAGCTTATTTGCACTTAACCTATAAGCAGGCAAGTACTAATTAGTGTTATTAGGCTTTAGACGTTGTAACGTTGTCGACTTGATTAGTCGAAGTAACAGTAGTATTGCGTGGTTAAATAGTGGATGTATTGTTTTAGGTTTGACAGACCGCTAGCCAGTCTGCATTGTAATTTATATAGCTAATTGCTTAGCACATGTCGTAAAGTGAAGTGTAGCGTACTACACTCGACTTACACCCAATACGGTAAGTCTCCACAAAGCAATACACTTGCAGTATAGTCAACTTTACTTACAGTAAAGTTGACCTACTGTACTGCATGTAATACCATTCCAACAGGTTGGATACTTTATTTTAATCGGGTAGATCCTAACGAAACGTTTTAAAACTTAATTTTTTTAACTTACGTAACCTAATACGTAATAAGACGCTTATCAAAAAGTATACAAGTATGTTCAAAACGCTAAAACAAGTTAACGGTTAACGTAATGGGGTTTTTAATAAATAAGGCACTAACTAATTAATAATACCGTATTGGAGTAGTCTTTTTTAAAGTTACATCGAATTTTATAGTCTTACTATGCTTCGGGTTTTAAAGGCGCTTCCGCGTAATTTATCACTCCCATATAGTTTTTATAAGACGTAGTGGTAAAACACAAACAGTTGGGACCGCTACAACATCCCGTTATAGGTATTTAACTTTAGTTTTTTCTTTCTTTCCTTAGCAATCTATAGTATACCTAGTCGGCTACTAATTAGTGTTGTTAAGGTCTCTATTTACGTGAATGTAAATGAAGAGTAATCGTAAGATTGATATTGTAGTAAAGATAGATGATAATGATAGGTTAGGAAGAAGCACTTTAGAGAGTGTACGCCACGGATAGGAGGTTATAAACCTCTCATCCGGGCAGTGGTCTTTTTTGCCATACGCTCTGGAACACCCCTTCTAGACCGCGCCACGCATGATGCACTTTGCACCTTGCAAGAGTGCAGCCTGCAGTGTGACACGTTATCGTGCACTCTGCAGGAGTGCATCTTGCAATATAGTGCACTGCTACTTAGCTTATGTATACTAGCTGTAGGGGTATATAGTAATACCCACAGAAGCGCTTAAAGCAATACCCGGCGCTCTCACACCATCTCAACCCTTACACACCAATTCCCCATTCCGAACACTCACCTCTTTCCCCTCGTTCGCCTTACCACACACCGCTTGTTTGAATTGTCATATGCGATGTTTGAGTTTACTAGTCACTTGACTAGTTTGTGGTCACGCCTCATTTGCATCTCATTTGTACTTGCAAGCGCGATATGGTTTCATTTTCCTTTCATTTGCGCATTGCACACTTCCTTTTGGACTATTCTATTCCGCACATTTTCATTTGGACCATTCTATCTCGGGAGCCCTTTGATCATATCATTTCAAGCGTACTCAAGTCCTAGTCGCTGTATTACAATAGCTTTTGCAGCGCTCCGGTACATTTTGGAAGCGACCAAAACTGCTTCTGAAGCGCTCTGGCACATTCCGAGAGCGCCTAAGACATCTTTTGAGGCGGTCACAGCGCCCGCAACAGCTTCTGAAACGCCCCGATACATTTCGCAATCCTGCAGTCATAGCTCCACCAACGAGCCTAGCTAAAGCCAATGAGTACATGGACTTTCTGTTCCAATATACAACGCTTCCGAAAAGCTTTTTGAGCTTGTTGATTTGAGTTTGTGGGATGTCGAAGCTCCTGTAACAGACCTGGACCCAAAAATTGCGAATACGTACGTTGTAAACGTTATTTTTCGCTATTTGACCAGGAATACTCAAGGGCTTGATGTATTCGAAGATTTCAAAGAGTTTTGAAACTAGACGTTGAAAATATAGCGTACAGTGTACAACTCGATCTTTAAAGTACTACGGGTATAGCTACAAAGCGAAGGGATTAATACATTAGGTGGTAGAAACGGCTGTATTACAAAGGCCTTGTTTGTCACGGCCTAACTTAGCGAAATGCGAAACTGGGAAGATAAGTAGGTATTGTAAGTGGATTTTGTGGAAGGATACTTGTTGGCGGAATGTAAGGAGTATATTATTGAAGATATGCGGAATAAGCTACAACGTGGAAACACTCCGTATACGCAAAACATAAAACGTTTCAAAAGACTAACTGCATCTCTCGATAGGGATATAAAGCTTGCCGAGGCAACGGAAGAAGAGAACAACTCGTAAAGGTTATTTTTCACTCGAGTTAAATATATATTAGTTCTATCTAGCGCCTTAGAAAAGGAATATAAGCTAATCCACTTCCCAAACGTATTTGATACCTTTCCCGACCGTAATGAAAGCGCTTCAAATAAGGAAGACGGCATTTTCGGAGGAAATATGAGAGATGATAAATAATTATATAAAATTTACGGCTTGATGCCTACGAACTACGATTTATACCGCAACCTTCCACCCTACCAGTTTCCTATTAATAAGAGTAACCATACTTAACTTACAAATTTTGTTAAATTGTAAAATAAGAACAAAAACTATAATAGCGAACCTTATGATGTACTTAATAATAAGATTCGTATGAAGTTAAATACCCGAAAGAAATTACATATTAAGTCTTTTTAACTTTATATAATTTTACTCGGTATATTAATTGGGCAAGTTGAAGAATTTTTTATATATTATATAACGGAAGTAATATATTTGTAAGGGGTTATCATGGCTTAAAAATGTATTTTCATAAAGAATTAGATTACGAATTATATAGTATGAAATAAATTAAAATTTTATAGGAATTTATTCAAAGCCACCGTAATAATACAAACTAATCGTTATAAAGTGTATTTATTGCCCTACTAACGAAGTTTCAAAAGTGTTCGGAAATGTAAAAACTGAAATATAATAACGAAAAATTATTTATTTAAATAGTTATATAGGTATATCGTAAAAGTCTGGACTTTAATATCACGTTGTTTAAACCGGAAGAAAACTTGAAAGCTTTTTATATAAGCTTCAGAATGTTTGTTGAAACTTTCATACGCTTAGAATAAGCTTAAAATTAAAGGTTGTAGCTGTGAAAAATAAGGACGAAAATCCGTAAATTACAAAGGAAAACCTTATTGAAATGATTTACTATATTTTAAATTAGCAATTCAAATTGTGTATTCATAATAGATATTATAAAAGCCCTTAATACAGATATAGGAGCAATAAATACTAAGAAAGAAATGGAAGATTGTAGATAAAGCGGCTATGAATATAGGTGTTTTTACAGTTAATGATATAGTTTGTTACATATATCATTATACACGCGTAAAAGTATACAAAGATGTTGGTAAGGTCTTAAGCCTTAGTATTCACATGAAATAAGGTCTTCAGAAGAGTAATCGTTAGATTGGTAGTTGAAGTATAAAAGATGATAATGATGTTTAGAAGAAGTATCTAGAGGTGCACGCCACAAATGAGGGCTTATAAGCCCTCTCCTAGAGCGTACCACTCTGGAATACCTTCTTCTAGACTGCTCCACGCATAAGAGTGTAATCTGTAGCGTGTCACGTTATCATATACTCTGCAAAAGTACAGCTTGCAGCATGATACGTTGTCGTGTATGCTATAAGAGTGTACCTTATAGCGTTATGTACTGCTACCTAAATATACTATCTATGAAGGTATATAATAATATCCACAAAAGGTAAAGAATTCTTCAAAACCGATATTTTATATATAATAAGATAGGTTATAAATCTACTAATCATCCGGTATGCGAATGAATTCGTGTTAAATTATGGTTCTAGGTAAATTACCCGTTTCGATATCCAAAAAGATTATTTCAAAATATATACAACCGATTTCGAAGGTATTAAGAAGAATTATAATGGTTACATATACCAATATACTAAAAAAATGACTTCAAGGAAAGCAAAATTTACGTAATAACCTGAAATTTGAAAAAACCGAATTAGTGGATATTGGTAAGCTTGTAAAATACCTTATTTTTATATAACGTAGGTCTTAATAGTAATAACGGCGTATTGAACGTTTATATAAAGTCCTAATTCACGTTATGTAATAGGTATAACTATCGGTTTGAAGGTAGAATATTCAATACCAACGTGATAGAAACTTCGATTGTCGGAAAACGACGATTCGACTTTTTCGCGGCAAGTATCTCTAAATTTCAAGTCGAATAAATAAAAGAATACCGCAAAATTTCATTCGGTAATGGTAAAACTTTGTTACTCGATATGATAATAATAAAGATATGATTTGTACCAGTTATGTTTTATATAATACAATTTAAAACACTATTCCTATTTTCCTTAATAAACATGAATGAATTCTGTATTGAGGTGTAAAATACGATAGACCAACTCGTTCGCGTTTCGGATAATGTATTTATATCGTTTTATTTGAAGTTCAGATATCCTCAGGTTTTTTCAGAAATACGTATAATTGAAGCCTTTTACTTAATATAGCTGAAATTACATATATTGTACTGACGGTTTAGATACCTCTTATTCAACGTCTTTTACAGCTTTTTTTTACGTAACTAATCATATTTATATGGGAAAGGGAGCTTGAAAGTTTATAAAGAAGTTTGGTTATGAATGTTAATTGTATTTACAAACCTTGCGAAAATTTAAACTCTGCTTTTAAAATGATATCAATTTTATTTACAAAGTTAAAATGGATATAATATACCTTAACGGGTACTCCATCCTTTACGCCGTTCATGTTATAATGTTATTTTAGGTTGTAATGTTTATATAAACCGTTTTCGTCACGATCTATTGAGATGCCTTGGTAAATTATTGGATCAACGTTCATTTTGGACTTTCAGTTGAATTACCTATGACTTAGATATGGCTTTCGATTTAAACGAGTAGCGGATTAAGGCTAAGATAACTGGAAGCAAGTGTTGGTAAATATTAGTAGAGGCACCTTAAGGTATCGGTGAGTGCGAACGATATTATGGACCGTTTGAATGAGTGTATATCGTCTTATTAAAGAAATTAAAGGAATAAATCTTATAAATAAACATGAATATAGTTAATAATGTTTTTTTGCCTGAGTGTACTAATCATCATATTCCTTATATTCAGTGTTTGCTTCAGAGTTTATGTTAATTTCGCGTCGTTATAAGTATATATTTCAAGAGTAAACGTTGTTGTAAGAGTTATAGTAGTTTTACGTTTCTTAAGGGTTAAGAACTAATTTTGTAAGGATCGTTAATAAGAAACGGCCTGCAAGAAACTGTCGTTTTGGAGTTCTCAGTGTAATTCAAGGTTTTAATTTTGATAACACAAGAATGGTAGATTAATTATTAGAATATTAGCTGTATCATAGGATTCGAAGTACTTGTAGATTTTTTAAACGGTATAAGTTTATTTCGTTGGAGGATGGTACAGGAGTATAAAAATGAAAAGTTAGACTATAAAGCTTTCAAAGTGTAACCCACCGAGTGGCAATAATTATATTACTTTCGCAATAACCTACGGCTTTCCTTCAAACTTTATTCATCATTCGGATGCATTTATATAACCTTTACCATTTTAATAAAACGAGTACCTGATATTAAAAATATCAAAATAACGTCGATAAGGGCATTCATTTGTTTTAGAAACGTTTTAGAACCTTTGTTTTATATTCCTTCATTACTTAGAAAGAGACGGTGGACCATGAATCAAGTATTAAACTCTGTCGTAAAAGTTTTATTATAGCTTTAGGTGGCTCTTTTAAGGAGTTAACCTAATATAAAATCTCTGTATTAATCGAGTAAGGAGGATTTTATTATCAAAAGTATGATTTAATAATTTAGAATTATCATAAAATCTTTTTTACCCGATGGGTTCACAAAACGAAAGATAAGATTGGAAAGTTTCATAAAAAGAGTTTTTTTGTATTTGTTGGATACGATACTATTGGAAATAAAGATATTATTACCTAATCTTTTACTTTTTAACGAACTGGTTATCGTTTCATTTTGGTGTTTGGTGCTCTTTTATATATTTTCCTTACTTTTCCTTTTAAGTTTCGGGATATTATATAAATATATAAATAATTAAAAAACCATTCTAATTGACATATTTACGCCAATATCATTATGGAACTTAGGAAGTATTACTTACGCGGAATGATTTTTTATATCTTTAAACTACTATACGGAGTCGTTAAGATTAGCATATATTAGTTGAATGTTTATTAAAGGTATTATAAGGACCGTTTCGTCATGGTTAGTTTAACCTTTAATTTGTTTTTATTGGTTTTCATATTGAGTTAAAAAGGTTCTGTGTTTATTAGGATGTAGAAAGATAATATATTTATATTGTGTAATAAGTCGTTTTTCACATCGGAGGAAAGGAAGTTTCAAGGCGCTTATTAAAGGCGATGCCGAAAGTATTCTTAGCGGAGGACTATTTATTGTATTTTACCGGTAAAGTAATTATATTTCGAAAAGATATTTTGAAGCTTGTATAAAAAGAATCATTGGATAATGTTGTTTTTATTGATACAATTAGCGTAAAGCGGGTGATAAATACAAATGTTAGCTAATATGAGGGGTCTAGATTATATCGGTTGTATAACCGGAAGTAGTGTTGGATTTTTTTGTCATTCTATAATATTAGATAGACTGGTTGGATAATGTATATAATGTGTTAAATAAAAGTTTCGAGTGGTAAATGCGAAATCTGAAGTATAGCTTACACTTTATTTTTTCGATTCACGGATAGTTATGCTTTTTTGTTTTTGTTAATGAATTTCTTGTTAATAATAACGATTATAGCTCGTAAATAAGGGTTAAAGTTGTTATCGGTAACGATATATTAAACCGAAACAGGTTTACACTACATAGTGATGTTATTTATTATAATTCGACTATATATAAACGGATTATATAAAGCGTTCTCGTTTTTTAGATTCATGGTATATTTTAGAATAGTAGTAATTGCAGTATAGTTGGTCAACTTTACCGTACATAAAGTTAACTATACTGACTGTAAATTGAGTGTATTTTTTATGAGCCCACTGTATTGGCTGCAAGGTAAGTACAGTATATGCCTATTCAATATTAGGGTATGAGGAAAGCAATTAGCCATTTAAATTACAATGCTGACCGGCGAGCGTTTTGTCAAACCTAGAATAATACATCAATTACTTGACTACTGCAATACTATTGTTACTTCAACTAATCGAATCGACAACGTTGTAATGTTTAAAGCTCTAATAACACTAATTATTGTTTATTAGGTTAAGCTCAGATAAGCTAAGTAAAAGAAGAAGCTACTTTCCGGTTACGTTTTACATTGAATGGTGGTTAGAGTAAAAGAAAGATTCTTACGGAAGGCATTTACTGCTGCGTCAGGTTTTACTGCAGTAAGTAGAGAAGATATTTAGGTTGCGGCGGTTTTTATGGCAACTTAAAGGTAGCGACGGAATTGCTATCGAAAACATCAAGAAATCTTTACGGATTCATTTTATAGAAAAGCGTTTAGATTAACTGTTTAAACTCTCAAAGTTCGACAAATTAACAAACGGTCAATTTAGTACTAGTACGGATGCTAATACTATAAAAACGACGAAGTCTTACGGCCTATAACTTTTAACCTTCGATTTTTACCAATAACAAACGACCTTAGACCTTACCTTTTATATTAAACTCTTACCCATACTTTATTCCTTTTCTCTTATCCTATGCCCATTTATTTGTTTAGATCGTTGATTTGAGGGAAAACACTGAGAATTACCAAGTCGCGCTAATAAATTCACATCACGCGACTTCACGCTGAATTACCAAGTCCCGATACCCCCTTTATGTCAAAACACTAAGATAGCTGCTGTAAGTGCTTACTTTAAAGCTATCGCCGACCCCGCCAAGAAAAACTTGATTAAATTCTTTGGATACCTTATAGCCAAGTACGATAATAACGAACTCTGGGGGAAAAATGTTGACAAATATTTAACCGAATAATATTTAACCAATATCGTCAGTAGCTATATTTTCGACTAGGATATCAGCGAAAAACTTGATCGAGACGACCGTACCTTTCAAAATTATCGTGAATTTTTTGAGGACTAGATAATTGATATTTGGAAAGTAATTCAAAAGACTGTGAAGTTTAAGTTGAAATTGAAACTTTAACGAAGAGGAGTTTACGTATTATAAAACAACTTAACCAAATTGATATAAACCCTTTTCAATCTATCCTAATTTAAGGAATACCTTGAAGACCTATGACCTAAAAGAAAGTGCGTTAATAATGAGGAACCTGTTAATTTTCTTGATAACCTAGGACCTTCACTTGATAATTCGGAGTATGCTTTGAGTGGCGGTAGAACTCATAAAATAGTGGTTGCCAAAGAGGTAAAATGTATTAATATTAACACTATTTAACAGTTAATTCAATAGGATCTTCAAGCCCTTCAAAACCTCTTTTACAGCCAAGTTTATATGGCTACTTAACCTTTTAATTAGAATCGTTAATTTCCTTAAACCAATGTTTCCTACGGCAGGTACACCTATACATGCGAGTTTACCATAGGTTTTACTATACGACTTTACCCTTCAGGTTAAACGAATAGCAATTAACCTTAATACCGCGACTCGAAGGATCCAAGGCTTGAATTGTCAGGAAACACCATTAAAGATTGTGACGATTATTGTAACCTTCCTCTAAGATCTATTAAAATGGTTCATATTAACTATAAGCTTTTCAAGAACTTTGTTAAAATTTGGAATACTGAAAAGAAGTATGAATGTAAGCCTTATAATAATTTTAATAGGAAGATAATGCTTTTCCTCAATATATGTAAGTAGATAGAGGTCGGTTTTTTAGTTTTCACTTACTATTTCCCGGAATCCTTGCAAGGTACGCCAGTGATTATTACTTCAGCTTTCTAATACGACTAACAACCATTCAAAAAATTGACCGCTGTATGAAAAGTTATTTCGAATACGATGTGTACTTTATGTAATATTGTAAGGATCAAGCTATTATAGGGTAGACGATGATGACAATAAAAACTAAGAAGGAGGAAATACCGATAGATATTTTTAATTAGATGTTTGACAAGTTGATTTGATGTTAATGGGCAATGCATAAGGTTCTACGTTGGTAGATTTATACTTCGCAAGTAGATACGGGTAATTGTTACGGGCGTTAGCGAGTTTAAATGCACCTTATAACGCCTAGAGACAATTTATAAAGGCTTTTTAGCTAGTTAAAATACTCTCTTACGACCGTAATGATACATATGCCAATCTTGTTTGGTATGTACTCTTAAGCTAATAACTTTATCAATTTGAATGAAAAAAAAAAACACGTAATGATATACTACGTCTATCGAAAATATGAGAAACCCTAGCTTTTAAAATCTGGTCTAATACCTTAGAATTTGTGGTTACTACCACACTAGCGCTAATAACGAGGGCAATATTTAAGCTAACTATTTAATCGTAAGAACTATCGTTGTGATAGTAGTAAGAAGTGTTGGATTTATATCAAGTCCGGTTGCTAATCCATTCGTTACCCTCCGGATAAATGTTATGAACAATAGATAATATATTATATTTATTACCTCATTACCTTTAAATATGATTATTTTAACCTTATCGAACATTTCTAAGGAAAAGAGGATTCTAATGATAAATATACGCCTAAACGGGTCATATGGTATGAGGATGTTGCTCCTAGCGCGGTCCAATAAATAGTCGACCATGCTTTTCTATATCTCTCAAGTATCTAAAACCCTTACTTTCGCTGTTACTATGCCACTGACCCCTTTTATACTTTTAAACTTTGCAATTGCTACGCGGACTACACGATTGAACATATTACGTCAAATATAAGTATAATAAAGCATTTGACCGGAATCTATTTATAATACATAGTACTGAAAAAGGAAAACATTACTGCTATCGAAATTAATCATAAAGATAATTTTAAGGTCAAAGTTAACTTTGGTCTAGGCGAATAATTATCGTTACTAGGGATGACAATAGTTTAGGATATCATTGCGTTAATTACATTTTATATTTTTTAGTTCCCTACTCTTTTTCTTCTTTACTTGGAGGATATAAAGATCTTTGACATTAATATTCACGTTAATATCGATAATATAGTTAAATACAGCCTGAAATGTTTAAGTAATGGCATTTGTAATTTTGTTTTTCAGGACCTGAAGGCACGGTATTAAGCCTGACAAAGTTAAACATATATTAATTATACCGTGGGTTGAATTATCTCACGTTTAACATGTTATATAACGTCCTAAAGTTCTTTAGGTATAAAAATATAAAATACTTAGCTTTGGAGGTTATTAGAAAGCTTTATTATTATTTTCAAACGTATGCCTAAACCCTTCCAAAATTTAAATTCATATTAAAAAAAGATATGGACTTTAACTATAATAATTTTGTTTATATGTTTTATTTGGATAATAAGTTTTGTTTCACGTTATTGACTTCGCCACCTTTTCCGATGAATCTAAGTTTCTAAAGTTCCTATCGGCAAAAAATAGTGGAAAAAGTTAAGAATGTTATAGATTGTCATATATTTAGGTATATCTGATGTCGTCGTTTACGTTACTTATATTAACTTTGCGGCGACGGAGTTTTAAGTAAATGCTAAAATAATAGGAATGAAGTGTAAATAGGTACCTATTAAGGCTTATTAAAGTATTAGGAAAGTCGACGGAGCATACATGCTACTTCTCTAAGCGTATGATATCTTTATTCTAAAAATGAAAAGTTTTACGGATTAAAAATTACGACTTGAAATGACGGTAAACAGCCTAAACGACACTTTGAGTCCTGAAGGCATGATGCTAACGTTGCTAGTCTTTAAAACATACCTATCATGGACTCATTCCATTGGCTATTAAGTCTATAGGTTACGTGACTATGTACTTAACGGAATGGGCTTGGGCTTGGCTCGGGCGCGGACCGGATACAGGCCGGACACGGCCCGTATACAGATAGAGCATGGTTCGTGAACGGTTCGTATAAGGGCACGTAACAAGCTAGGTATTGGCCTTACCTAAGAGCCTTACACGTTGGGCTATGGTAAGCTCTTTTAGGTTTCCTCCGTACCTAAATGGTAAATCCCATTTAGCATTTACTTGTTTTATTATCGTAGGTCGAATTATAATATATTATTAAAGTCTTTTTTTATTCTTTCCAAAAAAATATTCCTTATAATGAACGAATCGATGGCAAACGTTAATAATTCGTCATTATATTTTAACATTATTGAAAAGGATAGAACGTCAGTCAATATTTAGTCCTCTACTTTTATGAATATACTTCCGACTTCTTCGGAGCCGACTTAGGCCAATATTTCTCGTTTATAAAATATCGTAAGCTATACTACGTCGGCTATTAAATAATAATAATGACCGGATTAATCGTTTTTAATTATCGAATTTACGTTCGACTTCGTTTAGGTCTTCGCGAAAATTTAACAATTCGAAACCGAATTAATCACGACTCGCGTTAGATTTTCACTAATTTAAGGCGGACGAAAACGACATAATAAACTTTAATTTAACGCATTTACTTTTACGTAAGTAACGACGCGTTGAACGATCGAATTTATATTGGAAACGGATAAGATATAAATGGAAAAAAGTTTGCACGCGTCTTTATATCTATAGGGATATTATACGGTGGCGGTAAAGCAGGCGGTTACGGCTTATTACGAAGCCGGAGAACACGAAGGTAGGTATAATATAGGGAAGTTTTTCAATTATATCGAGGCGGTTTTCGACGACCCTTACCGCGCAAATAAAGTATTAGTTAAATTTGAAGGCTTAATTATAAGTAATAAATACTTATAAATACCATTTATTATTGAATTTAAAATAATTTGAACTTAAATACGCGGTTTAAATTAACCATCGGCCGTAAAGTATAATTACTTACGTTTTTGTGTATCGTTATTTTTCCGCCAAAAAATTATTACGGCAGGTATTAGCCGGGTGAATTATATTATAGCCTTAAGGAAGTATCGCGAACTCGTCGACGAGTTGGAATTTTCAGATTTTAAGCGGCGTTTTGGTTGTTAACTAACGGAACCCGTTTAAGGCTAACGTCTGAATAATAATACGGTTATAACGTAAGTTTACACCTTTTACACGCCTTCGTTAAGGAGTCCTGGTAACCGCGGCCAATCTTTTCGATACCGCAGCCAGTTATTTTAATAAACCCATTCGATATGTATTTAAAACTAAAGACGTAAGGCGACGTAAACAATAATAAAAGAAAGTTAACCTAGGCTTGTTTCGGGGCGTTATATACGTTGTGGTTTACTGGATTATTTCAAACGTAGTTACAACTTCCATCCGGTATTACCTTTTATATAAGTGTATACGGCCTAAGTTGAAAAGGTAAAGGAAAGTTTCCCATTAACAGTAACGGGAGAAACCTAACTATTAAATATAATTTCGTTTATGAATTACATATATTGAACGACGTAATTATGAAATAGAATTCAAAGGAAGTTAGTTTAATTAAAATACTTATAAACGACAAACTATTTTTTATTTTTTTATTTTTTAATAAAACTTTCTTTTTAGATTATTAAATCAAGTTTAGCTATAATCGTTATTATATTATAAACGAGGTCTTGATATAAATATTAATATTAAAGTAAATTCGGTTATTATATTTGCGAAATTTTAAAACGATATCATGGTTATAGTAGAATGAACGTATAACCTAAATAGACAAGTTTCGTATAAATATCAATGAATAGTCGAACCCGATATTATAATATATTATTTCTGGAATAACACGGGATATGATTTTTGAATACTTTGGATACGATATTAATAAGTGACTTTAAACGCGGGCGAAAGCCGTTTCATAATTTAAGGTTAACGAGGCTTAGTTATCGATGTAGTGTTGATATGCCATAGGATATGAAATATATAAGGTGTGGTAGATTCGGTCTTTCTTGGGTAAATGTAACGTTTATATCGAGAGATAGAACGTATATGGGACTCGTCTTAGATAATTTATATTATAAGCTTTAACTAAATAACGCGGATTCCACAAGTAACGGCGATGATTACGATTAAAGAAAGAAAATATTAATAGCATTTTTAATCGGAATTAACGGTATTTCGTGACTTATTTAATAAGGATGAGGCTACGGTTTTATCGTTATATAAAGGGAAATTCGATTACTATATTTACATTCAACCGAAAAAGGATAAAATTTTACTAAAACGACCTTGAAAGCCGTTATATTTGATATTATGAAGTTAACTTTTTAAGCTTAGACGACAGGTTACAAAGTTGGTAAATAAAAGTTTAATTCGGACAAGTTTTTTATCGGCGGCGGCGCCGGTATTACTAATTCGTAAACCGGGAATAGGATAACATTTTTTAATCGATTATCGGGAGTTAAATAAAATTACAAGGAAAACCGTTTTCTTTTACTTTTAATTAATGAGACCTTACGTATGTTGTCGAAGTTAACATAGCTTCCGAAGTTGGATATTTAAACAGTATTTTACCGTATTCGAATAGTATCTGGATAAGAGGAATTGACGGCGTCTCGTATGCAGTTCGGGTTGTTTAAGTAGTTTGTTACCCCCTTTAAGTTAGCGGAAATACTAGCGACGTTTTAACGATATATTAATTATATAATAACAAATATTTTGGATAATTTCGTTATTACGTATTTAAACGAATTTGTAGTCTTTTTTAGGGTACTAAATAAAACCATAAAACGAAAGTTTACATGGTTTTAAAAAGTTTTCGTAATACGTGTCTCAATTTAGATTTAAAAGGTTATAATTTTGTAGTTAAAGAGGTAAAATATCTTGACTTTATTATAACGGTGAGAATAGGTATTCGAGCCGACCCCGAAAAAGTCCGAGTAATACGTAAATGAGAAATACTACCTACGGTCCAGAAAATTCGATTTTTTTTAGGTTTTATCAACTTTTACCGTAGTTTTGTTAGAAAATCTTCAAAACTAACAGATCATTTTGTCCGCCCAATGAAGTAAGGTATTTGTTAAGATTGAAAAAAGCAGGAAAAATAGGTATTTTAAAACTTATAAAATAACTTTATTATAACCCTGATTTTAACACATTAGGATCCAGATCGGCTAATGGTAGTAGAAACTAATTATTTGAAAACAGCGTTAAAAGAGTATTTGTCGTAATGGGATAAAAATAGTATTTTAAAACTAATAGCTTACTACTTCATACAATTAACGGATACGGAGCATAACCATATTATTTACTATAAGGAACCCCTCGCAATAATATCCTATTTAAAAACATAGTTTTTTAAGTTACGTAATATCCGTATACCGTTTACGATTTTAATGGATCATAAGGAATTAGAATTTTTTTTTAAGATGATTAATTTCGGAACTTTAAGCTAAATGGGGCAAGGTTCTTTCCTATTTCCAATACCCTTTAAGATATAAACACATAACTCAAGGCACCCATCCGAATACGTTAACCCGTAGGCTACAAGATAAGCCTAAGGTAAAGGAACATCATATACGGGTTTTTTAGTTTATGTCCATTATTATATTAACCGTAATATTAATGGAACTATATATTGAAGGAATACAAATTACAGCAGGTTAAGCAAAGGAGTTTGGTAAGACTGAGGTTTGGTTATTAGATCACGACGATATATATTTTAAAGGGGGGTCAGAGGCTTTCGAAAAACTGCTGAAAATGATATCGGCTTGAGCCTAGTTCGCATTCAGGTCGTTATTAAAAATAAAGTTAAGGGATTCCGATACGATGGCGCCGGTGGTATCGTCGCGGGTCTTACCCGCGTTAAGCCCGCTGGTATCGTTAATGCCGAGTAATTCCCTTATTTTTGGCCCGAGTACGTTAACGGAATCATAGGATTATGGAATAACGAACGATTTATTATATAAAATTGATCTTTTAGCGATTTTTAAAGGTGTTAGGCGTTTCCAACATAAGGCAGGACAATTAGTATAAATTGTGAATTACGGGATTAACCCGTCAAAAGCATTACGCTATCGTGGTCGCTTATAGTTACCGAATTGGAAATTATTAATAATAAGGAAATTATAATAAACCTACGACTCGATTATTATAGGTCATTTTGGCAAAAATATTTTATTATGCGTTTTTCAACGAAATTACTACTAAAAGGGGATATTCATAAATATTCGACGTTTTTATCAAATATATACTTCTTGTAACAAGATGAAATCCCATCGTACTTTATAATAATGCCTACTTTAATTTCTTTTTATTTTTGATCGGTATTAGGCGTATATTTCGATCGACTCTATAATTGATTTATTAGTTATTAATAACGGCCCTCAATATTTACTGGTTATCACGAATCGCCTTTTTAAATTTGTTCAACTAAAAATTATAAGGTCTATAACTACAGATACGTACGCGGAGCGTTTTCGGAATTTATAGTGGATATTTTATAGGTTTTCAGCTTTTATTATTAGGAACCGTGATTTTGATTAGGTAGGCGTATTTTAAACGATGTTTTATTCTTTGATGAAAGTCGAACAGGTTTTATTTACGGCGTATTTTTATAAATAAATAACGGTATTAAACGGGTAAACTAAAAGGTTTTAAAGTACTTACGTATCGTGGTCGCCTTTTCGTAATACTATTAGGCTTCGTATTTACCCGTTTATTAACTTAAATTAAATAACCGGAAGTTAACGGTTATCGGATTTAACGCGAACCGTCTGATAAATGGATACGAAATGTTATTAATCCCGAAGGCAAAAGGAAATACTAAATCGTTAATTAGTTCAGCGGGGTGATCTATTACATTTTTAACTTATTTATGCGAAAGAACGAAATTAGTCTAGGTGATAATGACTTATATTTAATAAGAAATGAAAACGGCGGCGAATCGTAAACGATGTCTGGTAAAGCGATATAAAGTAGGGGATTAGGTTTTACCAAACTGGCGTAACATTAAAACTAATCGTCCGAATAAAAAGCTCGACTAGCTTTATAATGATTACCGGATGGTCGGTATTTTGAACCTATTAAATATCGTATTAAATATTCTTAATAAATATCGGGTATTTTATATAAACTTAATTAAACGTACAGTTTCGGACCCCCTTTTTCGTAGGTTTTATCTGATATTAGCCTGGGGCTAATGTTGATAACGGATAATATAAGGGAAGGTAAATATAAGGAATTTAAAGTATAAGATATCCTTGCGATGAAAATAGGGAGAGATGGGATTCGTTACGTATTAATTAAGTGGAAAAATTATAATAAGTCGAAATATAAATTGCCAGAGATTTGTAAGTATATTATAACCTTAAATAAATTCGAAACAAAATAAGGAAATACTTGGATTTATAATAGCTCGGTATTTCGACGATGGTATTAATTTCATACTAAGCGATAAACGTAAGATAAACCGCATACACCACTGAAATAACACTTTACTAATAGATAAAAAGTAGAATTTATTATTAAATAAAGTTATAATACATTAAGTAACTCCGAGTAAATACTACCCAATCATTTCGGATAATATCCTACTGGAAGGCTACTTTTATTATATTTTAACAAAGGTCTATCTTTTTATCATTATTATCCTTATTTGGATTTAGCGAGTACCAGAGTTGTTGGTTTTAGGGGCCTTATTACGACTAGCTTCAAACGTTAAGCCATAATAGGGGAGGGGGACGGTAAAAGATATAGCAAAAACCGGTGGGCACCGAGGAGGGGAGCTGGTAAAAGGCGGGCTATACGTAAGGCTTCATTAAGGAGGGCGGATAACATAAAGAAGAGCGAGCGTTAAAAGAGGCTGATAACAGATAATACGAAAAAAGGATGGATATTAGGGGAAGCCGACGATAATGGATAATGTTAAAAAGGACGAGCATTGGATAAAGCCGACAATAACGGCTAATAAAAAGTAGGATAAGAGGTGTAGTGGGGGGAGTAACCTTTTAGGTAGGTTATTAAAGACAATAATACGTTAGTTTAGACCTAGGTAACTCGATTAACACGAATAAGATCTTATGTTCGTTTACGGTTAATCCGATTAACCTATTTTTATAGAAAGTTGATAAATAGGATACGAACGAAATTATGGATCGTATAATTAATCCTTAAATGTCGTTTATAACATTTTATAGGCCGTAATTTATATTAGTTATAAAAGGTGTAACGTAAGTGGCTATATTATTTTAGCTCATTAAGCCAAAACTACGAAATGGTATTCGATGATAAATTAAGGGGGCCGGAGCGAAAACGTTACGCGTTAAAGTTTGGTTACTCGAAGGTGTCCTATTTCGATAAACAGGCGATATAATAAAAGGCAACGAAAGGGTCTGAGGTAAATACAGACCCGGAAAAAGAAGGCGACGTGGGCATATAGCTAAAAAAAAATAACGGCTTATATGGTCGGTATAATAGAAATTCCCTACGTCCGAGCGATATTATGGAACCGGGCAAATTAATCAACCAACTAGGAAAAGGCGGAAGTAAAAACGGATCGATAACCCGGGATATCCCTTTAATGCTTAAGCGTAAAAGATAGGATATAATCTCTATACTTTATCGTAACAATGAACTAACATAAAAAAGTACGTAAACCGGATAAAGCCGTAAAGGAATTTATCTTTTAAATATATTACGAAAAGAAGTTAATTAATGGTTGGCCTCTTATAAAGCTTTTTTATAAGTTTACCTTATTATAAACCTTTCGATATACGCGACACGTTTATATACGATATACAAGCATTTTGAACTTATAGCGAAAAAAGCTCATTTTGATCCTTACTATTTCCGAAAACAAAAATATATCCTATAACGTAAAGAGGCTATAATAGGGAGTTAGTTATAAGGTATTGGTATATTATAAGGTAATATACCTTACGAAAGAACTCGTCGCCCCCTTCAAAAACGTCGACAATAACATAATCGAGGCCGAAATCGTTAAATACGTCGGTTATAATAATTAGTTACGTTAAAAGGTAAAGATATATAATCTTAAATAATTAGTTAATTTACATAAAAAGGTAAAAAAAGTAATAATTTAGTAATTGGAAAAAAGGGGGGGGGGGGGCGATAATATAAAACAGAAAAAGAAAAGGTTTTCAAAATTATGTAAGGGCGTTTGTATTTATAAGGATTAGCGTACCGGATTCGGTAAGGACTACGTGTTATACAGGGCGCGTTACTTGATATTAAAAGTAAAAACATAATTATACACGATATCTTAATAAACGCGGTATATTACGCCGGCGGTAAAAAAAATACCTTACACGGCGTATTACGATATGTTAACCGATACATTATACGGCGCCGGCGGTAAAAAGGATACCTTATTTAACGCGTTAACAGGTACATTATACGGCTTCGGCGGCAAAAAAAAGGCTTTATACGGCGCGTTAACGGATAAATTATACGGCGTCAGCGGTAAAAAGGAGGCCTTATACGACGCGTTAACGAATACGTTATACGGCGCTGGCAACATAAGGTAAACTGACCGAAGTATTATACGATATATTAGGCGTAATGTCACTGACTTACGCTCTACTGTAATGATCACACTAAATACCCGTGAGTATATAGAAGGTGTCAGAGGGTTTATGTTATCAAGAAGGTAGCAGAGGTGCTGAGTGAACAATATCGCAACAGTGCAAGTAATGATCAAAAGCCGTGAGGCTATTCAGAATATACTGAGACTGAATACTTAGATTGACAAATGAAGAGCTATGAAAGAAATACTATCTATGTGGTGCTGACCGTGTCCTTATATCTTTAATCCTTCATACGCCTTCAGTGCTGGATCATGTTGGATCGAAACATGATCCCAATGATCCTGGATCTGTTAGATCGAAATATGATCCCAATGATCCTTAGTGCGTAACCCTAGCCCTAAGGTTGCTGACATAAGAGATATCCCCACCTGATGTGTTGGACATCAGGTTCTTAGTGGCTTAGCCCCATACTGGCCTGTATTCTGACCCTCCGATATTTTTGGGTCATAACATCAACCCGCGTATTAGGCGGGTACGACTTGCATCCAGTATTTATTTAAAAAGAAGCCGTAACCATTATAGTATTCGGGGAAAAAAGGGTATATTATAAACTCAAGCCGTTGGCCATAAAGCATATAGTGATTATATACGTAACGGGATAAGCCTGGGCCCGGTTCAGACGTGGATGGAGTACAAGCCGAATACAACCCGTACACAAATAGCGCACGGTCTATACACGGCACGTGTAAGGGTACGTA
This sequence comes from Anisogramma anomala, assembly GCA_038502455.1. Classification (NCBI taxonomy): domain Eukaryota; kingdom Fungi; phylum Ascomycota; class Sordariomycetes; order Diaporthales; family Gnomoniaceae; genus Anisogramma; species Anisogramma anomala. The sequence goes on along the minus strand of JASMMZ010000006.1, from coordinate 15,917,635 downwards.
AAAAGCTGGACATTAGCCCTACCCAAAGGCCCTACACTTTAGGCCACGGTAGCTTCTTCTAGTCTTCCTCCGCACCTTAATAGTTAATCTCATTTGGCACCTACTTGGATTACTATCTTAGGTCGGACCATAACAGTACCCACAATTAACGAGTAAATCTCCGCCAATAATAAGTATTCAGAATAGAGTTGTGGATAACAGAAAGGTATTAAAAGAGTTACAGAAGGAATCGATACGGCGTAAGGTCAATCATACCTTTAATACTAGTAACGACTTTACGAGAATTATTGTATTAACTTTACCATTGCTAAGCAAAATCCTCGTATAACGGGAGCCTGGTAAATTTAATGACCTATGAAAAACCTTAAGTATATTCAACTCTAAAGTAGTTGTTAAAACTGCTTATAACTCTGCGACGTTTCGCATAACCTTTATTAAATCCTACATTATGGCGATTAACGATGAAGACTTGTTGAAATATACAATAGATATAGTCACATAGCACATACTTAATAACAGGATTAACAGTACCAGTCAGTAATTGGTATAGACTTTAAGTACTAAACCTCTCAATATCAAAGGATGAGGAAGTCACCGGAGTTGTAAATATCTCTAAGGTGTGATAGTATTTACTAGTGCAAGTACTAGTATTAACTATTACAGAGGATTAGCATGAAGATGTTACTTATGCTAGTATTTATTAGCATGGAGGAATTATTATTTACTAGTATATATTAGTATTAACTAGTACGAAGGCTCGACATTTGATCGAGGTCTCTTTAAGGATACACTTGATTATATATGAAGTCCCCTATGTATATTTTCCAATATTTGAATTTACAAGCCTACATAATATCTTTTTATATAGTACCTTTAATACAATTTCAGTAAGATTGTGTACTACTTCTTTATTTCACCGAATCTAGTTTGAATATACCTTCTTCAGTACAAATCAAAATATTTACTTCAGATGCCTTATCAGTATCTTTAGAATATAGCTTATTTTTACCATTAAGGCTATCTTATAGCAACACCAGTAATAATGGCGTTTCTTTTTAGAGAACTGTTATTTATTCCGGTCCCATAAAACCCACAGGTCTTTTTTCTCCGGCTGAATCCACATCCCTTCGATTCCTACACTTTAGGGCTATTCCTATTGCTTTAAAGGCTTTATACCCTAAAGATTTGTTGAGGAAAGAAAGGAAAGAAGCTCGTAATACCCGTAGAGTTAAAGATAAGCAAGAAAATCAAGCTATTAATTCTAATGAACTTGCTGATAAGGAGGTAAAGACTAGTACTAAAGATAACAGTTCTATTAACCTTCTAGAATTGGAAAGGCTTAATTTAGTTATCGACTTATATAAAAAATCGTTAGCTAAACTTGAAAAATGTCTAGGAGAACTAAAAACCCGAAACCACTTAGATCGACAGGCATTATCACATCATTCAAGGAGGAGAAATGAAATATCAAGACCCCTTTTTTCAACGTTGATAAAAGAGAGAAACTAATAAAGCCTAGGTTTCAATCACTGTAAAACTTTGAAAAGTGAACATTTACAAATATAAACGTATAGTTAATAGAAATCAAAGACTGTATTATTAAAAATGACTGTTTTGATATTTTGAAAGGTATCTTGAAGCTTAATATAAATATAGTCTTTACAGAAATAGACTACATTTACTTATTTACGCCTATAGAACATAATCTTGTAAAGACTTTTAAAATTTGGCGTATATGAATCCGAGCCAATAGGATAATTACATCCTTTTATACTTTAAACCTTTTAGCAGTTATCTGTTACAGACTAGTGCATAGCTAGTATTTACTAGAAATCTAACCCTGGTAGTTATTCACGTTCTCAGTGCTTTTGAGCAGCTTAGAAGCCGCGTGATAATACGCTCCCACACGTTACGTAACCTGGTTACACCATTTTATCCAGTTTTACAACAGCTCCTTAACAGGGGTTTCTCTTTTTTTATATCGAGGTTTATAAACATAATCCGATTACCTTAAACTATAGCTTCAGCCTTAGTTCCTTTATATATAAACCTTGATCCCTTTTTCGATGTTATTTTGACTAATAGTTCCTAGTTATAACTTAAGGTTATATTATATTCCTTTAACCTTTCTAATCTGGACCACTTAGCCTGAAAGTAATTCCTTGATATACGCGTTAAAAACAGCTTGCAAACGCTTTATAGGCTTAATAAAATTACGTTACGGCTTAATGAAAACGTTTTACTGATGCTTTATGTGTAGAATTTATTAAGAGGAGCTATGCTATCCGAAAATACGTTTTACATTGAAAAAAAAACGGATGATCCACGTATTGAACGCGTTAACAAATATAATTAGACAACTTAAAGCTACCGATAAGCCTACATTTTCGGGACGACACCTCCTTTAATATGTTTCCTCTACCTATATTGCGAATAATATAGATATTACGCCGCTCCTTACCGGGGACCGCGTTTGCTTTTTAAAAAATAAAGACTCGGATTCCTTTAATTTCGAATACGATATCGACGCCTTACTCTCCGGGCGTTAACTACTTAAACGTAATCTACTTAATTAACTGGATAAATTCTTAGGTATTAAACTACGATTCCTAATATGAAAATCCGTAATAATACGTAAGTTACGTAAAAACTAGAAGTTTATCGGCCCCCAAAAAGATTACTTTTATATTTTTTTTAGTAATTGAAAAACATTATATAAACCACTATAAGAAGTTATTAGGCTTGCGAAGATGATGGCGGCATTAATGACCTTAATATATTGAAACTGTCGATAAAGTCTCTGCCTAATTAACGTGAACGTAAAAGAGTAGAAGAGTATTCATAAATATTGGTATTGTAGTAAGTAAAAATATATAAGTTGAGAAGAAGCATTCAGAGAGTGCATTCCACGGATAGAAGGCTATAAACCTCTTATCCGGGCAGTAGCAGTTACTATATACTTTGAAACTCCGCTTCCGGACCACGCCACGTATAATATACTCTATAAGAGTGTAGCCTACAATATGACACATTATCGTACACTTTATAGGAATACAACATATAATATAATACACTACCACTTCACTTTTATATATAAACTATAAGAATATATAATAATATCGATACAGGCAATCTTTTTCTCCTTTATTTATATATTTTATACCTATAGTCTAATAGTGACAGTATAATTGTGATAATTCTGTATCTGTAGTTCTGTAATAACAGTACAGTTATAATTAGTCGGTATCCGTAATTTTGTAGTAATAATATAGATACGGTATAAATTGTTGAGGTTTGAATTAATAATTTTTATAGTGATACTGTAATTGCAGTACTAATTATAAAGTTTCAATTAGTATTTTTTTTTAGCTTCGGTGGTAATTATAGTAAAGGTCGGGTTGGTATGGGTAATCGGTAATGATATAGTTATTAATAACGTCTTTTGTTATTACCGAAAATTGTGTAATTGTGTAAGTATTAGAAGGATAATTACGTAAGGGTAATTACGACGTGACGTATTTTCGGTTAATATAAAAAATTGGTATCAGTTTAGGTAAAACTTTTATTTTATTTTTAACGGTGCGTACCCTAGGTTAATGTAAGTCTCTTTTTAATTAAAATTAAATCCTGGTTCAATTCACCATTCCAAACCATTCCGATAAGTAGGTTACTCGATTAATAACTATATACTAACCTCGCTTTTAAATAAATACCGTGTAAAAACAAGACTATTAGATGCCATTTGGCGCGTGAGCGCTGACGCGTCGCCGCTGTTACCATAACCATCGCTGTCACCGCCGCTACCACTAACAACCCCCTCTTTTCGGGTACTATCTCCTTTATTGCCGCCTCGCCCCCAGCCTTGCCGCCTGTCGCCGCCGCCGCCTACACCTCTACCCCCTTTTCTCTACTTTCTCCCTTCCCTTCCCCCCCTAACTCCTAAGGATAAAAACGGGAAGCTTCTAAAGTTATAAACCTTACCCTTTCTCAGCGAATAAAAACTCATTTACTCACAGAAACCCCTTTACGTCGTAAACGTAATTTAGTAAAGGTACATTGCAGTTCGTCGTTATTAAATCTATCTGTTTACTTATTATTAATATTTTTTAAATGAGGAGGTCGAGGTGGATCTTTTCCGCCGCCTCTGATTACGTATCATTAGGGTACGTCGCGAGGACTTTTTAACGAATAAGGCGTTAGAACAACGTACTCGGGTCCATAACCCCGGGTTGCTAATAGATACGCCCTACGTACCATATATTTCGTTTGTGGCTATAGGTAAATCTATTTACGATTGCCACGAAATCAGAGGTCGTTTGGCCCGTTATCACTGTTACAAGCGAACTAGTAATGGATACGCCTTCTTTTCATTAGTTTTAGGGTCGTAAGCTGAGGCTGTGTTACATGTTCGCCAGCTTTATAGTAAGGTTTAACCGGTTCTTAAAATCCCCTCTTTTAAAAAAGTAATATTTAAAACGGTTTAAAAAATAACTACATTAATGAATAACTAAAATAAGCTGATGATAATTAATAATAAACGCTAACCGACGGACTGAGAAATTGGCAACCGCTATTATTGTTTAGAAATGGAGCTTACGTATATATTATGTAGGCGAATTCAACGACGTTATTTCGCATAGCTTTAAGGAGGATAAAAGCCCCCTCGTGCCTTTACCCAAGGGTATGCGGCCTAAGGCGCGGGGCTACCTTCTTTTGAGCGCCGATAACAGCGTCGATGTCGGTAATAACGGTGGCGTTAGCACAGAGGGGGAAGGCGATGAGGAGAAAGGTAAGGACGCGATGGCGTCTTCTTTTCCCTTTTGTTCTAGCAGTAAATAACTGCCCTTCTCGAATGGGCCGACGCTCCTGGCTATAATATTATACGCTACATATTAATATTATTGTTTCTACAAAAATGATCTTAGTATAAGTAATAAATTTAAAAAGTAAAGTAGGTTAAAAATGTATAAAATAAAGAGTAACAATATTCAAAAAGCGGTGCGAAATCCTAGATTTAATAAAGACGAACTAGTAAGAGCGGTGTAGGTATAAGTTAAAAACCGTAGCAAAATGCGGGGAGCGACGTGGATAATAGGTTTCAGACTACTTCAAATAGATGAAAGTGGTGTAATAACGTAAAATAAAAGCAAAAGCAAGATTATAACCTTACCGGAGTCGTAAAAATTTCCTAATAATACTAATAAACAGTGTATTGGTTGATATAAACGCTTTTAGTGTTCCGTTAGAGGTGTTCTTCGTTATTGCATCCGTTGGGTTTGATTTTCTATCGATCTATCTCGTTTTCTTAATTTCCCGGCGTTTATATGACTCGCGTAGGGCTATAATATCGATTATTAAACGTTTTTCGTTCGTAATATTAACCTTAATGAAATACTCGTAAAGCAAAAAAAATTAATATATATAATGAAAGGGATAGGTTTTAAATCAAGGTTGGAAATAATTATCTGAATCGTTATCGTTATAGTAATTCACGAATCAAAACCTTTAACTATATCATAAATTTCCAAGGCTAGAACGCATTTTTTTACCCGTTCAGACTAGGTGAAGCTTTAATAGATAATATTTTTACGAAACTTAAAGTCGTTTCGAGACGGTATTTCGTTACCGAAAACCAAAACGAAGCTTATTTACGAATTAAAGTCGTTATTATTGGCAAAAAAACCGTTAGTAAAGAAAACCAGCTTTAAAATACGTATATCTAGCGGTGTAAACTGTAAACCGAGTTTTGGATTATATATTTACTAGATAAAGAGTTTATTAGGTGGTTTATATATATCGTTTGACGGGGAAACTTGGTATCACAAGGTGACCGAAAAGTCGAATACCGCCTCCAGTTGTACTTCTAAAACAACTTAAGCGCCACTTACGAGTTATTATTTGCATCCGTCGTTCCGTTTTACCTTATAAGAGACAATAAGGGTAACTTTGGTTAACTACCCTTTTTACATAAGGCCTAAAACACCCGTCTAGACCTTTATAATAACATTATTAAAGTCGACTATATGGTTTTCCATTATATACGTCTTGGGTTTTACCTTTAAGCCGGCCTTCAAAAGTTTTCTCTTTTTAAATACGTAAAACGACACGTTATATAACGTTAGTATATCGTCTGTTTGTATATCCGTTAGTATAAAACCGTTGAAATGGGGTATTAAAACTAATAGGTACCGGTGGAAAGTTAAATTAGTTATTCTGAACTGCTTTTTATAATACTTTTGGTAAGTATTATATTAGTAGATACCAGTTCTAGCCAGGCCATAAAGCGTTTTTATAATATGTAAGATAGTTTTTAGTGGGTAGTATCTCTTAAAATCTATAGATATATCGGCGTAAATACGTAATTTAAGACGTTCCTCAAATTATATATATGATCATATAATATTACGAAGCTTAATATATAAATTGTGAAGGGTATTAAGGGAGGTTTCGAGTATTAAAATTCAATAGTGGCTAACCTGTTGTAAAGTAAGCGACTAGTTTATAATATTTCTTTACCGTCATTGTTATATCTTTTTACCATTAGGCGTGTTTTTTCGTATAGTTTTCCGGTTTCGTCTTTAACTTCGTGTATGAGGCGAATAGGAAAAATTATGTAGGCGTCTTGAACTGTTAAGTTGAATAGTTTAAAGCGAAAAACGTTTGAATCGACTAGGACAGTGATTTCCGTTTAGGTAATTTATTCGAACGGTACACTTAAAGAGGTGATAATACTCTCATAGTTAATCTTTAAACTAAGATTACGAGTTTTTATCTCTTTTAAAGCAAGAAAGGAGTTTTCGACACAGTTTTTAGGACGTTTTTGAGGTTTTAAGCTAAAATGGCGGCCCTAGCGGCGAAGTATTGGTAATTTTAGTATAAACGGACCGCTTTCGTATAATGGTAATGGGTTTTAAATGCGATTAGGGGGTGATATTGAAATTGGAAGCGGTTTAGATTCGTCGTTTAAAAAGTGGCTTCGTTGGTTGCTCTAATCGAATTGCGGTTTTGAACTGCTTTTTTCCACCTCTTTTCTGTTTTGCTTTTATACTATTATCCATCAAAATAAACTTTTACCTTTTAGTAAATTAACGAATATAGTATAGCTTTCAAATTTGTTGGTTTTTAAAGGCCAGTTAATCTGTCCTTAGATTTTCAAACCAGTATCTTAAAATATAGTAATAGGTCTAAAAATCTAGTCTCGCGTAAGCTATTCCTTATGGTTAACGCTTTGAAAACTTCGTTTTTAGGCCGTAGGAAATAAAGTTACATTGGATTTCGCTATAACATTCGCCCTTTATACTGTAGTTACGACTGTGCAAGGTTTGTATAAATCCTTAGGTAAGTATTGAAAATAAGGATCGTAGGGATTAGTTTATTCGGGCTGAAAATGTTGTTAACATCGATAACCGCTATTTATAAGATAAATTCCTTGGAACATATATCCTTCAGCTTTTTGGACAGTGTTATATATGTTTTTCAAGCGGTTTATAATACCGTTTACACTTGTTAAGAACATAAAGTACTTTTACTAATATTTATTTACATTTGTTACAAGCGATTTTTACTATAATACACTACTTAGTAAAGTTGAAAGCCGTTTTAATGACGTATGTAATCCAATTCGAAAAACTTAAGTAAACGTTCAACAAGCAGTTAACGAAAGCGTTTTAATAATTTATAACGAAAGCGCTTCGTATAAACATAATATTGCCACGTCGATAGCGTATAATATCGACTAACTATTTAGGTATATAATATCTATAATTAACTCATAGTTAAAGTTTACGTCATCTTAAAGACGAAACTTCAACCGCCGTAAGGCTTATAGGTTTAATCAGCATTTATAGTAAAACTTTTCGATAATTTTAAGTATATCCTTCTATATATTCGTATAACTCGCGTCATAAAGTAGCCGTAAAGGGTGTTTAATCATTAGGTATCCGAATCGTCAGTATAATATTCATTATTCTGGTTACGTCAAATAAATAATCTTAATCGCGCGTGTTTCGAAGAAAAACCACAAGTGGTCGAATTTGAGTCGGAGCGGTACAGATACGTTATTTGAATCGCGAAGAAGTTAACTGATCGTATTGCGAACCTTAATTTCGAATTCATTTATATTGGCTAACCAAACTAGAAATATTATTTCAAAGTCTATTACGTAAAACATAACCGATCGGAATCTTATTTTTATAACGACTGTTTCAAACAACGACATTTTGCCTTGATTAAATGAAACCTTTCGGTGTTCTTTTATTTGGTCGAATTAAAACTTCGGGAATTTTTCTACGAACGCGTCGAATTGTCTTTTTACGGCCGTTAAGAATTCGGCTGTGCCAGTATCAAGTATAATACCCTAAAACTGGTTGCTGTATTTATTTAGAAGCGTAAATTGCGACGTTATATACTTATTGTTTACTCTGTTTACATAATCCAGGCCTCTACTATATAAAAAATAAACGTCTTTTAGGCCTGTAATAATACGTTAAGCGGTTTCGTCGTTTTAGGTTATGAGGTAAATATTATTACCTCTAAAATCCTTTTCTCCAAAAGTGTATTCGTAAGGGTAGGTGTTAAACTTATTTTCTACGTTTTTATACTCGGCTACGTATATTGCAAAATATGGTTTTATCTGGTCTTTAAGTGAGTACTAGGCCTAAAATATCGTTTAATTCGATTTTATTCGTGTATGAAGTAGTTATTAAATTATCAGCCGGGTTTACCGTATATAATATAGCGTTTTTGCAAACCTGGAGGGTTTTGTTTACCTTTTCATAAGTATTATTATAGTCGCGTTGCGTTTCGTCCCTAGCCGTAGAATCATCCTCGATAATAGATGATTTACCCTTTTTTTCTAGGGCTTTTTCTCTAATGCCTCTCTTTCTGGTAGCTATATTGAACTTATTGACTTTACTTTAAATATACTTTAAACTTTCGATTAAACATATGGTAAATAGTTTCGACGAGGTTCGTTTTGGTAATTTAACCTTCACCTTTAGTTTCATCGCCAACAAATGCTGTTTTAAGGCTTTTATCCAGAAGTATAAGGTCTTAAACTATGTTTCAAAACTTTTATAGAGGGCCTTTAAGTCCCTTTCGGGTTTAAATAATATAAAGTCAATATTTGGGGGTTTGCGATATACTTTTATGACTATTCATATTAATAGTTTATTACCCTTATACTCCGGTTTAAATGCTTCTTAATACTTTCGAAAATTCGTTAATAGGATGGTAAATATATTTCATAGGTTTTGATAAAAGGTCTAACATAAATTCTTTACGGATTTCCAGGTTGTGCCAGTTTAGTTTTTATCGTAAAGCGCGAAGTTGTATATCAAAGTGTGATTTTATCCATCTATAACACTCCTTAAATATATCCACTTACTTAACGTAGTATATATACCATTCATTAAATTACCCAAATAATATATCGGATAAGATAACGTAAAATTATGACAATTCGATATCTAATCTTTTACATATATTAAGTATTATACGTATTTTATTATCGAGTATATCGTACGGTCTGCTATTATAATTCTTTTCCTTATTCCAAGGTTTAGCGAAGTAGGTAAGCTTTATAAGGTAGATTTTATTGGTGGGAAAACTATATGGTAAATGGTTACGATAGGGGTTATAATTAGCGGGTATTAATCTATAGAGTACATGTTAGCGTTTTATACCGTTTATTATTTCTTAAAACGGGGCGTTTTATTTCATTTGGGCCGCTTTTATCGTAATTTAACTGGTCGTTAACTCTGTTCAAGGCGTAGTTTTGTTTTGGTTTCTGTTTTAAATTACGTTTTAAGAAGGGTTCGTGTTTAACCCGCGTCGTAAATGATTCGTGCGGTACTTCGTTTTCTTCTGTCGATTTTTCCAGTTTCTTTTCCAGTTTGTGGCGGGCGTTCAATCTTACTAAACGCCCCTTTTCTATTTACAGAGGCTTTTTTCATTCCCGATCTGTTATTTTAAGTAATCGCTTCTAGTGTTGTTTTAACTAGTATCTTTTTACACACTTTACTTTTATTACTTTATAGTTTATCTATTTCGGCGTTTGTATAAATTAGGCTGTTATTAAGAAAGCTTTTGTCATACGGCTATTATTTATACCTGTCGTATTAATATATTTATTTTGTAGTTGTTTTCGTAATATTTTGGAGACTGTACCATCGACTATACGTTTCATATCCGACGATCAGTCTGAAAAATCCTTTTTAAAATCGTCTAACAAGTCGCGCCCTTCAAGTTCGCCGCTACAGTAGTTAAATATTATGTTAATTATATACGTATTTGTCTCAACAGGGTTCAAATCCTCGATTAATACCTCAATTCTATTATCTTATAAATTAAGGTCCAAATAATTTAAAAGATCATTGTGAAAAGACGTATTTATAAAAAGTTACTTTATTTATTCGTTAACTTTCATTAGTTCTGTTATTAGTGAATATATAATTATACTTAGGGTATGTTATTCCTATGTATACTTTTAATGCTAAAGCGATGCAAATTGTTGTTTTAGTGCCGTAATTGGCATTTGAGTACATTTTAAGTTTTGAAAAAGTCTATACATTCGTAAATACGAAAGAAATAATGAATTTAAAGTTTATTAATTCAAATGAAGTTGAAATACTACTTTAATACAACGTAATTACAGCTTAGTTAAACGTCTTGAATTAGTTTCATTAACATTTATTAACGTTATATCAACTAAGCGGCTAGAAAAACATGAACATTGTAAATACTAAACTTAAAATACGCGATATAGGGTAAAGTGAAGGAGGCGAATAAGGTAAATGCGAAAGGAGAAAGAAAATATGAATATAGGGAGGTATGTAATATAATCCGGTGTTTAAAACCTGGTTCGTATTGAGTAAACGGCTTAGGTTATCGTGTTATAACCGTTTCTAGTGGTTACAAACGGTTTGGATGTTACGTTCGTAACCGCTTTCTGGTTTCATAAGCGATTCGGATACAATATTTAAGTCAGATAGGTACCAATAAAGGGTTTCCAAACTTGGTAGTTTTTAACTTACGTAGCCCAATACGTAATAAAACCTTTTTGAAAAAGGGCACTAATACGTTCAAAACGCCGAAACAAGTTAACGGTGAACGTTATAGGGTTTGAAGTAAACAAAATACCAACTAGTTAATAATATTGTACTAAAGTGGTTCTTTTTAAAGTTAATCCAAATTTTATAGTCTTGCTATGCTTCGGGTTTTAACAGCTCTTTCGATCAATTCCACACTTTTTTATAGTTTTTGTAAGGCTTAATAGTAAAATACAAATAGTCGGAACCGTTATAGCATCCCGTTATAAGTATTTAACTTTGATTTATCTTTTTTTTCTTCAGCTATTAATAGTCGAACTATCTGGTTACTAATCAATATTGGTAAAGTTTTTACTGTCATAGACTCAAGCTGTTGGCCATTAAGCCTATATATAGGTTACGTGATTGTGTACGTAACGGGATGGGCCTGGGCTCGACCTGGGCGCAAACCGGGTACAGGCTGGATATGGCCCATATACGGATAAGGTACGGTCCGTGTACGACACGTGTAAGGGTACGTAACGGGTTGGGTATTGGCCTTACCCAAAGGCTCTATAAATTAAGCTACGGTAGCCTCTTTAAGTTTTTCTCTATACCTTGAAAATAAATCCTATTTGGTACCTATTCAATTTACTATTATAAGTCGGATTATAATATATTAAAAAAAAAATTCCTTTCGAATTTTTTATTTTATTATACATGACTTCATAGTAAACGTTCTTAATTCGGAGTTATATTTGAATATCGTTGGGTAAAAAAAGCTGTCGGAGAATACCTAGTTTTTCACTTTTATAAATTTATTTTCGGTCTTTTCGAGATCTATTTAAGACCATATTTCTCGTTTACAAAATAACATATGTTACATTATATCGGTTGTTAAATAATTGTAATAACTGGTTTAATCGTTTTTAATTATCGACCTTACAACCGACTTCGCTTTGGTTATCGCGAAATTTTCACAACTTAAAACCGAATAAGTTACGACTTATATTAAGTTTTTACTGGTTCAAGGCGGAAGAAAACGATATAATTAATTACAATTAAACTGATTTACTTTTAAATAAGTGGCAACACGTTAAATGATCAAATTTATATTAAAAGCGAATGAAATGTCAATCGCAAAAGGTCGGTACGTAGTTTTTTACGTATAGGGATGTTATATGGAGGCGGTAAAGTAAGCGTTTACGGTTTACTACGAAACTGGAGGATACGAAGGTAGGTATAATATAAGGAAGTTTTTCGATTATATCGAGACGACTTTCGATAATCCTTACTACGCGGATAAAATATTAGTCGAAGAAGAAGGCTTAGTTATAAGTTATAAAAACCTGTAAATACTATTTATTATTAGATTCAAAATTCTCTTGGTTTCAATAGGCGCTTTAAATTAGCTTTTAGTTATCAAGTGTAACTATTTACGTTTTTTTGTATCATAACATATCCACAACAAGTTTATTACGGTAGGTGTTAGCTGTGTGGATTATATTATAACCTTATAAAAGTATTACGAATTTGTCGACGAATTGAAGTTTTTAGTTTTAAAACAGCGTTTTGGTCGTTGATTAACGGGACCTGTTTAAGGTTAACGACTGGATGGTAATATGGTTATAACGGAAGTTTATGCCTTTGAAACACCTTCGTGAAAAGGCCGTGGTAATCGTGGTTATTTTTTTTAATATCGCGGATTGGTATTTTAGTAAACCCGTTTAGTATATATTTAAAACAAAAAAACGAAGGGAGATGTAAAAGATAATAAAGGAATATTAAACTAGGTTTATTTCGGGGTATTATATACGTTATAATTTACTAGATTATTTTGAACGTAATTACGATCTTTGCTTTGTATTGCCTTTTACGTAGGTGTATACGGCCTAAGTTGAAAAAGTAAAAGAAGGTTTTCCATTACTAGCGATGGGGAAAGTCTAACTTTTAAATATATTTTCGTTTAAAATTTATATAACCTTAACGGTGCGGTTATAAAATCAAGTAAAAATAAGTTTGATTTAATGAAAATACATATAAACGAAAACCTATTCCTTATTTTTATATTTTTAATACTATTTACTTTTCAAATATTTAAGTCGATTTTGACTATAATTATGATTATGTTATAAACAAGGTTTTAATACAATAACTAATATTAGAGTGAACTCGGCTATTATATTCGAAAAATTTCAAAAATATATTAGGATTAAGGCAAAATAGGCGGATGACCTAAATGACAAAGTTTTAAATAAATATTAGTAAATAGTTTAACCCGATATTAATATATGTTATTCCCGGAAAAACGCAAGATATAATTTTTGGAATACGTTAGATACGATATTAACAGGTAATTCTAGACGCGGGCGAAGACCGTTTAATAATTTAAAGTTTAGGAAGCTTAATTATCGACTTAATATTAATACGCTTTATAATAGGAGATATATAGGGCGTAATAGGTTCGGTTTTCCTAGGGTTAATGTAACGTTTGTATCGAGAGGTATAACGTATGGGAGACCCGTTCCGGATAACTTATATTATAAGTTTTGGCGAGATAACGCGGATTTTAAAAGTAATGACGATAATTACGATTAAAGACGAAAAGAATTAATTACGTTTTTTCCCGAAATTAACGGTATTTCGCGACCTATTTAATAAGGATAAGGTTACAGCTTTACTTTTATATAAAGGGAAATCCAATTATTATATTTATATTAAACTAAACGAAAATGAATTTTTCTTAAACGACCTTAAAAGCCGTTATATTCGATACTTCTGAATGAATTTTTTAAGTTTCGACGACAAGTTATAAAACTGGTAAATAAAGGTTCGGTTAGAGCAAACTTTTTATTGATAGTGGCATCGATATTATTAATTCGTTAACCGGGAAAGGAATAACGGTTTTATATCGATTATCGGATGTTAAATGAAATTACAAAGTAAAACCCTGTCCCTTTGCCTTTAATTAAAGAGACCTTACATATATTTTCGAAGTCGATATAATTTACGAAGTTATATATTCGAACGGTATTTTACCTTATTCGAATAATATCCGGGTAGGAAAAATTAACGGCGTTTTATATGCGGTTAAAGTTTTTTAAGTAGTTAATTTCCTTCTTTAAGCTAACGGAAACGCCGTCGACGTGTTAACGATATGTCTATTATATAATAGTAAATATTTCAAATGATTTAGTTGCTATATATTGAAATAACCTTTTGATTTTTTTGGGTATTCAATAGGAATATATGACGAAAATTTGCGTAATTTTGCGACGGTTTTGTAATACGGAACTTGATCAAAATTAAAAGAATGTAACTTCGTGATTAAAAATGTAAAATACCTGGATATTATTATAACGATGAGAGAAGAAATCGGCGCTAATTCCGAGAAAGTCCGGGTAATTTAGGAATAAAATTTATTACGTACGGTCTGGGAGGTTTAAAGGTTTTTAGGTTTCACCAACTTTTATCGTGATTTCATTAGGAATTTTTTTAAAATTGATGGATTATTTCGTTTATTTAGCGAAGTAAGGTATTCGTTAAGCTTAAACTAACCGGTAAAAATAGGTATTTAAAACTTTAAAAAATACCTTTATTATAACCCCGATTTTAATATATTAAGATGCAAATCGATCAATCGTAGTAAAAACTAATTATTTGGAAACGACGTTAAAAGGGTATTTATCGTAACGTGATAAAATAGTTTTTTAAAACCAGTAATTTACTATTCCGTACAATTAATGGATACGAAACATAATTGAATTATTTTTAATAAAAAAACTCTTTGCGATAATATTTCGTTTAAAAATGTAGTTTTTTTTAGTTACTTAATATCCGTGTATTATTTACGATCTTAACGGATTATAAAAAATTGAAGTTTTTTTTTACTACGATTAATTTCGAACCATTAAGTTAAATAGGTTGAGGTCATTTCCCTTCTTTAATACCATTCAGGGTATAGATCCGTAACTTAAGGCGTCTGTTTGAATACATTCAACCGTAGGTTATAAAATAAACCCGAGGTAGAAAAAACGTTGTATACGGGTTTTTTAATCTATTTCCATTATTATATTAACTGTAACATTAATAAATATATATATTAAAAGAATATAGATTATAACGAATTAAGTAAAGAAGTTTCATAAAACTGAGGTTCAGCTATTGGATTACGATGATATATATCCTAAAAAGGGGTCGGGGGCTTTTAAAGGGCCGTCGAAAGCGATAAAACCCCGGACCCGGCTCACGCTCAGATCATTATCAAAAATAACGTTAAAAGATTTCGGTATGATGACGTCAGAGATATCGTCGCGGGCCCAACCCGCGTTAGGCCCTTCAGTATAATATCGAATGATTTTTTTTATTTTCAACCCGGATATATTAACAGAATTGTAAAACTAAAGAGTAATAAACGATTGATTATATTAAGTTCGCCTTTTAGCGGTTTTGAAAGGTGTTAGACGTTTCCCACCTAAAATAGAATATTAAATGCAAATTATAAATTATGGGATTAACCCGCGAAAAGCATTACATTACTATAATCGCCTATAATGACCGAATTAAAAACTATTAATCACGAGATTATTACAATAAACTTATAACTCGCTTATGATAGTTAATCCAGGTAAAACCATTCTATTTCGAGTTTTTTAACGAAATTACTATTAAAAGGGGATAATTACAATCATTTAACGTTTTTATTAAATATATACGTTATATAATGGAATAAAACCCTGTTTTATTTTATGTAAAAGCCTATTTTAACTTCTTTTTATTTCCAACTAGTATTAGGCGTATATTTCGGTCGATTTTATAATTGACCTGCTAGTTATTAATAACCTTCCTCGATATTTGCTGGTTATTACAAATCGTCTTTCCAAGTTTATCCAGTTAGAGACTATAGAGTTTATAATTACGGATACTTACACAGAAAACTTTCGGGATATATAGTAAAAAAATTATAAATTTCTAATTTATATTTTTAGCAATTACGATTCAGATTAAATATGCGTCTTTTAAACGATATTTTTTTCTAATGAAAATTAAATAACTTTTATCCACGACTTACCATTTATAAATGAATAATGGTATTCAATGGTTAAACCAAAAGATTCAAAGGTATTTACTTATCGTAATCGCCTTTTTGTAATACAACTAGGCTTTATATTTACCCATTTGTCATTTTACGTAGAATAACCGAAATTTAACAGTTACCAGATTTAACGCGAATCATCTGATAAATAGGTATAAAATATCATTAATCCAGAAGGTAAACGGGAATATAAAGTCGTTAATTGATTCAGCGAGGCAAGCTATTACGTTTTTAACTTATTTACGAAAAACCCAAAATTAACCTAAGCGGTAATAATTTATATCTAATAATAAATTAAAGCGGCGGTGAATCGTAAACGACGTCTGACAAAACGATATAAAATAGGGGATTAGGTTCCATTGAGCTTTTGTAATATTAAAATTAATTTCCCGAGTAAAAAACTCGACTAACTTTATAATTAATATCAGGTAATTGGTATTTTCAACCCGTTAAATATCGTATTAAATATCCTTAATAAATATTCGGTGTTTCATATAAATTTAATTAAGCGTATGGTTTCTGACCCTCTTTTCCTGTAAGTCTTGTCCGATATTCACCCGGGGCTAGTTTTAATAACGAACTATATGAAAAAAGGTAAATACGAGAAATTTGAAATGTAAAATATCTTCGCGGTAAAAACGGAAAAGAGCGAAGTTCGTTATATATTAGTAAAGTAGAATGGTTATTATAAGTCGAAATAAAAATTGTTAGAAAACTTTGAGTATATTATAGGTTTAGGCATATTCGAAGCGAAATCTGGAGATGTTTGAGTTTACGATAACCCGGTATTTCGACGACGACATTAAACTTATATTAAACGACAGCTGCGAGGCAAACTGCCTACTCTGCCGAAATTACATTTAATTAGTAAATAAGAAGGAAATTTTATTGTTAGACGAGGTTATAATATATTAGGTAAATCCGAATAAATATCATCCGACTATTTCGAATAACATTCGACTATATAACGGCTTTTACTATATTCTAACGAAAGTTTATTTACTTACTATTATTATCCTTAATTAAGTTTAACGAATTCCTGCGTTATTAACGTTAAAGGCCTTATTACGACTAGTTTTGAACGTTAGGCGATAATAAGAAAAGGGGACGGTAAAAGGAATAACGAAAACCGGTGGACGTCGAGGAAAGGGACTAGTAAAAGGTGGGTTGTATGCAAGGCGACGTTAAAAAAGGCGGATAACGCGAGGAGGATCAAGCGTTAAAAAAGTCTGATAACGGATAATACGAGGAAAGACAGACGTTAAGGGAGGCCTATAATAAAGATCAACGTTAAAAGGGATAGACGTTAGATAAAGCCGATAATAACGACTAACGAAAAGCAGAGCGAGGGGCGGGGCGGGGGGAATAACCTTTTAAACGAATCATTCATGACTATAACACGTTAGTTTAGGCTTGGGTAATTCGATTTACCCGAATATGATCCTACGCCTACTCGCGGTTGGCTAGATTAGCCCGGTTTTTCGAAAAATTAATGAACAAAGTACAAACGAAATCGGGGATCGTATAATTAAGCCTTAGACATCGTTCGTAGCATTTTATAAATTGTAACTTGTATTAGTTATAAAAGATATAAACTAAATAATTTGTTTTTTAGAATTTTGAGTTAAAATTATGGAAGGGTATCCGACGGTTGTTAAAGGGGGCCGGAGCGAAAACGTTACGCGTTCAAGATTGGTTATTTGAAGGCATTTTGTCTCGATAAATAGGTGATATAATAAAAAGCGACGAAAGGATTTGGGGTAAATACGGATCCGAAAAGAAAATGCGGCGTAGGCGTATAACTAAAGGAGTAACGGCTTATACAGCCAGTATAGTAAAAACTCCTTACGCCCGAACGATATTATAAAACCGGGTAAACAAATGAATTAACTCGGAAAGGACGGGGGTGAAAACGGGTTAATAGCCTAAGATATCCTTTTAACGTTTACACTTAAGGGATACGATATAATCCTTATCCTTTACCATAATAACTAATTAACGTAAAAGAATAGGTAAACCGATTCAAGCGGTAAATAAACTTATTTCCTAAATATACTACGAGAAAACGTTAATTAACGGTCAGCCTTTTACAAGGTTTTTTTGTAAACTTACCATATTATAAACCTTTCGATATACGCGACACCCTTTTATATAATAAACTCAAACCTAAAATAGAGGAACGCTAAAATCAAAAAGCCGGTCAATATACAATATATAAATATCCTTAATCTACAACGTAAAAAGCTTATTTTTATTCTTATTATCTTTCAGGATAAAAGGATTTCCTATAACGTAAGGAGGTTATAACAGGTAGTTAATAGTAAGGTATTGGCATATTATAAAGTAATATACCTTACAAAAAAGCCTGTTACCCCCTCTAAAGGCGCCGACGGCAACGTAACTGAAACTAAAACCGTTAAATACGTTGACTACAATAATACGTTAGGTTAAGGGTGGAAATATATAGACTTGAATAACTAGTTGACTTATACAAAAGAAAGTTAAAAAAGTTACAATTGGGTAATTAGAAAAAAAAAGGGATTAATGATGTAAAAGAGAAAGAGAGGAAGTTTTAAAGGCTATATAGGGGCGTCCATATTTATAAGGATTGACAAACCGAATTTGACAAATGTTATATATTATACGAGGTATGTTACTCGATACTAAAAATTAAAACATAAATTTACACAATTCGTGAACAAACGCGTTATATAACGCCGGTAGTTAGAAAAATACCTTATACGGTACGTTACGATATATCAAAGGGTACATTATACGGCGCCGGTGATAAAAAGAATACCTTACTCAGCGCGTTAACGGTTACGTTATACGGCGTCGGCGGTAAAAAGGAGGTTTTATACGGCGTGTTAATGGATACATTATACGGAGACGGCGGCAAGAAGAAGGCTTTTTACGGCGCGTTAGCAGATACGTTATACGGTGCCGGCAATAAAAAGGAGGCCTTATACAGCGTGTTAATGGATACTTTATACGACGACGGCGATATAAGGTAAACCGGCCAAAGTGTTATACAATATATTAGGTGTAATATTACTAGCTTATGCTCGACCCGCATATTAGGCGGGTACGGCCCGCGTCCAATATTTATTTAAACAGGTATCGTAACCCTTATAACATTCGGGAAGGAACGGACCTATCATAGACTCAGGCCTTTATCCATTAAGCCTATAGGTTACGTAACTGTATATGTAACGGAATGGGTCTAGGCCCAGCCTAGATGCGAACCGGATATAGGCTGGACACGGCCCGTGTACAAATAGAGTACGGTCCGTATACGATACGTGTAAAGGCACGTGATAGATTGAGCATTGATCCTACCTAAGGGCCCTACAGTTTGGGCCACGGTGACTTCTTTTAGTATTCCTCCACACCTCAATAGTAAATCCCATTTGGCACCTATTTGGCTTACCATCGTAGATCGCACCATAAAATTTACCTAATTTACTTAAACATAAAAAGGTAAAAGAGTAATTAAAAAAATGGTATTATAGCAAATAAAAATAGATAAGTTAAAAAAAAGCATTAAAAAAGTACATACTTCGGATAGGAGGTTATAAACCTCTCATCCGGGCAGTGGCACTTTGTCATACACTCTAAAACGCTGCTTTTAGACCGCACCACGCATGATGCACTCTTCAAGAGTGCAGCCTGCAGCGTGACACGTTATCGTACAATCTGCAGGAGTGCACCTTGCAATGTAGTGCACTGCCACTTGACTTACGTGTACTAACTATAAGGATATATAATAATATCCACAGAAACTATGTTTTACGCCTATTACTATGATCCTAACGCAACTAAAGATATTATCTATCGGTTTACAAATATAAAACAAGGAGCTTGTAAACGATTTTACGTTTTTTTAAACGTTTGAAAGGTTTTACTTACGAAAGCTAACGTTATAGTTCGGAAATCCACCGTTAAGCGTGCTATTTTAAAGGAAGATATTAACGATACATTAACTAATACATTACTTCCCGTCGACACATCCGTGGATTATAGCAAGTAGATCGTTTAAGTTTAATTTATCGACAAGCAACTTTAGAACCATTATATTTGTTACGGCGGTATTAATGTTACTATCAAAAGTTTTTTACGTAATAGGAATAATAGTAATGATATTCCCGCCCGAAATAGTTAGGGAGACGTTATTATAATTGGTGTAAGCGTTTTCCGAGCCACTGTTAAGCGGCGCGCCACCTAGGTTTACTATTTGGAACTCTCTCGTCATAAGAACCTTATGTTATACTTATGGTAAGGCTCGGACGGCTATCGTATTCGTACTTACCCATCAAACCCGGTATAGCTCCTAAGCGGCTTTAGAGCTAAAACTATTATAGGTATTTACCTTACTTCGGCTAAAAATCTTATTAACCTTTAAAAAGAAAAAACGTAACTCATATATATAGTTTCATATAATAGTAAATAGGACTTTAATTCGACATAGTAAATCTGTCACAATTTTTAAATAGCTTTCTATTTATAATAAATTTACTTAATCATTTCATTCATTTTGTGTAAGTTTTGGTGAATATGGGTTATATTACTATATTAACATAAGTAAACAGTTTACTCATTATATAAAGTTACCGCATATTTTGATTTTGTTATAACGATTATGCGAAGTTACGTACTACGTACCCGGTTTTTTCCTATAACTTATTTTTTTAATAATTTTTTTGGATATCGACTTTGATGAATACCATCACTAGATATAGGATTTTATCATTTCTTCTTTTTTGTACTACGTTATCTTAGGTAAACATTAAATGAAGAACTAAAAAATTACTTACGTAGCTTCGGAGTATATATTACTTTTAAAATAAGCGGGTAATTCTCGCGTTTGGAAACAGGGGTTAACACCTATATAAAATACGTCTAAAGAGGTTAGCAACGCCATATTCTTCGTTTCCTTACTAAAAGAACGTAAGGATAAAGCCGTTACCACGCAGCTTGCTGCCATTTACCTTAAAAATATATTAATAAAGCACTCGCCAAGAAACCACATGTTTTCGTCCATAACAAACTTCCAGACTCTTTTAACTAGTTTTTCCCTTCATTTGACAAAACCTTAAATGATAAGATACCCCTTTACCGCTCAAAAACAAATTACTAAATAGTCTTTTATATCGATAATTAGGGCTAACCTTTAAAGGTTCCGTAAAGCTCATTATACGATATGTTACGTAAGGAATTTCTTATATTATGAGACACTTTAACCGAATTTCTCGAGTAAAGTTATATTTCAATAAATAAATTTTTAACGGATGCCATCGTTTTTGTCATCAAACAATCTGAAGAAAACTCACGTGTTTGTATCAATCACCGTCGACTTAACATTATTTCTAAAGTAATTCATTACTTTCTTCCACTTCTTAAAAAGAACGCTTATAAATATTTTCCAGGTTAAATAATTTACTAAGTTAAATATGAAAATTTGTTTTATAAGTTCTATATTAAGAGAAGAAAGGAGTGAAAAATAATATTCCGTATACGTTACAGATATTTTGAATAGCTTATAACCCCTTTCATCCTTTTAATATAGTAGCCACCTTTTGACGGAATATTAACAATTCGTTATGATTTTTCATCGATATTTTCTACTTTGTTTACCTAGATAATATCTTCGTTTATTTGAACGGTATCCTGGATGATTACAACGGTAAAGTTCAGTAAATCCTCAACGTATTAAAGGCTACGAAACTTAACCTTCATATATCCAAGTACGAATTCGGCATTCAAAAAACCAAATACCTTGAATTCGTCATCGAGTTTAACTTTGGCATCCGTATAAATCCGGAGAAATTACGTGTTATCAGGGAGTAAACAACTGTTATGTTAGATTTAGGTATATAAGGTTTCCTTAAATGTATTCACTTTTACCGGTATCTTATTCACGATCATTCGATGATTATTAGACCCTTATTTCGACTAATCTGTAAAGGCACCCTCTTTTGTTAAGGGAACGATGAAGAAGTCGTTTTCGAACGGTTTAAGTTTAACTTTTTTAAACCCGTATTCGCCTAATAAAACCCCGATTTTAACATATTTTTAAAAGTGGAATAATCTGGTGAGGCTTTAGGCGGCAGTTTTATTTAACACCACAATCACGATAACCTACGTTTGATAATTTATTACTTTCATCTCTCACTTACCGCTGAATATAACTTCGAAATTTACAATAAAAAGCTATTCGGGATTCTAAGCTGTTTAAAAGCATGGAACACGGAGTCTTGGGGTACGGCACGTCCGTTGACGATTTTGATAAACTATAAAAACCTGAAATACTTTATAATTATATAACAGCTTTTTAAAAGACAGAATTATTGGTTCAAACGTATTTTTTAATTTTGTTGTCGGTAGGGTAATAATGAGGCATTGAATTATATAAGACTTAATACGTTATTACTATGAAATTATAATATTTTAGAAGTACTCTTTAAATTACGCTTTTTAGGCCAAAATTCCAATTATTACGCCGCGAATAGGCTGTTTTCGAGCTGTTCCCGCGTATATATGTTTTCCGATTAACTGTTTCCTGCAAATACATTTTGTAGGGTCGGAAACGTTTTACTAATATTAATTTTTAAAGTTCTTGAAATACCGTTGTTTTACACGATACTACTTACCTCCGACTAATTTATGTAATACGTATAGGCGATCGATATTTTCTTACGGATATTTATAACGATAACAACTAGGTATTTAAGGTTTTAATTTCGAAATATTGAGTAGACGATGATAAAGTTTCATGGTTTTGTAATCGTATTTAAATACTTGTTTATAAACCATTTATTATCGCGTTAATTTAAGTTACTTACGATTTTTTTTACTAAGTACCCGGGACGTAACGTTACCCTTACTATCCTCTTTAGGACATACTTTTAACCCGGGTTATATCGCTTAATCCGCCTTTTTTTCCGAAACTACGATGTTTGAAAGCATACAATCTATTCAAAACACCGTTGGAAAGGACTTTTTAAACTCATTTAAGTTTCTGAACGGCTTTAAAGCAAACCTTTTATCGATGTTATGGTTAACTTACCTTAAGAACGTAATAGCAACCCATATTACCTTATAGATATTACGGATTGTTTAAGTAATGTTGTTACCTTCAAGACTATAACTATTATAGATGCTGAAGTTTATATAAAGCAGTTTTCAAACTATTATTACCGATTTTACAAATTTCCTTATACGATCGTTACTAAATAGGGATTGAATTTGATTAGTAAATTTTGGAAACGTCTTTACGACTTTAGAAGTGTGAAACAACGCCTAAGTATTGTTTTTTACCCCGAAACTTACTATGTAACCAAATTTATTAATTAACAGGTTTTATCCTATTTATACTCTATTATATTTAAAGTCAACTTAACTTAAGTCGTGAATTAATTGGTTCTTGATTGGCGTTATATAATGAATATAAAATTATCATTGGTTTTAGCCCTTTTTTTATAACTTACGATTATCATGTCGACTTTATATAACCAGTATAACGTTTTTTCGTCCCATTTATAATACTACACACGCGAGTCGAGGATTTCGTCCAACTTATCCTCGAAGTTACAAAGTTTATATAAGTTGTAATAATATCTACGTAATGATGTATGAAGGAAACCATTAATAAACGTTGTTTCACTTCGAAATGTTTTTTAATCGGTAACGAAGTTTAACTTCTCCTTAAAAGAATTAGCTGGATGAGTTTTCCAAAAGGTTAAATTAACTTTACGACAAATATTCTGTAATACGTAAAGTCGACTCCTATATTATGAAATTTAACGTCGCTGAAAGAAAATACTTTCGATTTTAAGTAAACCAATTTATTCAAGCTGTTTCAAATTCGCTTTTGAGTTAATAAAACCATAACTTTTAAATATAAGTTATCAACGTTATAGGCGATAATAGAGAGACAAAACCAGAATAATACGTTAAAAAAATCTTACGAATTCGTAGTAAACCTTTAACAGGTCGAACCCAGCTTAACAACCAACCGGAACGACAAGTTTTAATTAAGTGAATGAGTTATTTATACCTTATATAAAAACCTCTTTTAAGCTTTTCTAATGCTGTAGTACTCAACGCTTTGAAATTTTATTATAATTTAAGTTAATAAAATGACGGGTCTTTACGCCTAGCTCATAGTCGGATTTTATGTTTCACACTTTATGTTATAAAAAAAATAGCTTTAGATCCGCTACTTCATAAGTACTAAGTATAAAACGTAATATGGTATTGTCGAAAACCAGGCTACAGTAAACTACTTAAATATAGTTTTAAAATCGTTGTCTTTATCTTTACCTAGGAATTTATTACTTTTTTTGACTAATTTTCCGAGTTTCAAGTTAATATAGTCTAATTTTCCGTTACTATATTCAAGGAACTCGATAAGCTTTTTAGTCGCTTTTAAATATGTTCCCTACCTATTCATTAACTATATTAACTATATTCCTCCTTTAATACAAAAGCTTACTTGGAAATCACGCTTTTCGTTTAAGAGTTATATGGCCCGTGGACCGTTGGAACGTATAAGGGTAATAGGTATAAAACCCGCCTCGCCTCAAGTGTTTACCTTTCTCTACATAAAGTATCGAACTTTTATTGCCTTTTTTACGACGATGACCTAAGTTTGTAAGTTTTCTTTCCATTTGTTAACACTTAAAAAGCGGCTTGCGAATACCTTTATTTGCTCTGGTTTTAAGTGTTAAACGCCAAATAAGCTTTAAATAATTCCTTTATAACCTCGTTTATATCAGGATTTAGGTTTAAACACGTATAAGAATAACCTGAACTAAGGCTTATAATACCGACAAAATAAAAGCGATATCGGGCGCTAATATTTAACCGCTTATTATATAATGATCACACTAAATACCCGTGAGTATATAGAAGGTAGCAGAGGTGCTGAGTGAACAATATCGCAACCGTGCAAGTAATAATCAAAAGACGTGAGGCTATTCAGAATATACTGAGACTGAATACTTAGATTGACAACTGAAGAGCTATGAAGGAAATACTTTCTATATGGTGCTGACCGTGTCCTTATATATCCATGCCTCCATACCGTTTTTAGTACTAGATCACTTGAATCAGTGCTGATCCCACTGATCCCAATTACATGACTGGCTTAGTTATTTCCGCTAACAAAAGAAAGATGTTCCCCGCCTGATGTGTTAGACTTCGGGCTCAGCTGCATACTGACTTGCTTCCTGACCCGCTATCATGCTTGGGTCGTAACACATTAACGAGGATTGTAGAGCTATACAGTTATAATTTACCCTACGTTTACTAATAAAATTATCGTAAATCGTATACTATACGATATATGTATTTGAAATACATTTATTCGCCGGTCTCATTAGTATATATGTTTATAACCCTTAAGGCTATAAACTATACATTTGTTAATAAGGTTTAAATAACATTCGAACGGGGTTAGCTTACGTTTTTATTAGTTTTATTAACCTTTACAATGAATGATTAATTTTTTTAAAAAGTGGAAAACGCGAGAATGAATATAAAACCTTATCGAAATAAAATCTTATGTTCGTCCGTATTATCATTACTAATAATAGGTTTTAGAGAAAATATTTTAAAAATTGAAGGGGAAATGTTTATGGAATTATTTATAGGGTGAGGAAAGAAAGTTCGAGCGCATTTTACGTCATGTTAAATCGTTCGGCCTAGCACCTTTTACACAAAATTACAATATTTTAAGCAGTTCCAAAGCGGTCGTTTCGTACCTATCACCCCGCGTACCTTCCGTATATTATATATCACCGCGCAAGGAAGAAAAGGGGTTTTTTTTTTTTTTGGAGTATTTCAAGCGTTTTATTTGCTTTTAAACAATTACCTTATTTCCTTTATAGATTGATTGATTTTATGATTTAGTGGTTAGAATACCTTCTTCCTATGATAGAAGTCCTGAGTTTGATCCCCGGCGTAACCCTTTAGCATATCAGTGACAAGTGTAGTTTTATATAGTAATATTTTTCAAAAAAAAAAACAAGGGGGTATACCAGGGAGGTATACCGAGGGGTAATTTCATAGGCTAATTCCTAGCTAGTATTTACCAGGTATCTAACCCTGGTAATTTTTCACATTCTTACGGTGCTTTGGAGTAGCTTAGAAGCTGTATTGAAACACACTCCCACACGTCACGTAACCAGATTGCACCATCTTCCCCAACTCTGCAACAACTCCCTAACAAGTGTTTCTCCTTTCTCTTTATCGAGGTTTATAGACATAATCCGAACACCTTAAGCGACCACTCCGGCCTCAATCCCTTAACATTATCTTGGGTATTAAGGGCCCGTATAAAGCCTTATTAAAGTTTATCGGTATATGCTGAGGTACTTAACCAATCCATCATTAAGGACTTCTTAAAAAACTTCATTTCTTACGCCCTTTACACTATTGAACCTGAACTCTCTTTGTAATAGCGTTTGAAAACACCAAAAAGAGCGTGATTTATTAAAGCTGTCAGGTTAAAGATATGAAGTATTTCTTATAGTTCTTAACCTGTATTAAGCTCGAGTTTCCAATCTGGATTGTCCGTATACGAAATTAATTAAAGAAATCCGTCCTTTCGTTACTACGTAAACTACATTCGGCCTTTCAAGATGAAAATCGACTTCAAGGAGAGAAAAAAAGTTAAATTTCATCATATACAAAAAGACCGCAAAACAATTTACCCGTTTACCATAACCAGCATATTAGTTACTTTAAAAAATACTGCCTTACAGGCTTTCATAAGGGTCATCCAACACAGGCTTATTAGGTATTACACTCAAATTTTCGGCCATTCAATGATATTAAATCTATTAGTAAGGGGAAAAATATTAAGTTGTTACAGTTGATAATGGTAGAATAAAAAACCTTCGCTACTTATAGCATCATAACTTTATAGTTCTACCACTATCAGTTATGTAGTCAGATATCAAATTTGATAGGTCTATTACATAAAACTCTATACAAGACTTTGTACTGGGGAATTTTAGCTAATTAGAGACCATATCTTATACGGTTATCCCCGATTTAAGGTATTCACTTTTAACGTTAAAGCCTCCACTTTTAAGGTTAATGGCTTTACTTTTCATGTTAATCCGCCAAAACAATCAGTCAAAGGCTGCATTAGAAGCGGGGAGTGCCGTAATACAAGCTCCACTTTTAACGTTAAGCTATTAAAGCTTAACGTTGAATCTTTACCTTATTTTCTTTTTTTACACTATAATATTGTTTTTTAATTATCAAACTTTAGATTGGAGACTTTATTAACGCTAAAACAGGCTCATTTTTCTTTATCTTTCATGAAGAAAAATGGTTTTTACATTTCGAAATAAAAGGCGAGAACTATCTTGGATTACGAATAGAGGGTGGTGTTACTTAACATACTAGTACAGGAACAGTTCAAATATTAGTTAAGTTTAAAAAAAGGCTACAGTTATAATACCCTAACTTTTCACAACCATTTTTATTACCTTAAGTTTATCATAAATCTGATTTACTAATGAAATCTTTATAGCTTAAATATTAAGGTTAAATATTTATTTTTAGTTAATGAATGGATTACAGAAAAATTTACTATTATAACTAATAATTTCACTATTATTAATATCACATAACAATTCTATTGCGATTTTATCGCTACTAATTTTACTAAGTCCATCGATACTTTCTTCTAATATATCAGGATTAGTTACACTAGCCCAAAATTAGTAACAACATTACTCCAATTGTTGTAAGATCCTAAAAAGAACCAGGAAGTGGAACGTTTCAACCTTATTTATGATTCCTATAAGCTTTCCAAAAGCACTCGATAGCTACAAAGATTCTAATATAGTACCCCCCCAAAAGAAAGTTTTATCTGCACCATTAATAGCTTTCTGAAAACAATTGTTGATATAAGAGGTGAACGCCATAGCCTAATGACTATTAGAGTTAAGTATGAATTCAGGATTTGTAACATAGTTATTATATCTCTTGGTAAGAGACTACAAGATGTTTATTATATGTTAAACGATATAATTAAACGTATCTGATATATTATGAACTACTTAATTCTTGACGAAGGTAACGAGTTTGTTTACTATATCATTAGGAAGATGTATATCAAATACATTTTCACCCTTAAGTTTCATTCGCTATACACTCCTAAAGAAAATGATATTTCTGAACGCTTTAATGAAGTAATTTTAGAAAAAATAAGGATTTAGACCGCTGTTAGAAATATGTCATATCATATATAGCCTTACCTATTCTAAGTAGCTATTGTCATAGCCAATTTAACGGTTAACAATAGTAGCAGGATCCAATACACCACGCCTTATAAGGGTTTTTATAATGAAGTAAAGGGACATAGTGACTAAAAACCCAAAGTTAAATTTTCTTTTCGTTCCAAATTTTCTGTTATTATACACGTACCATTTATGAAGCAAGTAAAGGGTTAAACAACTAATCTAACAGGAAAAAGTGAAATCCTTCTTTTGTAGCAATTTTCTAATATCATGAAACCTTGGTATATCCTTAATGTTTATTTACCAAGCCAGCTGGAAAACTCGACAAAAAAATCATTGGTACTTCTAACTTGACAATTTTTAAAAACATTATTACGGGACCTCGTAATTCTATTGTAAGGGAGGGAAATATTAAGACCATCGAGGTTAATATCCCTTATAATATTATAATAATGGCTTCAAACTCCAAGTCAAAAAGGAGTATTTGCCAAATAACACAAAAAACAGCAAATAGTTTGCTGTCAAGTCTATTAGAAATTACTATTATTAATAAAGGCATGGTTTAGTTAATACTTTTAGTAAGTAAATAAGAGAAATAGTTAATCATAAAGGAATTTTTAGAGGGTCCAGATTCTAAACACTGAAAGAAGGTCCTCTACCATAAGATATGGAACTTTCTTTCTCTCAAAGTCTTTAAGGCTATGAAAAGGGATATTAATTACCATACCCTAACCGTAAAAGAATTTATTAAAGTCAAAACCAATTCCAAAGGTTAGATCGAAAGGTATAAGGTTAGAATAGTAATACTAAGGTTTAAGTAAAGGTATAGTTTTAATTACACTAAAACTTTTGGTATCATAAAAAATTCTTTTATGTAGAGAATATTCATTATATCTACTGCTTCCTATAAATAGGATATCGACAAAATAGACATCGACTCGGCTTTTTTAAACGGAGAATTTGAAAAATTGGTATTAATGAAGATCCTGGATACTATTAAAGAAATTTTTAAAAATTATTCAAATAAAAAAGTTATATGTTTTCATCTTACAGTCAACCAAGTCTTTCAATTATTCGCCTTACTTTACGAGTTTAAGTAAACTTTAAGATAATAGTCAAAAAGATTAGGGAAAATATTGAATAACTTTAAATTTAAGAAATGAAACTCTAATAAAGCAATATATATAAACTATCGCCATTAACTTATTATATATACTTATGTTGATAAATTTTTGATAATGAGCGCTAACATATACTTTATTAAGACCTTTAATATAGATATTATGAAGTACTTCAAGTACAACGACTTAGGAGAGGAAAAACACTTCCTAGGGATATGTCTCTTAAGGAATTTGAACGTACATAGGATTATCTTAATGCAAAATACGTACATCCAAAAGGTTTTAGACACTAAGATATAGAGACTAAGCAAACGTCCAACTTACATTTCCATTATAACCGGATCACTCGTTTATACCATTCCATATAAAGATTAGGCTAATATATTACAAACCAAAAAGTATTGGTCAGATGTGGGGGGTTTTAACTATATAATATACTAAATCAGGCCAAACATTGCGTTCCTTACGTCAGTAATTTTACGTTTTTACTATAATCCTTCATATGAAAACATTCCATTTGTCAATTACATCTTTAGATACTTCAAATGATACAAAAACGTTGGACTATAAGTAGGCGGTAAAATGTTTTAGCTAGTCCGTATTAAAACGCCACAGACTTTGGCTAAGATTACCATAAAGATGCCTAAAGTCTTCAGATTGACAGCTGGTACGATTCCGACTAAAAGGGGGACAAAGATACTAGAAGATCTTTTTATAGATATACAGTTCAAACTGTTAACAACATGGTCAATTGAGTATTGAATAGAGAATTCAGAGTATGCCTCTTTTTATGGACAGTGAAACCATAGCAGTAATAAGGGTTACTTAAAACACCCTATAAATAAGGAAACTATTTACAAATTTACGTATTCCTATCATCGTTACAATATATCATAATAATAAGGGAGCTATTAAGTTGTCTAACCCACCTAAATACTACCAACGCACTTAACACATACTATTTAAAAACACTTCTTGAGGGATAAAATGAATCGTAGTACCATGCAAATTAAGTGGGTTCCTACGGAAAAATAATTATCCGATGGGTTAACAAAGCTATTTCCGAGGGCAAAACACGAAGTGATAATACAAAGGCTAAGCTTAATCAACCTGGGTTCAAATTAAATGAATATTTAATAAAGAGTTGTATTCCAAGTTACCTTGAAGTATTACAGGTATGAAATAATGCTATGATGTTCGTATAAACTTTGGAATATTAATAAAGGAGATACTAAAAAGATCATCGGTTTAAATCGGACTATATGTGTTTTTTTGCTTTTTTCATTTATGATTTTCTTTTTTCCGCACTATACTTCCTTCACTTTACCCTCCACCTTTAGATTTTACTTCTCTTTTTTTTTTATGTGTACAACACCTCTTGATGGAGTGTATTAAAATATAAAATAGGTATAGTTACACAGCACACACTTAACAATAAGGACAATAAGGCCAGTTAGTACTTGGTACAGATTTCAAGTACTAAACTTTTTAACACAAAAGGATAAGGAATTCACCAGAGTTGTAAATATCTTCAAAGCACATTGATATTTACTAGTACAAGTACTAGTATTTACTAGTACTAAGGATCAGCAAAAGGATACTACCTAAACTAGTACTTACTAGCATAGAGGAAATATTATTTAATAGTATACATTAGTATTGAATAGTACAAAGTCTCTACATTTGATCGAGATCTCTATGAGGATACACTTGATCATATATTAATTCCTCCATGTGGATTCTAAAATACTTGAATCTACAAGCCTATACGATATCTTGTATAGTACCCTCAATAAGACCTACAAGTTAAACGGTTAAGCTAATACAACCAGCATTTTCCTGTTCACGACAAACCATTGATACGCTACCAGCGCAGAGACCACTAAAGAGGAGGGACGCTTATGAGGAATATATACTGGGTTGTATTTATAATATTGCTTAGGTAAGCAGTAGAGAAAAAGATAATGAGAACTTGGCGTTAAAACTTCGGGTATAAAACGTTATTAAGACCTTCGGGACATCTTTTAAAGAAAGCGATAGAATTGATATTGATAGGCTTTTTACTCGAGGAGTTATATATTTCGTACCTAAGGATAACTTTGATTTTTTCAACCCGAATAATACAATTTTCAAGT
Organism: Anisogramma anomala; assembly: GCA_038502455.1. NCBI lineage: Eukaryota > Fungi > Ascomycota > Sordariomycetes > Diaporthales > Gnomoniaceae > Anisogramma > Anisogramma anomala. Next base: position 15,886,000 of record JASMMZ010000006.1, on the reverse strand, counting down.
TAAAGAAATACACGAAATTAAGGGTAAAACCACCGGTAAACCATATAAAAAGTTACGTTTTATCGCTTAAAGATATAGTAACAAATGTAAAGACTGAATTTTCATGTAATATTGAACGATTTAGAAAATCATCTAACGCTTAGTGGTTACTTAAGCGGTAAGTTTGTCAGCTAACATTAAAAGAAAAGGTATACTTAATAGTTATCATATAACATAAGTCGATACTTAGTAAACGACCGATTTACAGCGGATCGTACTATTCAAGCTATTACAGAAACTACAAGTTACATACCTTTAGGAAATGGCGATACAATATATTAAGTCATTATAAGGATTATTCAAAGCAGTCGCTTTTGTGTTTTCAACTTATTAGTCGTACTTTGAGTTACTTCTAGGTATAATATCTTTAATATACGATTCTTGTTTATTGTTAAAGTTTAAGAAGAACTTTGGTTGTGTTTATATGTAAATTAACTATACTCTTTTCGTCAGAATTATTAACTTTATAGCATTAGAATGGTAGGAGATGAAAGATTCCAAGTTTTGAAATTACAAAACGATCACAACCTTAATAAAAGGTAAACAATTTAACTTTAACGAATCGTTAATCCGCATATTTGGTATTAATACTAGCTTTAATTTTTACTAAAGTGCCTAAGGCGCTTACTTAGCTATCATTGATAAGATTAACGTGGTTGAGGCCTAACATTACTTGGAATAACACGCTCGTAGCAACAATATCGCTACCCATGCTAATTGGAGACCTTGTACGACCTATCGATTATAATACAAACGTAAGACCCAATAAATAAAGACTTTAACCGGGTAAATAAAAGGTTCAAATAATAGATACAGAACTTAGACCAAGGGATTAACATGATTTCAATTAACCTGTTGAAGGCTAAATTAATAATCTTTACAAACAGATCATTCGCTAATAATACAAACCTATTATTATATATCAGCTTCCTAATAACTGTTGTTAATAAAAACATAACGAAAAACCAATTGAGCATTACTGACAACTTAATCCACTAAAAGTTCGTCAAATGTAAGACGGTTACACGTAGTATACTTGTTTTAAAGATCTACGGCATAATGACTGGCTTTAATATAGGTATGGTAATATGTAAAACTCCTAACGTCTTTACCAAGTAACTAGATATTTCCTTTATCCTAGTGATAATTTGTATAAATTTGAGGAGCCGACTCGAATACCTTTTAAAGCCTGGAATCACCAGTGAAAAACGCCCAATAATCGACATAATAGCACTTTGTAAAGCTTAAAAAGGCAGTTAAATCTAAGAATTTCGATAAATCGACGGAAGGAACAATTCAACTAACTATGTAAAAAAGATATCGCTTAATAAAGCCTTTAAAAAATTTGTAAACGATAATAAACTAATTATACATATCTAGGTTTACGTTGATAGGCCACCTGGTAAGGCCAAGTTACATTCCAGTGGATAGATATATATTGTAAACTGGAAGACTTTTAAGGGAATAGCGATAGCGAATTTTTTGAGTGACACAGTTAAATTGGAGGTAGCAGTGGGTTAATTAACCCACGTTAGTTAAAAAAATCCAATGGCGGCGGTGAGCTAGTACACGGAAGTCTGTGGTGAAAGACTTGTGCACGGGAGTTGGTAAAGCCGAGACTCGGAGCCATGAGGTAATTAAAGATAATTGTGGTCAGTTTTTGCGGGAAAGTCAACTGAAACTGACAGGGATCTGACTAATTGACGAGGATATAATTTGGCGGTAACCGGAAAGGTTTGGTCGACTTCACTAGCGTGAAAGTTCAAAACAAAAAGCTGTTAGTATTGGAATAATAGTAATTACAATATAGTAGGTCAACTTTACTATAGGTAAAGTTAATCATACTGACTGGAAGTTGAGTGTATTATTTGTGGGACTACTATATTAGCTGCAAGTTAAGTACAGTATACGCTCACTTTACACTAGAGCACAGGCCAAGCAATTAGCCATACAAATTACAGTGTAGACCGGCTAACGGTCTGCAAAACATAAAACAATATATCTACCACTTGACCACTATAATACTACTGTTACTTCGACCAATCGAATCGACAACGTTGCAACGTCTAAAGCTCTACCAATAGTATGATTCAAGGTTTCGATTTTGGAATTACTTTGATGATAACAATTTGTATAATTATTGCCAAATTTTATATAAACCCCTCTTTTTAGTGGTTGATACTAATTTCTTTTCCATTTACTAATACCTCGTTAATTTCGGCACTATTAACGAAAAACCGCTTGAAAATCGATATTATATCTTTGGATGAATTATACAAGCGTCGCGAAATTAAGAAGACGAGATAGATCGACGGAAAATTAAACACAGCGGATATAATAACTAAGGGCGCTCCTAATGGGGTATTGGATGCATTTTTATTTATAAGTCCTTTTTTGTTGGTGTTTCTGGGAAGGTTTTGTAACTTGGCCCCAGATAAGCGTACTGATTTTTACATATTTTGTGTTTTACGCCTTACACTTATTGCTTCCACTTTTCAATGGGATTTTTTCCATTCTACTGTTTCTATTTACCGCTTTAATAGCACATTATCACTCTTTACATCTACTATTTGTCACTTATGCTACAATTTTTATGAATGCAATTTTATGGTTGTATAGTTATCTGCAATTAGGCTGGTTTAGACCTGCAAATATGAAGGTTAGAAAGTAGTTGTTGCCGAAAGAGGAGGGAGAGCTGGTAGTTACATTGTTGTCGTCGTTTTTGTTCTCTTCGCCCTTATTATCGTTATTGTCGTCATCATTCAAGTTACTATTATCGTCAACACTATCGTCGACATCATTGCTAGGAAGAGAGTTGGGAGCCTTTGATGTTTTTGGACATATTCTTTCGGGTAAGGGGTGTTGAGTAAGTTCGTCTTATTGGTGATAACATGTAATAATATTGTCGAATTTACCTACATAGTATATATATAAACCCTTCCGTTAAACATTGATAACGATCGTTGTTTTACCAGCCGATGGTTCAAGTTCAATGAAATATTAGTTTCGATTTTATTTTACATGTTATAAAATTGTTATTCATTAAAAACGCCTCGAACTTGATATTGAAGGAGTAAATAATAAATAGTCGAGTTTTGCATTACGCGTTAAAAATGTGTAATTTATGGTGTTAACAGCGGGCGTGTAATACGGTTTCAGTAAACGGGTTTAATATTATTAAAACAGGAACGTATTAGTTACTTTTTGGTTTGTAACAGTGGTAACGGGACGAAATATCCCCGTTTTAAAGGTATGTGTCATTAAATTTACCCATATCGATGGACTTAACATTCAGTACATAAAAACTATTTGTTAACAAGTCGGAAATATGTACCTGAATGCGCCGTTTTAGCGTTTTATACGTTAAAAATGCTTTGCGACATACTCTTACGAGCCGCATTTCTAGGGAACGGGTTCGTTTCGTTATTTCGGCTTTGTTTAACGGATATAAATATAATATAATTTGTAAAGATAATTGTTACATATTGTATTATAACTTTACAATATTATATTTATGGTGGTAAGAGACCGTTATGGGTAATGGTAGGGATTTTTCCCCGTGGAAAAAGGGTAAGATTCATAACCTTAAAAGACCTCCGTTTTTGTTTTTATGGGTTAGGGGGAAAATGTAGGGAAGAGAGGGAAAGAAGAGGGGAGAATAGCTATTGTAGCCGCGGTGAAAGAAAAGTGACGAAAGATAAAGGCGGGGATCGACGATATATTAGTGTGGTTTAGGTTAGTATTAACGACGCGACGTATGGAGGCTTCAACCACTTCAACGCGGCATCGTTGACGCGAAAAACGGAGCCTCTCCAAGAGGTTTTTATGTGGCGTTGGTTCAAAACGATGAGAAAATAGTATTATTTAAGTAATTAATTTATACGAAATCATTGAATCAATAATTAAAAATTAATCATTTAGGTGTGTAAGCGTCAAACGGTCAATTGGGAGTTTGCTTTAAAGGTGGAGGTGTTTTATTAAAAAGGAATGAAAAGAAGTTTTTATTGGAACGATAGTGATATCTTTCTATATTAACTCCAAAACTCGTGATATCTACAATTACACCTTGACAATCATGCATTTATAATCACACATTTATAAGGATTACTAACCATCCAAAACAATCTTCCAAAACCTACGCCACTATTACTACTAAACAACTAATTAAAGGGTTAAACGAGTTCTATCACTATCACTACTAAGTAAGTAATTAAGGGCTCAAACGAATTTTATTGTTATTAGTAGATCATGAATACGGAGTTACTTAGCATAGAAGAAAAGATTACCTTATAAATATTATTAGATATTACCTCATTTACCAAGCGTAGAGGACTACGTTTGAGGAGTGCATGATAGCGTGCCACGCCTCAGGATGGATGTTAGCAGAGTGCATAATAGAGTGACACGCTCTGGTTGAGAGATTATAAGCTCTCACCTGAGGTATGAACTCTCTGAATACCTTTTCTCTCTTTTGTATTCAACGTATCTTACCTTACTACTTGTAATACTACAGTGTTATCTTTATATATTAATGTACAAACCTTAACGATACTACCTTTCATTTAATACTGGCATTGTAAATAACAACGTCCTATCGGCACAATTACGTGTTATTCCATAACTTCCTCAATATCTCCTATATTTCCTTCGTCAACAAGGACTTTAGGAGTTTAGTTCCATAACAAGAGGTTATCGGGTGAATAGCATGAAAAATAGACATGTTATCCAAATAGAATATATAGACTAAAATCTCGCAATAGACATCCTTATCGGTTTTTAATGTAAACTTAAATCTTGGGGGGCTTCGACATATGTTAAATAATAATTACAAAGTTTTTTTAATAGCTTTCATAACGAAATACTCCATACTAATATATTTTACAGACTGAAAAACTTTGTATAAACCATCATTAGCTAAGTAATAAATATTTCGATATAATTAACATATTTCTAATTTTGTGAAATTTAATTCCGTTGACTTTAGACCTGAAGAATAAAACTAAAGATGCCTCTATTTGGAAGAAAAAACATAACTCTAGCTGTTTTAAATCAATTATTCAACGTTAAAGTCGATGATAACGCCGAGAATATTCTTGTTTTCTAAGTAAAGGAGAAATAACACCAGATATTTTAGGATACAAAATGTAATAGATCCAACAACAGTATAAACAATCGTCTTTTCTAATCACGATAATTATTCTCTAAATCCGAAACCAACTTTATCCTTACTATTATCATAAAAATTAATCTCTATAATAGTAATGTTTTTTCTTCGCAATACCAGATATTACTAATATACTCCTATTAATTATCTCGCTGCCTTTATGTCTAGAATAATATCTTAAAACATTTAATTTTTGTAACGATCAAAAAGATTAAAAGTATATAAGAGGTCAAATATTTAGTCTTCATAGAAAATAGAGATTTTCATTATTCAAACAATATAAAAAGGCGTGCTCGGCTAATTACTAGGCCGCGCCAGGAGCAAAATCTTTATACTACGTAACGTAATTGGACATATCGTTATCGTTAATAACCTTTTTACCCTTGTAATCTAAGATGTGGTCCAGGTAATCTTATTAAGAAATAATGGTGTATTAGGTGTAATACATTACCTAGTATTTATAAAGTTTAGCTAAAAGGTAGCTAATTAACCAATGACTAAACTTGCAATAAATTCAATATCTTTTGCCACTATCACAATAATAACTCTTATAATCAATAGGTCCGCTTCATTCTTACCCTCGTTACTAACATCAGTATGACTATGACTTCCAATCTGGAGACCTTGAACCAAATTTTAAACGTTGGAGCCGGCCGTACTTACCATTAATATTATATGTCTTTACGCGGTCCTCTTCATTCCAATCGTGGAAATCATTAACTTAATTATACATACCAACCTAATTTTGCGTATAAGCTATTAAAGTTGCAAACTAGAACCGTAATTAGCTGAAGAAGCCTTTACAAATGGAATCTAGGCGCTATAAAGCGTATTGAAGCTCTCTAACACCCGTAACGGCCACTTATATCTACCCCGCGAAGTATAACTTCGCTAAGGTAAACCTTTCATATTACTTACTGGCACAACCTCAAATTATTAAACATTTCGTTAAAAACATTTATTATAGTTCCCTCCTTTTTCTTTTTAACTATTATCATTGTTTATCTCATTATGATCGAGTCTATATAATATTACGCAAGGTAAATATTTCATTCGAAATAAATCTTTACATCATTGTAGATATATCGAAAAAAAAAACTTTTATTGGGAAAGTCAGGTAGTAATACCTAACTTATTCTATAAAAAAATCTAGGAATTAGTAAGTAAAAACCTGAGAGGGAAACCTCAATCTTTTTACAAATATTTCAAAAAGATATTATCTTTATGTCAAGTAGGTTGTAAAACTTCTCATTATACTTCTTTATATCGTTCCAAAGTTTCGTGAAATCCTTAAAAACCTAATAGTTAATATTAACTATTTTGACAAGTCTGGAAGAAAAATCGCGATAAAAATCCTAGTCGTCGATAGTATTTCCTGCCGTTATTTCAAGTCTTAAAGACTCTAAGTCACTATGAAAGTGATAGTTACTAATAGCATAACCCTAATGGTCAAGTCCTGTAATAAGTCTTATAATAAGCTTACATATATATGTGTATCTACTATAAAAAACTTCGCTTTAAGGGATTTAATGATTTTAAGAAACTTTTTAAGAAATCTAGTTGGTTTAACGATTTTGAGTGAAGTTTCAAAGTGTAAGGTAAACTCAACTATCGTGAAACAAGGTTCACGGGGACTTAACGATTTTACTTAATTAACTAATACATGGCGCTAATTCGATTTCTCTTGCCGCATTAATGACCACTGCTTCACTCGTTCTACCACCACTAAAGGGGATCTGTGCTATTACGTAAATTTGCTAAGTTTACGAACAAATTAACAGGTTCTTTATTGTCGGCTTGGGGAAAAAAATACCAAGAGGGAGGTTAAGGGTTTCACTTAATGAACAAATTAAGGGTTAGTCTCCTAAAACGCATATGAAGGCGACAAAGATAATGAACGCCCTGAACTTTTCCTTAGAAGTCTTAGAGATTGATATTAAGAAATAAATCCTTACCTTAAGCGATTTCGAAAAATATCTTTGCCAACTCTAATATAGTTTTTTCTCAAACGTAAATCCTATATCGAGTAACATCTTTCTCTAACTCATTATTAACCGTAAGTTGAAGATATTTCAAATATCAATTATAGAATGATTTTAAAACTAACTGAAGTTTGAATAAAACGCTGGTGCTGCAGCTAAAAAGATCACCGAAATTTATGTCGAGTATATATTAACCAACGTTATTAGTAAGGTATTCTTTAGTTAATAACTCGTCGATGTACTTTATTTCATATTCCTTATCGAAGTACTAAGGGAAGATAGGTCCGAAAGCTTTAATAGCCTTGTTGATAACTGGGTCGATAATAGCTTCAAAATGAACGTTTATGATAGCTATTTAAACGTTTTAACTGGTTAGGGATTTGGTGGTTTAAAGACTTGGAGATTAATGAATATAAGAACTTGGCGAATCAACGTAAAGTCACATAACTGGGCTTTATTAACGTGACTTGACGATTCTTAGTATTTTCTCTCGGTGCAAAGATTTTAACGATGTAATTGACAATTATAAAGTAGAGGAAAAGAAAAATGTGGTGAAAAGGGAAAAACTTGATATAAAGGGTTAAGTTTATATAGAAGGTAAGGTAAAATGTTGTTTTTTGTTTTTATTTGTGGTTAAAAGTTAAAGGATGTAATACTAAGTTATTTTTGTTGTAATAGTATTTATAGTAGTAATATTCGTAGTAATACTCATTTAGCGGTTTGTCAACTTGACGATCTTCAAGAATTTTAGCGGTTAATCTCAACGCTTTACTTCAAAAAGGATCTGGTAAAGATTTTTTAGTGTTTTTAATAACGATACCATTGATACTTCAAAGCTACCATAAAAACTAACACAGTTCATAAAGGCTTTTCGCAAAATTCTTTTATTTACCCTAATGTTTAAAGTAAATCATGACTAGAAAGTAACGTCTTCTCTATCTTTCCAACCTATGCTTAACCTAATAAATACTTATTAGTATTGGAAGGACTTTAGGCATTATAACGTAGTTGATTCGAAACGTGGTTGAAGTAACAATTGTATTACCTGGTCAAGTAGTGAATGTATTGTTTTAGGTTGGACAGACTGCTAGCCGGTTTTCACACTAATTTGTATAGCCAATTGTTTGGCCCATGCCCTAGTCTAAAGTTGGCGCAAACTGTATTTGAACTTACAGTAGACCCAAAAAACAATACACTCAACTTTCAGTTAGTATAGTCAACTTCACTATAAATAAAGTTGGTATGCTGCACTATAATGATTAATGTTCCAACAGTTTTAAAACCGTATAAATCGGCGGTTGAATATTTTAATTATTACTGTTCCTTTCCTGGAATATATGACGATTAGCTAAAAGTATTCAAAACGAAACAAAGAATATATATTCTCTTTTCGAAAATTCTGTTAAAAAGTATTCGTACTTTGAATAAAATCTGATATAATACGAAGATTGTAATAAAATATTTGGTTAAAAAACGTTTCCGCGATCGTTTTCATCACGACGAATATCTGACGAGTGAACAGGAGCCGGGAAACCACGTTTTATTATATCAGTATCCGTTAATACTTCGTTACCAAAAACATAGAACAACTTACCTTTTATTCTTATATTAATGGGTTTTCCAGCTTTACGGTTATATATATGGACCTCTCTTTTTCGAGTAACCCACCAGCGATGGAACTCGTTATGGTTACGATAAACGAAGTTATAAGAGTCAAAATCTTAAGCGTACGCCGGTAAAACCCCAAAGATACTGGTAGTTAAACGGTAAACTTTGAAACCCCCTTTCCTTTTATCTAAAGCCTCGGCGATTCTAAAACTTACGCGGAATCCATTCTCATAATAATTAATAATACTTATATAATAAGCGGTTTAATTCGATATAATATACTTGATAAAGTTATTATAAATCTTAAAACTAGAAATATGGTTCAAAAACCATCAAGATTATCAAAACCATTCTTCTATTCTTAAAACCTATGTAATTTACAATCATTATCGCGGTTAAAACCTTATACTTTGGAGTTTTTCCGAAAATAACATAGTTTATATCTTTCTTCGATCTTTCTTTTATTTATTTTCTAAAGACTAATTACGTTGATTTTGTTAATCACTTAAATTAGAGATATTGAGGAATTGAAAACTTATTATCCGCTTGAAATCGACTGTTATTAACGTTTTAAAATGTTAATGATACAATTTCCGATTACAAATACAACTATTAAACTTTTCCGAACGTCAAAAATGAATACGGGGTTCAAGATTATATGGGTGAATGTAGATGAGATAGTAATTGTTTATTAGGTTTTATATATAGCTTACTCTGTTAAAAGCGTCTACTTTACTAACGTATAGCAATCTTGGCATGATAAAAAAACTATAACGGTCAAAGATTTATATAATGGAACCTAAGTTACTATCTTTTTTCCTCCGTTCTAAATTTGAGTGGGAACTTTTCCACATGAAAGTTTCGACGCGACCTATATTTGGCTACGAAACCCCAGGTTTTTTCCTACATTCAAATAACGTTTAGAACCGTTAGACTAATTCGGTTGACCCCAAAAATGAAAATTTTATGATTATAAGTTAACTCAATTGGTATAATTAAAGTATATTCGAATTAATTTATAAATAATCTTATCTGTAAGGTTTATTTTACTGGATACGTTAACGTAGAGGTAATTGTAGAAGAGTTATAGTGTATATTAATAATAGATAGATTAAAAAGAAGAAGAGGTATCCGGAGAATCCACGACTTAAGTGAGAGCTTATAAGTTTCTACCCAGCCAGTGTCATTCTAATATTCACTTTGCTAATCTCCCTTCTGGGTAGTAGCATTTTACCATGCACTTTGGCTATGCTCCTTTTAGGTAGTGGCACGTTATCATGCATTTTGTAAGAATATACCTTGTAAAGTAATATGTTACCATTTACTCTACAAGGGTGTAATTTGTAGCGTAACTGTTTACTAACTGTAGAGATATATGATAATATCCACACAGGTAATGTTTTCTTTTTTCGATGCAGCCCATATCCGTTATTAAGTAGGAACCATTTTAATTTATCTGAATTCCAATTTATCATTTGGTAAAAATAGTGTTTTATAGTATAGCTTGTATCTGTGATTTAATAATGATAATTTAGTTTATTTGAATCTAAATTAATCGTTCAATAGTAATGGTGTTTTGCGGTATAATTTATCTCAAGTTCCAATTATTAGTTTTAACAGTGGTAGTAGTTATAGTGCAAATTGTAAACTTTTGAATGAATAATTCTAATAGTAGTTATAGAATAGGTTTTAGTTAATTCAGGCAGTGAGTGGCTGTATAGGTATCAATAGAGGCATGGTTGTTAATCCTTATATGAGTGTGATTATGCAGGTGTAATTATCGGTATTATATGTGTTTGGAGTTAATATAAAAATATGCATCGCCATCAATCCAAGCAAAACTTTTTTTTTCCTTTTGACGATGCGATCCTTTTCATAACGTATGTTTTTAATTAACAAATCGGTGTATATGCGCGTAAACTATTATTTTAATTAACTATTTTAACCTCTTTTATAGGTTGGTTACTTAACTAACTTTATATTTTAACCGCTTCTGAAAACAGATAACTTGTTTAAATCTCTTTCTTCGGCGTCGTTTGATGCAGTAAAGCAAACGCGAACAAGTGGATGCCGCAACCTCCCATATCCCTAGCCCTAGCACCCCTAGCTTCAGCTCCATATCCTTTATCCCCACTTTCCTTTTCGGCTTCCCCTTTGCTGCCGCCGCCGACAAGGCCTTTACTTGCTTTTCTATTTTTTTATCCTCCCTCATCCCCCCACCCTCCAGGGGTGAAAGCAGGTGATTCATAAGGTTATTAACATTATCTTTTCTTTATGGGAAAAAAACTTTATTACTCGTAATAACTTCCTCTTGCCGCTAAAAGCGTAACTTAATCGAGTTATAACGTGGTTCATATTAATAATTTCCCATTTAATTTGTGCTGTATTAATATTTTTGTTAAAGAGGTCGGGGCGGTCGATCTGGCCCACAGTTTCGAACTAAGGCTCGCTAAAGTGCGTCGCGAAGCCTTTTTAATAAGTAAAGTGTTAAAACGGCATACTCGGATTCGCGTCCCCAGGCCGCTAATAGACACGCCTTGCGTGCCGTATATCGTATCCGCGGCCGCAGGTAAATTTATTAATGATTACCGTTAAAATGAGGGTTTTTTGGCCATCATAAATGTTACGAGCGGACTAATAGCAGACATGCCTCTTTTCTGGTAATCCTACGGCCATAAACCGAGGTTTTCCTACGCGGCCACCGTTTCTACGGTGAGTTTACTTTTAATTGGTAATCTCAACCGTGATTAATGATTACCTGATATTTCATTACTCTATTTGAGGCGTTTATAAAAGATAAACACTTTAGTAATAGCTAAAATAACCCTATTTTAATTATTAGTAGGCGTTAACCGTCAGCCTAAAGAATAAGCAACCTTTATTTCCGCCTAAAATTAGGGCCTACTTATGTATTATGTAAGATATTCCAACAACGTTATCGCGCGTCATCGTAAGAAGGGTAAAAACTTCCCGCGTCTTTTACCTAAGGGTATGTAACCTAAAGCGTGGAGCCTTTCCTCTGGCAACGTTAATAACAGTGTCAAGAGTGGTATTAACGGTAACGTTAACACTAACGAAGACAGCGAGAGTAGCGAAGAGGAGGAGAATAAGGACAGGGATAACAACGACGATGATGTAACGTTGCCTTCCCTCTATCCCTTCGGCAGCAACTAACTGCCTATTTTAATATTATTATCGGTTAGTTCAGCCTTAGTGTAATTCTATACACAGTAATAAAATTATTTTTCAAAAATCGTAATGCGAATGACATTTTTTCAGGGTTAAAATTAAAAATGATTTCATCAGAATCGTAAATAGTAAAAATAAAGAGTAGTAATAAATTAAAAGAGGTGTAAATGGTTAATCACAAGAATAGTAATATGTTAACCGATATTTAACGAGATAAAATAAAGGTAAAGTACCAAGTACGAGATATAAAACATTTAATTATATTAAGGTCTAAAACCATTTTAGTAACGTTAACAAAATATTGCTTAGTAATACAAACGTTTTTAATGCCCTATTCAGAATGCCTTTGGTTATTGTATCTGTTATATTCGACTTTTCGTCAATTTATTTTAGCTCCTGAATTTCGCGGCGTTCATACGTTTCGCACAAAGTAATAATATCGATTATAAGGCGCTTTTCATTCGTAGAACCGAGTTTGACAAAGAATTCGTAAAGGGGAAAACATTTAATATAAATTATTAGAAAGAAGGGTTTTAAATCAAGGTTTAAAACGATTATTCGAACCGTTATCGTTATAGTAAATCTGAAGTCGAATTTGTCCCTATTTCGTAAATTTCTGAGGTTAAAACGTTTCGAGTAATCTGTTTATATTGAATTAAGTTTTAATAGATAATATTTTGATAAAGAGTCAATCCGTTTCTAGCTGATGTTTAGTTACTTAAAATGAAAATAAATTGAATTTGCGAGCTTTAATCGGTATTATTTACAAAGAATCTGTTAGTAAAAACAAAAGGTATTCTTATATATATATATCAAACTGTATAAGAATAAGCCGCGTTTTGGATTACTTACTTACTATATAAGGCGTTTATTAAACTCTTTATGAACGTTATCCAATGAATCGGTTTAGCATTATACGGCGACCGAAAAGTTAACTGTTGCGCCAAATTATATTATTAACGCGACTTGAGCTTCATATATACGCCAAAATTTGTATCTATGAGTTTATTCTATATTGATTAAGTTCATAAGGGTAGATTTATCTAGTTTACCCCTTTTATATTAGATTTAAAATGTTGTTTTGGACCGTGATTATTGTATCGTTAAAATTTAGTACGCGGTCCATCATTAGGTACATTTTGGGTTTCGCTTTTAGGCTGGCCTTCGAAAGCTTTTTTGTTTACGTAACGAAAAACGACGTATTATATAACGTGAATATATCGTCCGTTTGCATTTTAATAAGTCTCAGTCTTTTAAATCATAATATTAAAATTGATAGGTATTAGTCGAAGACCGACTTAGATATTTCGAATAGCTTCTTATAATACCTCTAATAAGTATTATATTAGTACACTCCAACCTTAACTAATCCGTAAAACGATTTTCAATACGTAAAATCGTTTGTAATAAATAATATTTTCCAAGTTCTATAGGCATATAGGTGTAAAAACGTCATTTAAAATGCTTTTCCAATTATATATAAACTTGTATAATATCACGAAACTCGATATAAAGGTTAAATGAGATATGTAAAAAGGCGTTAAGCGCTATAATTGAACGATGACTTACTTATTATAAAGTGAGCGATTAGGTCCTAATAATTTTACCAGCATTATCATACCCCTTAGTTATAATGAGGCTCATTTTATTGGGCTTATCGGTCTTGTCTTTTATCTCGTAGGTCAAGAGGGTAGGGAAAATTCTATGGGTCCCGTAAATTATTCGGTTAACCCTTTTTTAAAAAAAAAACACCGTATTTGATTCAAGCCGTAATTTCTTTCAAGTTAATCATTTGAAAGAAGTGCTCGAAGCGGCAATAATACTTTTTCGTCAAAGCTTTATTTTTAATTTATGGTCCGCCGTTTCCTTTTAAGTAACGAAAAAGTTTATAATAAAAGCTTTGAAGCGTCTTTTATTCTTAGAATTAAACAAACGCCTTAGAAAACACGGTATTAGTTTCTTTAGTATAGGTAATCCGGTTTTGTAAAGTGGTAAAGATTATAAAGGTGTATTTGAGTGGTTTAAGGGTTTCGAGTGGTATTTAGATTCGTTATTATAAAAGTAATTTGATTAGTACCATTCCCCGGACTTTTATTGTAAGCCGTTAAAGTTTATATTTTCCTTTTAATCTTTTCGTTACATCGTTTAGCTAAATAAATTAGGGCCATTTAGAAATTTTACAAGTATATCGTAGATTTCAATATCGTTAGATTCCCAAAAACTAATTCATCCTTCCTTCATTTTCCAAATAAAAACTTTAGATTACAATAATAGATTTAAAACGCTAGTTTTACGTAGGCCGTTTTGTATAATTAATATTTTAAAAACATTATTTCTATTACGTAAAAAACGGAATACTACCATAGCTTTCGCTAAAAGATTCGCCCTTTACACTGTAACTGGTAATGGCGTGAAATCTAAATGGATTTTGAGGTAAACACTGAAAACAAGAAATATTTAGATTAGCACACTGGAGCCAAAAGTGTCATTAACGACGCTTACCACCATTTTCAGGATAGACTTTTTAAAACTAGCACCTTTTAGCTCTTTGGATAATAGAGTATCCGCTTTTTTAAAACGGTTTGTAATACTGTTTACATTTTCCAATTTCTTATAATACTTTTAGCGGTATTTCTTTACATTTACTCCTGGAAATTTTAACCTTGATATGTTATAAAATCGACTGAAAAGATATACCTACACGGTAGGTAAATTAATCCGAAGGTATTCAATAAACTTTCGACTAATAATTTACCAAAAAAACTCCAGCAATCCGTAATAAAAGCGTTTCGCGTAAATTTCGAGACCCAAAATAATATTATTACATTAACAACGTATAATACTAATTAGCCATCAAGATATATTCAATATTTAATAACTTTGTAATTAAAGTTTATATCGTATGAAAGGCGGAATTTAAACAGCCATAGGGCTTATAAGTTCAATTGATATTTGTGGAAGAACCTTTCAATAGTTTTCAGTATTTATTTTCTTACATCTATGTATCTTAGTATATAAAGTAATCGAAAAAGGCGTTTTATAGCCGGGTATTGAAATCGACGGTGTAACATTCTTATTTCCGGCTACTTTAAGTAAACGACTTTCATTATACGCGCGTTTAGGAAAACCTATAACTATCCAAATTTAAAATAAAGTGGCACAGATACACAATCCAAAACGCGGAAGAATTAGTTAGTCGTATTCCAAACCTTGATTCCAAACTTATTTATATTAACTAATAATGATGAGAATAACGTTTTAAAGTTTATTATGTAAAACTTGAAAAATTCAAATCATATATCTACAAGGATTGTACTTATTAACGATGTTTTACCTTTATCGAATAAAACTTGCAGGTGTTTTCTCATTCGATCGAGTTGAAATTTAGGAAATTTCGCCGCGAAAGCGTGAAACTATCGTTTTCCAGCGGTTAAGATTTTTGCTACGCCAGTGTTTAGTATAATACCCTAAAATCGATTACCTTAGTTATTAAAAAGTGTAAATTACGACGTCTTATGGGCGTTTAACATTTCGTCCTTATATTCTAGGTTTACGATATGTAAAAATAAAGTATTTTGTAATCTTACAAATATTCTTCAGTTGGTTTCCTTATTCTGAGTTATCAAATAAGTCTTATATTCCTTTAAATTTCCTTCTTTAAAAGTGTACTCGTAGGAGTTGGCATCAAATCCCTCTTTTAAGTTTTCGAAATCGGCTACATATGCTGTAAAATGGACCTCCGTCTGGTTTTCGGGTAAGAAAACGGCCCAAAATGAACATTTAGTCCGAATTTAATTGTGCATTAGATGATTAGTGGGTCAACAACCAACATTAGTACATATAATATATCGGTTTTAAAGGTTCATAAAGTTTCATATACTTTTCTGAAGGTATTATAGTAAACGTAGTAAGTTTCGTAATTAACTATAAGGTATTTTTCGCCGGTCATTACTTTGCCTTCATTTTCCGAAGCTTCCTATTGAATATCTTTCGCTTTTATAACTATATTTATATCGTTTTCTTTATTTCAGGTATAGTTTAAACCATTGGCTTAAGACATGTTCAATTACTTTGGCGGGGTTTACTTTGGTAATTTGACTCTTAAATTTAGGGTTTTCAACTATAAATGCTCATTCGAAGATTTTTTGTCAGCTTATCAAGATTCTAAATGATGGTTTAAAACTCGTATAAAAAGATTTCAAGTCTTATTCCAGTTAAATTAACGTAAGGTTAAAGACTGGGTTTTCATGGTTAGCTTTTGTAACTACTTAGATAAATCGTTTTTTTATTTTAGTTTGAAAACCGGATGTAATTTTCGGAACATCGTTAATAAGGCGGTAAACATTTTATATGGGTTTTTTTGCACGTTTTTACGCTAATTACTAGCGGATTTCGAAGTAGTACTCGTCTAATCTCTACCGTAAAGCTCGTAATTTATTTCCGTATCGAAGACATCATACGGTTTGATGTTATAATTCTCGTCATTAACTCATAACCTTACTAAATTAATAAGTTTTATAGGGTTACTTTTATTAATGGGAAAAAAGTATGGCGAAAAGTCGCGATAGAGGTTGTAGTTAGTAGGTATTAGTTTATAAGGCTCGTATTATTATTTTACGCCGCTTATCTTATCTCTGAGAGTATTATTTTCGTTTTTAAGCTTCTTTCACCGCGGCCAAAAGGTGTGTTGATTATATTTGGGGAATAATTTGGTTTCTACCCCCTTTTCGATGTGGGTATAAGGGTGAGTATGTGTTATAACTACGTGGCATATAACATCCGCGGTCGTTTCACCTTTTCTTCGAGCTCCATATACCTTACCTAAGGCGCGAGTATTTCCTCGAAACGTCCTATACTTTACGTATATACAATAACTTTATGTTACTATTTTATCCGTATCTTTTTTACGACATATTTTTTTGTTCCTTTATATAACATTCTTTTACAAAATCCGTCTGCCATACGTCTTTATCATCCTAGTTTAACAAGTCGCTATGTCGGGTCATATCAAATAGGGTTTTCATAAGACGACCGTTTCTGCCTTCTGGAGTATTAATGCCTCTGTTTTATAACTATACAGAAAGCACTTTAAAAATTATATTGTATATCTTATTCCACATTTTTATCGTTTACTTTGAAAATATTTAACGGAAACTATTTAATATATTAGGTCTCTAAGCCTTTTGTTTCAACGACTAAAAATCACGGTTATATTATACGTATTTACCGTACAAAGATCCAAGTCCTCAACCGTCCTATTAATAATATTATCCTATGTTTTTAGGTTAATCTCTTACAAAATCTTTCTTTTAATCGCCTTATATTTAAATAAAAGGTCTATATATTCACTGACTTTATATTGGCTTATTGTTGGTGGATTCATAATTATAAAAGTGCGAAGTGTATTGGAACGTTTGGAAATCTGGTTTGCAAGTATACTAGGAATACTAAAGCGTTGTAGAAGTTGATTTTACGTAGTGGTTCAGATTTAGGTACGCTTGGAATACAGTGTTTAAAGGGGTTTCGAAATAAAATGGCACGGTCCAAATAAAAGCGTTTTTGATAGGCCTTTATCGTTGCAAAGTAGTCGATTCGAATCACTATGGTCGAAGTAACTGGTATTACGTTGATATTATTGATTAGTGTGTTGTATAAGTTCTAAGTTTGGCAGACCGCTAGCCGGTCTACATACTAATTTGTATAGCTAAAAGCTTTGGCCTGTGCTCCACTTTGAAGTGAGAACCTACTTCACTACACTTGCAGTGCAGTCCCATAAACTACAGTCAATTTGCAGTACATACAATCAACTTTACTGCAAGTAAGGTTGACTTGACTGTACATCATTTGACTGCTATTCTAACAAGCGTAGAATATATAAATAAAAATCAAATTAAATGTGACAAAATATTTGAAGTAAAGCGTTTACAGTTTACCAATACTAATAAAACTTGAATAAAATTTAAATAAAGCATGATTATAGGCTAGTTAGGCGTTTCAAAGGAGTTCTTTTAACGCTTCACAAGTATTGTATTAGTTAAAGGACTAGAAAATTCAAACGTCGTTAGTAATAAACTTGAATAAATGGTGTAATGTAGGGCGAATAAGGTAATGTGGATGGAAAGAAGAATATAGGAAGGTATGTGTGGGTTTTGATATGATAAGCGCTTCGAATGCTGTGTTTGGCATTCGCGAAATATGTCGAAGCGTTTCGAAATGTGATTTGGTCATGTGGTGTATTTAGTAAGCTGTTTGAATACTATATTTTAGCCGTTTCCGAAGTTTGTAAGAGGTTCGAATATTACGTTTAAATCGGATGAGTCTTAAAGAAGAGTTCCGAAACTTCTTGGCTTTGGCTTACGTGGTCTGATACTTGATAAAACGCTTTTCAAAAAGTGTCAAGATACGTTAAGAGCTTTAACCGAGTTGATAATGGAGTAGCGGAGCTTTTAGTAAACAATGCACCAATTGAGTTTATAATATCATACTAAAATTGTTATTTTTAAAGTTACTTTGCTTTACGGTCTTTTCAAACTTCCGTGTGTTTCTTGTAAAGCGTATTGTTAAAGCATAGATAGTTGGAACCGCTATAATACCCCTCTATTGGTATTTAACTTAGGTTCGTTTTTTCCACTTAGGTTATTTATAGTTGACTGGATTGACTACTAATTAGTGTCGGTAAAGTCCATTTTAATGGATACCTAAAAATTAAAGGTAATAGTAAAAGAGTTGTAGCATATATGAGAGATAAATAAATATAAAATAAGAAGAGGCATCCGGAGAGTGTACGTCTTAAGTAAGAGCTTATAAGCTTTCACTCGACTAGTAGCACTTTACTATGTACTCTGTCAATTTCCCTTTTAGGCAGTGACACTTTACCGTGCACTCTGCGAATGCCCCTCTTGGGCAGTAACACGCTATTAGCACTCTGCAAGAATTCACCTTGCAGAGTAGTATGTTACGATACACTTTGCAAGGGTGCAACTTGCAATGTGACTACTGACTAACTATAGAAATATATGATAATATCCATGGATATATTGACAAAACTTACAATTTGGCGCTCGGGTATTGAAATATTGTTAACAGCGACTCCAATTTTATATATAATTGGATGAAACTAACCTTATATAACGTATATATGGGGTAAGCCTTAGAAAAATAGGCTTTAACCACCGGTGAACATTTTGATAGAAAGGTGAAAATGCTTATTTACCGTTCAAAATACTTTTTCGACCTTGTTTTTACAAACATTACCGGGTCTATTATGGTGTAACGACCTAATTCACGAATTATTTGATTATAGAATGTTATTGACCACCTTTTAAACCCGCGAGTTCTTTACAACCCCGATTTCTTACATTAAAGTACTAGAAACTAACTTACCAAGGTTCGATAACATAATAGTTATTATGATAGTCATTTTGCTACCCTTATCTAAGATTATGGATACGGTTTTCGTATATACGTAGATGGACGCCTTAGCTCAATTATATGTTACCGCTTTATGCGGTTAGTAAATCTGCCATAATCTACGTAAAAGTTACGGAGTTTTGGATACTTAAAATCGATTGACTTCACTATTATATAAGAAAAACGAACGCAATCTGCTTATGAAACACTGGGTTCGTAAAGCGTAGGATTTTTTTATGGAAGTATAATAAGCTTTTACTGGTTTGTAGAAAACTAATCTTGGTTACATTACCGATTTGGCAAAGGTTCATGAGATTATTGACTGGAAGAAATCCCCCCCCCTTCTTACAGGCCCTTCCACTTAAAGTAAATGAGTATTAAATTTTCTATATTTATTTAAAGGTTAGAATATTACGGAAGAGCATTTTTGAATAAATATTCCGTCAACAACGATGTCATCAAAGATTTTTTAATCGATTAGTTTGAAATACAAATTATCTTTTAATACGCTGATATTTCTAACGCTGAGGTACCTTCCAATATTATAAATATGCGAAGTATGTCGGCCAGGACCAATGATATGATTATTCGTTTACTTCAAGCGTATTAGGAATTTATGAAGGGGTCTTTTTATATGGTTTATAATAAGTATTCACATTAAAACTCCTTCTTATGAATATAAAAACAATTAAAAGTGTGAATAATGATGGAATTAGACGACAGGAACTTATTAAATTCTCCTTCGTAAATATCTATGTACTCAATTTCGATCTAGGTTAAAAAGTTTACAACGTATCATGCCCTACAAGTTATCGTAAATACTAATTATACGTAATCTGATGAACAACTAATACGATATCAGCTCGCCTCAGAGATTCTATATAAACATTATAAATATTTTTTTATTTACGATATTGAGTTCGCCTTATCCAAAAAGATAGTCGCGTTAATTCTTTTTCGTGATATGTAAATGGTTTTCAATATCTTCATTTATAATCGTCTTACATAGAAGATAAAGCGTTTAAAGTTTACCAGAGTTCATTTACCTTGATGAAAGGCTTTTTATTCGGAAGGGTGATAAAAGTTTGATATGAAACAAGGATTTTAAAGTTTATAAATATTTGTTACGAAACCCTATAGTGTTTTCTCTTTGACTATGTTTCATATATAATTTACATTCGAATTTCGTCAAGTTTCATTCCAGCCGGGTTTTAAATTACGTTGAGGATATTATATTCATCCGAATAAACAATATTTTCAAAATGAAGTTTTCACGGTTACAGGAAAACCTACGAGGGATAAATCCATAAATAAAAGATAACATACTTATTTTTATACCAGAAAAGTTGAAATTACTTTATATTATCCATAGCCAAAGTCCGTTTAACCTTATAAAATATAGTCATTCGCCTATTTCAACCGACGTAAGGCCGGTTTATCCAGTTATAAACCCTTTCTCGAAAATCAAAATACTTAATTTACGCTCATTAGGATTTTGGTTAAACCAGTTTTTTTTATGATGCTTTTACATCGGAGAAAGCGTAACGAATGCTTTTAAGGTCGCTCAGCATTGTGAAGAATTATTTCCTGTAAAATGCGGATTTCCGTTATATATTTTTCGAATGATTATCATTGCTATAGTCGTACCTATACTTATTTATTACCCCGACAGCTGGTGTATTAGTTGCAGCCACAAGAGTTTAACAAATTAGATTATAGTTCTTTGAGTTTCCTCGACGAATACGGTTATTTTATTATATAAAACTTCGCCGAATACACTTGTCTTGAAAGACACGAGCCTTGTTTTTGGTAAAGTAGTTTTAAAATAATATTTACTTTCGGTTATAGGCTGGTGCCTGTGCTAGTGGTTGCCGGAGATCTAGACCCAGCGTACCATGCTCTCGTACTGCTCTCAAGCTGCTTCTGAGCATATTCATATCACATAATCAAATATATAACCAGGCTATACCATATTGTTAGTCTTAGAACAGATTCTTAGCAAAGACTTTTTTCATTCTTTATCGAGGATTATAAATAGTATCCGATTACCTTAAGCGATAGCTTTGGCCTACTTTTTCCATACATGATCTTTGACGTATCTTTTTCTACGGTATCCTAGTTGTTTTTAAATGATTTTAAATTAGAAATATATTTTCCAATAACCCGAGCTTGAACCTTTACATTTAAGAGTAGTTTTCCAACGGGCGCGTCCAAGATCAATTTCAAGGCGCTCTAACTATATAACGTAACCAATTAAATACTTAATAAAAACAATTTTCTGAAAATTTATAAGCGAAACTTATTAAACGGGATTACATCTTTTGAAAACATATTTTACGTAACGAATGATATGAAGTTAGTATATTAATTACGATTATAAATATAATTAGATGATTTAAAATCATTACCGATATATTTATGTTATTAAAGTAACTTTTTATCCTGGAGAAATTTGCTGTCGTATATTTTACAAATAATATTAATACGACTTCTGTGTTATTTCACATTAAATATTGTGTCTAAATACTTGATAATAAAAACAACACCTCTAATCAATCTGATTTAGACTACTAAGCCTATAATTAGCCAACAAAATCAACTGCAAACAAATAAACGTAAACCCCTCGATCAACCAATAAAGTTTTCTGACATTAAATTACGTTTTTAGGTGAAATGAGCAATGATATTACGTAAATTATATAAATACCTAAAGTCTATTAGTATAATTTTTTTGATAATTAAAGGGTATAGCGAAAATCGTGATAAGAAGTTATTATGTCCACGACAATGACGGTGGTAATAACAACCCCAAAGTTTTTATAACAATATTTTAAACCGATTGATACAACCGAGACAACGTAAAAGCTATTGTAATTTAATTTATAAGTTTGAAGTAAAATGTTTATAAACAGTGTAACGGTTTTTTTTAAAGTTCAAAATTTTCATTAACCGAACGTAACGATATATTTGGGAAATCCACCGCTAAGATCTTTATTTTCCCAACCGAAAAATACCATGAATGATACTCTAATTAACCCGTTACTTTCTATTAATGTATCTGACAAAAATAACGAATCAATCGTCTATATACGATTTATTAACGGACAACTTTAGTTCCATAACAACATTTTACGGTACATAATAGTATACGCGATCGCGCTGCGTTTTGTTTTCACTCTTACCCTTTTTACAGGCTATTTTTCTATAATTTTACTCTATGAAGCCCTTTTCTTAAGAATATACACAATCACATCTCTAGCGAAAATAGTCACCAGGTTGGGACTAACTAGACCGCGCTTCTCAGCCCAACTAAAGTTACAGTTTATATGTTTAGAGTCTTCAAACTGTGGAGCTCCCTAAGGTTTGGATTGGAAGGATGGCTTGGAGGCCCACAACCTGTACAAGTTCCGAGAGAACTCGAGTTACAATCCTTCACACAGATATCTACAGGATTATTTCGTAGTATCAAGTGCAATACTTTATAGAAGCTATAGCTCAGTGATAGTAAAATAGAAAAAAGAAAAAAACATTTTGTATATTGGGATACATCAATAGCAAGAGGTTTAAAAAGCCGCCTTTGTTATATTTTTTAATTCTTCACTTATGCTGATCACTAAATATTCATGTACCCATATTATTTACCTATATAATCATACCATTACATCTATACGTAACATAAACTCGTCATATTATTACGTAATATTAACATATGACTCTAACTTTGATACGTTACATTATATATTATACTTATTGTTTTTGATGCACTCAACTCTTTTAACTTTCACTAATTCAACCAACTATTTCAACTTTCACTTATTCATTCGGGATTTAATCAATAATACGGTGCAAATTTACATAATGACGCCGCACAAATTTATGCGACAACGCTGTACAAATCTATATAATAACAATGTATAGGTCTGCATAACAATATTAAAGGCGTATACAGCAATATAACCTGCTACTATAAAAACTTACAAAACACTCTTACATAAACTTATATAGCGTTATTAGACCCTAAAACTCAGCTCTATTATACGAAATTATATAACACTATTGTATAAACTTAAAAAAAGCTGCTATAAAATCTTATATAACATTATAATACCACTAAATACAACGCTGCTATACAAATTTATAAAGCGCTATCATACAAAGTAATAAAACGATATCTGGTAAACTTTACGAGACTCGATCATATGAAATTATACAATACTAACATATAAACAGATAAAATAATGCTATATAAATTTATCATACAAACTTATATAGTGCTATTTTATTAACTTATATAACTATATTGCAAAACCTTATACAATACTACCGTATGGTTATACGTAACGTCATCATACAAATTTAAACATTGTTATTAATTTAAAAGAAGTAAAATAAAGGTCACATGTATAAAAATAAATTAAGGGGGTATCACAGGCTAGTGCCTGGCTAGTGTTTACTAGAGATCCAGCCCTGGTAGTTGTCACGCTTTTATAGTGTTTTAGAGCCACTCGAAAGCTGTATGAGAGTATACCCTTACACTTTACGTGACCGGTTTGTACCGTTTTCCATAGCTTCATAGCAGATTCCTAATAGGGGTTTTTCCCTCTCTTTTTATCGATGTGTATAAACAGAATCCGATTACTTTAAGCGATAGCTTTAATCTTAGTCCTTTTATTTATAAATGATGAGTTATTTTATAACATTATTTTAGCTATTCGTTAGCGGTTATAGCTTAGACCTATGTTATCTTCTTTCGACTTTTCGACTTGAACCTCTAGGCCTCAAAGTAATTTCTCAAAATACTCGTTAAGGAATAGATTTAAAGCGTTTTAACAGCTTATTACGATCATTTTATAGTTTAATACGAACTTTTTTCCAACGTTTTACGTATAATGTTCGTCGAATGAGATGAAGTTACTAAAGAGTATGTTTTGTATTTGGAACAACGGAATACCGATATATTAAATGTATTAACGAATATAATCTAGTAACTCGAAGTTGCCGGTATGCTTATATCTTCGGAATGATGCCACCTTCAAAAGGTGTTTATTACGTTACTTACGAATAATTTAACTACTATGATGCTTTTCATCGGGAATCGCGTTAGATTTCCCGATAATAACGATTCGAACTTTTTTGATTTTTATTACGATACCGGCACCCTATGTGATAGGCGTTAACGACCTAAACATAAACCTTTTAACTAGCTAGTTAAGGTTTTAGACGTTAAGTTACGATTTTCGGTATACGATATTACGATATCACGTAAGTTGCATAGAGATCGTAGGTATATTGGGATTGAAAATTTATTTTTACTCTATTTTTTAATAATTGAAAGTACTTACAAAAACCTTCATAAAAAGTTATTATGCTTGCGGCGGTGACAGTGGTATTAGCGATTACAATACCTTTATAGTTATACTTTGCGCCTATTATTATAACCTGAACGTAACTCAAGCTGTTATCGTTAGACTTATAAA
Source organism: Anisogramma anomala (assembly GCA_038502455.1). Classification (NCBI taxonomy): domain Eukaryota; kingdom Fungi; phylum Ascomycota; class Sordariomycetes; order Diaporthales; family Gnomoniaceae; genus Anisogramma; species Anisogramma anomala. The sequence goes on along the minus strand of JASMMZ010000006.1, from coordinate 15,861,131 downwards.
TGTAAATTCAGGAGTCCGCGAGTGGTTTTATGTTTTTTTAAACCTTTGGAAGATTTTACTTACGAAAGTTGGCAGCATAGCTTAGAAATTTGTCATTAAATTCGTTATTTTGAAGGGAGTCATTAACAATACGTTAGATAATACGTTACTCCACTTCGATATATACTCGGATTACAATAAAGAGGTCTTTCAAGCCTAATTTATCTATAGGCGACTTTACAACCTCCGTATTCGTTACAATAATATTAACGTTACTATTAGGGGTATTTTACGTAGCAGGAATAATAATAGCGACGTGTTTATTTGTAATAGCTAGGGAAACGTTATTATAATTAGCGTAAGCGCCTTTCGAGCCATTTGTAAGCAACTCATTACCTGGGTTAACCATTCAGAACTCTCCCGTTATAAAAACCTTAAGTTATATTTATAGTGCAGCGCGCACAACTATCGTATTTGTACTTGTCAGTTGCAGCTCACGTAACGTACTAGCGGCTTTAACACTAAGTCTACTAAAGAAATTTACTTTATTTCGGCTAGAAATCTTATTAAATTTTAAAAGAGAAAAGCGTAACTACTATATATATTTGTGTATAGAAGTTAACAGAACTTTAATTCGACACGGTAATTTAGTCCTCGCTTTTAACTAGCTTTTTGTTTATAATAAATTTACTTAATAATTTTATTCATTCAACTAACTTTTTAGTGAATTTAGGTTATAAATATTATAATACTGGGAATAAGTAACGTATTGAACACTTAAACTATCACGTATCCTTATTTTATTTCGATGACTCGGTAAAGCCATGTATTACGTTCTCATCTACACCTTATAGTTTATTTCTTTTATAATTTTTTAAATATAGACCTTAATAGATACCGATACCAGATATAAGCCTACGCTATCCCTTACACATAATACGACTCCATTTTAGGTAAACCTTAAATTAAATGCCAATGAATAATTGACGCTGTTTCGGAATATATATTATTTCTGAAACGAGAGGCTAACTATTGCGTTTAGAAACGACGGTTTACGCCGATGTAAAAAACTCCTAAAGGAGTCAGTGTTACTATATTTTACGCTATTTTACGAAAGGTTCATAAGGACCGAGCTGTTACTACATAATTTGCTGCCGCCTCCTTCGAAAATCAAAATAAAATATTCACCTCGAAACCACTCGTTTTCGTTAACGACAAACTCCCCAACGCTTTTAAAAAGTTTGCTTCCTTATTTGATAGGACTCTCAGATATAAATTGATTCTTTATCTATTTGAAGCCGATTACGACATCTTCTTTTAGAACGATAGTTTAAGTTATCATTTAAAGGTCACGTTAATCCCACTATATAATATGTTGTAAAATGAATTCGTTATATTTCGAAAAACGTTAGCTAGATTCTTCGACTAGGGTTACATTCGAGTAAGTAACTTTTTAACGGATGCTCCGTCCTTTTCGTTCAAAATATAGTGGTAGCTTATTTTTTTATGTCGATTACCATCTATTAAATGTTATCATAAAAGCAAATCGTTATTCGTTTTTATTTATTAAAAAAACATTTTTAAATATCTTTTAATTTAAGTGGGTTACTAAATTGAATGTTTAAGTCGCTTTTTACAAACTTTGAATTAAAGAGGTAAACGAGTGCAAACCCGCATTTCATATACGTTTTAGACTTTTCGAATAACGTATTACCCCCTTCAGACTTTTTAATATACTAGTTACCTTTTAACGGTATATTAATAATTCATTATGCACTTTTTAAAAAAATCTTTTCACTTGTTCTATATCGACGGTATTTTTCTTTAATTAAAGGTAACCTTGAAGATTACAAAGCAAAATTGAAAGAAGTTTTAAGCATTTTAAACATCGTAAACCTTAACCTCAATATATTCAAGTGTGAATTCGGCATCTAAAAATTAAATACCTGGGATTTACCATCAAGGCTAACGTTAGCATTTCCATAAATCTAGCAAAGCTACGCTTTATTAGGAAACAGATGGCTTTTACATTAGTTCTTAAGGTCAAGGTTTTTTTCGGATTCACCAACTTTTACCGGCATTTTATTCGTGACCATTTAATAATTGTTTATCTTTTAATTCAATCAATCAGAAAAGAAACCCTTTTCCTTCAAGGCACCTAATATCAACCTTTAAAGTAATTAAAATGCTGTTATTGCCTGTAATACCACTTACCTTCAACTAGTTCAAATAATACGTATAAACAACCGATTTTTTTTTTCCAAAATTCGTACTGAAGAAGATTAGGTATTTATAGTTTTAATTTCGAAATATTTAGTAAAAGAAGATAAGGTTTTACGGTTTCGAAACCGTATTTAGGTACCTGTTTACGAACTGTTTACTACCGTATTAATATAAGCTATTTGCAATTTATTCCTTATTAGCTACTTAGACCACGATGCTACTATTAAAATCCTTTTTATGATATACTTTTAACCCAGTTTACACCGTACTATCCGTATTTTTTGTCGGATTTACGATATTAACAAACGTATAACCTATCAAAAAAACTGTCGAGGGGGACTTTTTAAATCCCTTTCGATTACTAGACGGATTTAAAACGAACTTTTCATCGATTTTACAGTTAACTTACTTTAAAAACGTACCGTAGACCCAAATTATCATATAGTTATTACAGATCATTTAAATAAAGCTATTACCTTCATGTTGATAATTACTATAAACGTTAAAATTTATACGAAGCCGTTTTTTTATTAATACTGGCGATTTCACGGATTTTTTTCGGATAATTATTAGTAATAGAAGTTCAAATTAAACCGGTAGGTTTTGAAAACGACTTTACGATTTAACAGGGGTAAAACAACGCTTAAGTACCGCCTTTCACTTCGAAATCGACGGAGTAATCGAACGCGTTAATTAAAAGATCCTAACGTACCTACGTTCCTTCGTTGTTTATACTAAATTTCAATAAGACCGTTTACTATCTGGTGATTAACCAGCGTTAAATTATAATGATACGATTACTATTGGTATTAAACCGTTTTTATAACTTACGATTAATATATCGACTTTATATACTCAGTATAACGTTTTTTCGTCTTAGCTACAAAATCAAGTACAAGGGCCAAAGATTTTATCTAACGTATCCGCTAGATTACGAAGTTTATATAAGCCGTAATAACGACTATGTAATAACGTATAGAGGAAGCCGTAAATAAACGACGTTTCTCCTCAAAACATTTTCTAATCGATAAAGATATTTAACTTTTCCCTAAAACTTATAAACCGAATAAACTTTTTAAAAAAATGAATTCTCTTTATACCAAATATCGTTTAACACGTATAATCAATTTTTATGTTATCGAATTCGATATCCCAGATGATAAATACCCCCGGTTTCATGTAAACTAATTTATTTGAACCATTTTAAACCCGTTTCCAAACCAATGCGCCCGCGAATTTTAACTATAAACCATCAATATTATAGGCGATAACGGCGAAAAAGAGCCGGAATACCACGTTATAAAAATTTTATGAACTCGAAATGAAGCTTAAATCGGCCGTCTTTAGCGTAAAAACTTACTAAAACGGAAGGTTTTGGTCAAATAGGTAGGTGACGTATACACAACTTAGGAATCGTTTTTAAACTTTTTAATATTGTAGTATTCGACGTTTTTCAATTACGTTATAAATCGACTGAATATAAAAATGGGCCCTTATGCTTATCCCATAGGCGGGATTGAACTATTGCACTTCAAGTCATGAAACGGTGTAAAAGTCGCTATTTTACGAGTACCGAATATAAACGTAACGTAATATCAATGAACGACTAAAACTATATGAAGCTATTTAAATATACTCTAGAAGTTACTATTTTCGTCTTTTCCAGACAACTTTTTACCTATTTTAACCAATTTATCCAGTTTTATATTAATATAGACTAGATATTTATCGATACGTTTCAATACTTTGATAGGTTTTTTCATTACTTCGAGCTACGGTTTTTACCATTTTCTTAACCGCGATTTCCACGTTCCCTTTTAATTTATTAACTTAATTAAAAAATATGATTCTTATTCAAAAGTTATACAGCGCATAGGTTGCTGAAACGAATAGGAGTGGAGCGTATAAAAACCGCTTTACCTCGAGTATCGACCTTCTTTTCAACAATACGTTGAACCCTTATAGCCTTCTTTATGGCGACTACCTACATCTATACGTTTTTTAGCTACTGGTTAACATTTAAAAAGAGGTTTACAAATGCTATAACTTACTTCTATTCTGAACATCGAACGCTAAACAAGCTTCAGATAGTTCCTCCACAACTTTATTTATTTAAGGATTTAGATTTAAAGGCGTATATGAGTAACCAGAACTACGGCTTATAATATCGACAAAGTAAAGACGATATCGGGTGCCGGTATCTAGACGCTCGTTAACAGCTTCCTCACGGCTATACGAGTTTAACTTACTCTTAATTTCATGGAAAAACTTTCGAGGATTATACGTTATATGATATACGTATTTGAAATATGTCTATTTTTATATTCCCTTAAGATATATATTCATAGGCCGTTAGGCTGGGAACAACACACTTTCTAGTAAGAATAAGTCAACTTTAAGTTAAATATACTTTCTAAGAAGGATAAAGTAGTTTTCAAACAGATATACTTACGTTTTAAAAGCTTAATCCACTTTTATAGTTAACCAAAGATTTATTTTAAAAGGGAAAAACGACAACAATAACAACAAAAAGATAAATTAACGGGTAAAAGAGAATTTTCTTGAATATGGGTTTAATAGTAGGTTTTGTGACACTATTAATAAATAGTTGTAAAAAGGAAAGATTAGATTTTTAAAGAGCGGGGGAGGGGTTACGAAACTATTTATGGGGGGGGGGACGCCAGGACACCTTTTACGTGGCGCTAAGGGGTTTTTTAATCTAAAACCTTTGACGCGAAACTATAATATTCTAAGTCACTTCGAAGCGGTTATTTCGTACTTGCCATTCCCTCTTTTAGCCCATTAACATTTCTTATCCCCTTTTATACCGCCGCGTGAAAAAAAGAAGGGGGGGGGGGGTTAGAGGTTTTTTAAAAAAAAATCATTTACTTTTAGATATTCCCTTTATTTCTTCCATGTTTACCGGTTTTGTAGTTTAATGGTTAAAGCATCTGCTTTCCTTAATAGGGGTCCTGGGTTTGATTTTTAGCGTAATCAATAATATGGTGGACATAAGTGTAGTTTTTATTTGGTAAAATTTTGGAACTTCCTAAAGTGCTCCGTCTAGGATTTTTTTTTTTCCAAAGGAAAAAAAAAAAGGGGGGGGGGGGGTAGAGGGGTAAGCCAAAGGGTAATGTTATAAGCTAATGACTGACTAGTATTTATTAGGGACTCAGCTTTAGTAGTTATTACGTTCTTACAATGCTTTAAAGCTGCTCAGAGGCTATGTAAAAGCATGGCTTTACACGTCACGTGACCGGATTATACCGTCTTCTACAGCTTTATAGCAGCTCCCTAACAGGGGTTTCTCCTTTCTTCTTCATCGAGGTTTATAGACAGAATCCAACTACCTTAAGCAATAGCTCCAGCCTCAGTCCCTTTATAGGGAGTAGAAAGTTCAATCAAAATAACCCTACATAAACAAAGTTAACTCTATTAGCTGCTCGCGATCAATACAACTAAATGTACTACATCTACTTACCTATAGCAAAAGCTATTAGTACGTATGGAAAAAGCTGGTCCTTTATTTATTACCATCTTTTGTTACAATAATGTATTCTAATTAAAGCGTTTAGTAGTTATTCAACCCTTATTAGTAGTCTTTTGGTATGGTGATAGAAACATAACTACAAGAAAATAGAAGAGTAACATATTCTTGAGAAATTGCTACTGCGTTTGAATCTACATAAATATATATGTAATATATACGATTGATATAAAACTATAACAGTTATATATAAGCGCGGATAATTCTTTCATCAACACATTTTATAGTATTGATTACCTTCTATTTATTTTTAAATGTAATGAATTACATAATATTATTGAAGTAGACATTTTCTGTTCTATTTTCAAAAAAATAAAGCTGTATAATAAAGTTATAAAGACAAAAACGTTATATTATACTAGCAAATAGCACCTAATATTTAACCTAGGTTTATATTATTATATCACGCTGCTTAAACTAATCCAATGTAAAACATTTAACATCGACTTTTCTACCCATTTTAATTACCAGTTTCTCTCTTTCTCCCCATTGTCCTTTTCTTTGACCGTTTCGTACGCGTCCACACTGCGTAGTAACCGCAGGACCAGACCCTAACCCTGGTCCACTGCCATACCAGTACAGTCCTCCATTGCCACACTGTTTCGGCTTTCCTTCTTCCTGCTACGTAGACAAATGCACGTACATCAACCTCACTGCCCTGGCCCGTGATAGTGGCCGCATATTTCAAATTATGTCAACATGAAGATGAGTGGTCTCCGGCTGTTGGAATTATTACCTGCGAATACTTGAAAGTGATCCCACAACTGAACAAGTTTCTGAGCATCATATGCTATGATCGTTTCCTGCCGACCCGTCTCCCGCGATGATCTGCCAGAGGTGAGAGGTTGCCATGCTTACCTTCATATCCACGACATTAAATGTAGAATTGAAATCTATGCCTTCCTATAAACACCAAACTGCCACCCAATGCAATTCTGTCTTCACAAATCAAGAAGTTCACCACGGAACGCCGTTGTTTTGCAGCCTCCTAAGTGACCAGCAGCCTGCAGCCTCCTCTCTGTCAAGGCAAAGTGGCAAACCTTGGAGGTCACTAGCCTTCTGCTCGAAACTTCTCAGCTCTATCTCACTTCCTTTCCATGTGGTCCAGCTCAATCTCAGCCCCGCGCTCTCGGTCTGCCATCTCCAAATCCCGATTGTCCACGACCGGCACACCATTCTGCACCGGGGCCGGAGCATCAGGCTTCCCGACGGCGCCTGGCGGCCCGCCCGCACCAGGAGGCCCGCTCGCACCGGGCTTGCCCTTCTTGATGCTCTTCCACTCCATGCCGGCGGCCGCGAGCAGCGCCGCGAAGGCCAGCGCCATCGACGCCAGGAAGATCTTGGTGAGGGCGTAGTCGTAGATGTCGATGACGACGTCGATCTCCTGCGGCGGCACGAGGCTGACCAGCTCGGTGGCGCCGTTGTTGACGACCTGCTGCACATCGATGCCTGGGATGGCGGACAGCTTGGCGACCAGCAGGTTGCTGAGGATGGTCTGGCCGACGGTCGTGAAGATGGCGCCGCCGAGCTGCTGCGCGAAGAAGATGAGCGCGACGCCCATCGAGATGTCGGGCATGGGCAGCACCGTCTGCACCGCGAGCGAGCCCGTCTGCATGCCCATGCCGAGGCCGAAGCCGGCGAGGAACTGGTAGCCGACCCACTGGGCTTGCGAGGCGGAGCGGGTGAGGGTGCTCAGGAGGCCGGTGCCGATGGCCATGATGGAGGGCGAGAGAAGCATGGAGGGGACGTAGTAGCCGATCTTCTGGGTGGCGATTCCGGTCAGGAGACTGGAGACGACGAGGGAGAGGACCAGGGGCAGCGTGTGTATGCCGGAGTCGAGAGCGGCGACCAGCTTGACAGTCTGGAACCAGATGGGCATGTAGTAGACTAGCGTGAGCATTGCTCCGGCAATGAAGAACGTGAACATGGTGGCGAAGAAGACGCTGCGTTGCGTGATGATTCTCGCGGGAATGGAGGCCGTGTCCGGGGTGAGGATCTGGACGATGGCAAAGGCAATGGCGAGCACGCCAAAGAGGCAAAATAAAAGAATGATGCGCCAGCTGCTCCAAGCGTAGGTCGCACCACCCCATTGCAAGGCAAGGAGTAGGCACACAATACATGGGACGAAGAGCGCTGTGCCAATAGGGTCGAGGCGTTTGATGTGCGTCGCAATGGGTGCCGGTTCGACTTTTCGGTGAGGTGGGTTCCAGAAGAACAGCATGAAGAAGCTGTCGAAGATCAGCATGATGTGGCACAAGACTGCGCACGACGGACTTGAAAACTCACAGTGTGAAGGCTCCAATCGGCAGATTGATGTAGAAGCACCATCTCCAGGACACTGTGGTGGTGAAGGCACCGCCTATCAAAGGTCCCATGACCGAGGCGATGCCAAAGATCATACCGAACATGCTCTGGAACATGGGGCGCTTGTGAAGGGGAATCATGGGGATCATGATCATCATGGCGCCGGAGAAGATGCCAGCAGAGCCGACGCCGGCGATTGCTCGGCCAAGGATAAAGGCTGTGGAGGAGGGAGCAGCACCACAGATGGTGCTGCCCACTTCGAAAATCACGACACAGATCAGGAAGACCCTGTGTAGCCGCTGTTAGCAACTCGGTTCTGGTTCTGCTGTGTGAGCTTTGGAGTGTTGCTTGCCATTTCATATTGTAATATTTGTAAATCCGACCGAAGACCAGCTGGCTTGCTGCTGTGGTCAACATGTAGGCCGAGCCATACCACCCAATGTCTCCGAGGCTGTGGAAGTCATCCGTGATCTGGGGAATTGCTGTAGCGACAATGGTCCTGTCCAGGGCCACGAGAAACATGGCCAGGAAATTGGACACGAGAATCAACCAGAATTTGGCCGTCTTGGGTTGGTACAGGTCGTTGTTGGGCGCCCCGGGACCTCCTGGAGGGCCTGGGGCCCCAGCCGGTTTCTTCTTCTCTTTCGAGTCCAGATCTCTTGAGGCCTGCGTTCGCGATGATGGTGATTCCGGTGTTGCTCCTGGCGATGATGAGCCATGGACATTGCTGCGCGCCTGCCGCGTCTCGATCTCGCAGATGCGCTTTTCGAGTTCTGCCAGCCGATAGTCGTCCACCCTGTACAACCCAAAGGAACGGTCCACTTCTGTGTAGCTCACCTCTGTGTGGCTGCTAGCCCTCGACGTCGTTCGAGGCATCTCATGAGGCTCGACCATTCTCCGTCAACCGTTGTGGAAGCAAATGTAACGTTCAGATGTGTCCGGGGACTGTTTGAGGCTCGGAAAGAGAGGGGACGGTAGCACCAAAAGTTCCCAAAAGAGCAGAAGAGGGCAATGCGGTCGTCCGTGCAGTTCATATAGGAACTATCGCCGGCAACAACAGAAAACGCAGTGCAACAGCAACGGATGGATGTAGGCACGACGGCAAGAAGCACGCGGTGGAAGGTGCATGATCATCCAGCCAGCCACTGGCGCCATCTGATCAACACGAAGGGGTTGATATATATAAAAGCGCCTCCTTCACCTACCACCTACCACCTACCTATTCCGCTTACCTGCTCTCTTGAGCAGAGGACTCGGGCCGTTCGGTGGATTCGCAAACGGCACCAACGCTACGGCCAGGCTCCAAACACACAGTAAGAACAAAGGCCCCATCAAGGACCCGCCGCTAGCTGCGGCCGGTGTCCGAGCGTGTGAGGTTGTGGTCGCACGGCTGCAAGCACCGGGTCTTTCGGGGACGAGATGCACAGCTCGGTCCCGAGGGCACCAGCCACCAAGCGAATGTGCCGAGGGGAGAGGTGATGACATAAACAAGACGACGTACTTCCCGATCCGGTCACCAGTGCGGGGATGTGCCATGTGGCCTTGGACCAATCCCACCCTGTCCGACCCCTGTCCAACCCTGTCCGACGCTGTCTGACCCTGTCCGGCTGCGCCTGCCTGTGCGAGCGGGGGCTCTTTCTTGTTCTTACTATAGTATACTTACTGTAGTAGTGCACCGCTTCCTTCGGCATCTACCCCCTTTAGCGCGCCGTTCAACGGAACAGACTATGTACGCCGAAACCACCGCGCCCTCCACTACTCCTCGGGCTACAAAGACACGCCTCGTGGCCGGTGCTATGCCGAGACACGCCTACACGCCTCCACGCCTCTACGCCTACACTGGCCCCCGTCTCCCGACAGCCTCGCCCACGCCGAAGCTAGAGTTGGGCCTGCATCGTCCTTGCGGCCCCTCGCCAGGCCTGCCGGGCAACTGGCAACTAGTCCTCTGGTCCTCTGCTCAGGACTGCCTCTGCCTTCCAAGCAAGGTTGTGTCTGACAGTGCGCCGAGCCCCCAGGTCCCCTTACCCACGTCCCCTTACCCAGCTCCAGCTGGAGCCAGCTGGTCGGGTTCAGGGTGCCGGGCCTCTCTACACGCGCGTCTGTCGCATCTCGTAAGATATATCCCATCTCCTATAGTCAGGCCCTTCTCGGCCACATCCGAAGATGCCGATGGCATGGCTCGGATGCGTGCACTCGGGACACATCGGTCGCCGACCCACCCTCTCGTCCTACAGCCAGACCACAGCACAGCTGCCTGCCCCTTCCCCAACGCCTTTCCCTATGGCGGAGGCCTTCACCTTCTCACCGCAGCCCTAGCCTTGTCTCTCGGATCCGAGCAATGGGCATCACGCTAATTGGAAACGAAACTCTGCTAACCGCTCAAAGGCATTCCAGCATGGCGGCTCCTCCCGCCGACATGGCCTCCTTCGCCACCAGCCAGGGCCATGCCGCCGTTTCACACGAGGCTTCCATCAAGTTGACTAGGGGCCACAGCTGTGTCCTCTGTCAGCAGAGGAAGGTCCGTTGTGACAAGAACAAGCCATGCGCGAACTGCGTCAAGGCAGGGATCGACTGCAAAGTCGTCCCGCCTCAGCCACCCCGCCGGCGGAAAAAGAAACCGCATGAGAGGGAACTCATCGAGCGGCTCAGGAAGTACGAGACCCTTCTCAGCCAGCATAATGTCGACTTTGAACCCATTGGGCAGTCCTTCAAGGCCTCTGATGCAGCCGGGGACGAGCTTGATGAGGTTGAACACGGCAGTGAGTAAATGCTCAAGACACCGTCTTCTGCCTTCTGCTGCGGCCAAGCCAAACGCCTGTCCCACGCCGACGAGGTTCTAACCTGCTGTGTCGAAGTTGAGGGCTTGAAGACATCTCCGTCCTCGACTGGCCAGGATGGCGAGAGGTACGATGCGAGCATGCCTACCATAACGTCTCCTCGTCCCTACTGACCTGTCCAGGAATCCGAAATGGTTTCCTTATCACAAGCACGTTCGTTTGTTCCTGTTTCCCTGGCGTCCGACTGCCTTTTTTTTTTCTTTTTTTCTTTTTTTTTTTTAATCCAATTTTGTACCACCTGTCTGCCCCGTTGCCATGTGGAGTATCCTATCCGCTATACCCGGCACTTGGCACGCCCAGCCCTTGAACACTCCTCCTTCTCCTACCTGCTTTCCAACACACACGCACACCCATCTTCGCCCCCAGACCTGTCGGTAGCCAAAATATTGACGCTGTTGGTCGACAGTATAGAACCCAGGACTCGCACTTTCGAGACTCATCAGATGACGGCTCTGATGGGCCGGCAATCCATCAAGCGTTCGACAAAATGTTCGACAGCCAAGACGGATTTCCATTCGTAGTTGGTGGCTCGACAATAATGATCACCGACCTACATCCTCCTGCTGTACAGATTTTCCAACTTTGGCAGATATATTTGGACAATGTCAACCCTCTGCTGAAGGTCACTCATACTCCCACGCTGCAGGGTCAGTTGATAGAGGCAGCGGCCAATCCATCCAAGATGTCCAAGCCACTAGAGGCTCTTTTGTTTAGCATCTACTTTATCGCCACCATGTCCCTGAACGACGAAGAGGCAATGGAGACTTTCAAAGAGGAGAAGCAACGGTTGATGTCGAGATTTCACCGCGGGACCCAACAGGCATTGGTCAACGCTGGTTTCATGAGAAGCTCGGACCTGGTAGTTCTGCAAGCTTTTCTGATGTATCTGGTAAGCGAGACCGTCTCTAGAAGGCTGTCCACGAAAAACGGTGGATGGGCCCGCCCACGCGTCCCGAGTCTGTGAAGCTGATCGGACCTAGATTGCCGTACGACAAGTCGTCGACCCAAGGGCCCATTTCTGTCTGATAGGTATTGCCGTGCGAGTTGCCAACCGGATGGGTCTTCACCAAGATGCGGAACAGTACCAATTACCGCCCTTCGAGGTGGAGCTGCGCCGACGGCTTTGGTGGCAGATTGCGATCTTTGACAAGCGAATTGCCGAAATCACAGGATCGTCCATCACAGCTTTAACGACAAGCAAAGGCGACTGCAAGTGGCCGCTCAACATCAACGACACCGACCTCCACGTGAACGCCAAAGACCGCATCACGCCCTATGCTGGTCCAACGGAGATGCTCTTCAGCCTGACGCGCTTCGAGTTGACAGTGGCTGCAGATCCGGAAAGTAATCGGCCGGCGGCCGGGCTTGGGACTCCAGGCGGGAAACCAAAGTTCCAATACACGCCGTCTCCCGCCTCATCTGACGTCTTCACCAACGCTGCTCGCCACAATCTCCCCATGGCCGACCTTGACGGCTACATCAAGTACATCGAAGACAAGTACTTGCAGCATTGCGATAACAAGATACCCTTGCACTTCTTCACCTACCTGATGACCCGCCAGGCCATCTGCAAGCTCCGAATCATCGACTACTTCTGCCGCGGCTACCTGCAACGATTCCCAGATCCTACCGCCATACCACCAGGCCCAGAGCGCACCATGCGCGAGTTCGTCTTCGACGAAGCCATCAGCGTCATCGAACTAGACAACGTCATCTCGAGCCACGAAGCCCTGCAGGGCTTCAAGTGGTACACGCTCATGCACTTCCCCTTCCCCGCCTTCGCGTTCCTCGTAACCGAACTGCGCCACGTCACGAGCGGCGACCTGTGCGAAAAGGCCTGGGCCGTCCTCCTCAACAACTACGACAAGCGCAACATGGCCACCAACCTCAAGAACCCCATCCACACGGCCATCGGCGCGCACCTGCTACGGGCCTGGGACCTGCACGAAGCAGCCGAGGCGCAGCTGGGCCGCCAGCTCACGCAGCCGAAGGGCATCGGCCTGATCCGCGAGGTCGTCAAGAAGATCAAGGCCGCCAACAGGGAGGCCGCGGCAGCGCAGCGCGGCGGCGGCACGGCGGCGGGGGCGCCCGCGAGCAGCAGCAAGGCGAACGTCGTCAGCACGGGGCCGGGGACGGCGAGCAGCTCGGGCGAGACCAACTACGTCGCCACGCACCCGCCCCAGCCGCCCCAGCAGCAGGCCGCGGAGGTCGACGTTCACAGCACGGGAAGCTCGCCGCCGGTGGTGTCCGGGCCTGGGGCGGCGCCGCCCATGGACGGCATGGCGGGCGCGCTGTTTGGCACCGGCGGCTTCGACGGGATGCACCACCCGCAGATGTTCGGCGCCAGGGCCATGGCCGAGCCGCTGGACATGGCCATGATGGACTGGAGCTCGATGTCCACGTGGACGGGGTTCTTGGGCGGCAGTGGCTACGAGTATGCGAATCAGAACATGGCGCTCTATCCGGGGCAGGGGCCTCGGTAGAGAAGGACTGGTCTTCGGTCAGGCCGGCTTGGTGTGAGACAGGGCACGGGCACGCCGCAGCTTGTCCCGAAGGTGTCGGGATGGCGAAGGGCCGGGGCCACACTGTGTTTTGTTTTGTATCGGGCGCGCATGATTTTGCTATTTGGGATACCATGTGTGTATGTGTGTGTGTGTGTGTGCAGGTCACCTGAATCCTATACAGACATCCCTCGCATAATGTCCGATCGGCTTAGACTTTGTACTAGACTTAAGCTTATTACGGCCAAACTCGCATCGCAAACTCTAAAGCCATATTGAAACTTTTATAAACATGAAACCACGAAGATCATCTTTGATGCCGGTAATCATTTCAAGAAAGCTATTCAACATCTAAATAAACCCTTCTTTATATAGGTTTTTGTATTAGCAATTTGTTTGTTATTCAAAGCTTTTTACACATTTATAAGGGGAATAGATAAAGTCGAAAAGTTTGTCCTCTTAATCCTTTTCAATACTACCTAACAATTGAAAAATTTCTTCAATTGACTTTAAATCAACGTAACTAAACCTTATATACTAAAAAGAAATATCGGAATTTTGAAGAAAAATCATAGCAATAAAAACCATTTTATTAATGCTTAAAAAATAGTATAATAGCTAGTTATTATAAAAACTGTTTCATCAGTTAACGAGTCAACTAAAAACAAGTTCTTAATCTTTATACTCAAGTTGTAAAGCTTTAAAAAGATAATCAAATTCATAATAAATTCGGAGCAATAAAAATAACTATAATAGGTGCAAGTAATTAAATCATTGTTAAATTTAACTAATTTTCAAATCATCTCTTGTTTAATAGGTTAAATACATTTACGCCAAATCGAAATCTAGTATAATTATCACTTTGTATCTCGAGCTTACAAAACGATTTCTAAACGTTAAAAATATGGCAAAATAATCCTAAATCAGCTCCTATGATATTTCGAAACTAAAGCATATCATTTAAAAAAAAGTCGTCAAATAGTAGTAATTCCAGTGCAGTAGGTGAACTTTCCTTATAGTAAAGTTGACTATACTGACTGCAAATTAAGTGTATTGTTCTATGGGCCTACTGTATTGGCTACAAATCAGGTTCAGTATGCTTTCACTTCATATTATGGCTTGGGCTAATCAATTGGCCATACAATTTACTATGCAGACCAGCTAATAGTCTACCAAACCTAGAACAATACATTCACCACTTAACTATGCAATACTACTATTACTTCGACCAATCGAATCGACAACGTTGCAATGTCTAAAGCCTTATTAACACTAATTGGTACTTATTAGGTTAAGCATAGATAAGCTAAATAGAAAAAAAAAGCTGTTTTCTAGTTACGTTTTATAAAAGACCAAGGTAAAGAAAAGATTCTTGCGAAGGGCCTCTATTACTGCGTCAGTTTTTCATGGTAATACGGAAAGAAGACCTTCAGATTACGTCGGTTTTTTACAGTAATTTGAAAGTGGCGATGGTATCGCTATTCGAAAACACTAAAAAAATCTTCACGGATCTTTTTTGAAGAAAAGAATTGAGATTAACCGTTAAAAACCTCAATGTTTGTCAAGTTGTAAAACGGTTAAGGTAGTATTATTACGGGTGTTACTGTCACAAAAAACAAATAAGTCCTACGGTATATTACTTTCAACCTTCTACCTTTACTAATAATAAACGACTTTTAACCTTACCCTTTATATAATCTTTGCTCTTAACACCAAGCTTTCCTTTTACTTTACTTTTTTTACTTCCCTTATGTTATTTCAATTGTTTAAACCGTTATACCAAGCGAAAATACTCAATCGTGTTAAGAAAGCTACGTTGTGTAATTTAATGTTAAGTTGTCAAATCCTTAGGTAATTTTATACAAAAATACCAAGTTCTCATAGCTTTACGTTACTAAATTCCCTCGCCTAATCTTAAACTTCAAGATAGCGTTCTATTAAAAGCGAATAAAGGATATTAAAGACTTTGGATCGCTTTTTTTATCCACTTCAACCAGAGACTTTGGGGAAGAAATACCGATAAAACGTTTTTGAAAAAATATTTAATCAATTAAATCGGTTAGTACATTTTCGAATCTGACGCCGGCGAAGAGTTTGGTTACAGTGTCTACGCCTTCCAAGACTTCTGTGAATTCTTTAACTACTGGATGATTGATATATAAGAAATATTTAAAAGAAGCGTCAAGGCCAGATAAAAAAAAGAAATTATCTGCCATAGTATTTATCCTGGAAAAAAACCTAATAGGACTAGTAAAAACCTTTTTAGAATTAGCTCAACGAAAATAATTCTTTTAAAACCTTATTTCTAAAAACCTTCGAAGTAAAAAAAAAAGGTGTTAACTTTTAACGCCTTTACACGTATTCTAGGGGACCTCCCCTAAATCTCTAATTAACTTAAGCTTCTTTAAGCGACGACGATAAAAAACCTGTTAATTTTCTTAACAATTTCGCACCCCTACATGATAAAGCGGAATATATATTTAACGGTGATAGAGCGTATAAAACAGTGGCTGTCAATGCAGTAAAAGGTATTAATATCAGCGTTATATGTTAAATTAAGTCAAATCATTAAATCCCTTAAAACACGTTCCACAGCTAAGTTCTTTTTGCTTTTCAAACCTTCCCTTAAAACCGCCAAATATTTTAAAATCGACAAGTCTTTTAAGGCGAAACTTTCTACAACAGGTATATTTATACGTGCGAGCTCATTACAAATCATATTATACGATTTTATCATTCGGGATAAGCGATTAATAAATACTCCTATTATTGTGAATTGGAAGCTCTAAAGCTTAAATTAACAGGAAACACTACCGACGATTGGGAAGACTATTGAAACCTTCCTCCTAAACCTATTAAGATGGTCAATATCAACTGTAGGCTCCTCACAAACTTCGGAAAAATCTGGAACGATGCAAAGAAGTATGATAAGAAACCTTATAATATCCTTAACATAAATATAATACCCTTCCTAAACATTTACAAGTGAATGGAGGTCCCTCATTTTGATTTTCACCTATCATTCCCCGTAATTCTCATAAGGTATGCTAGGAACTATAAGCTAACCTTTATAACGCGAGCAAGAATTTTCCGCAAGATATAGGAAAGCATAAAAAGTTACTTCGAAAACGAAAATTTCCTCGTTAATTATATAGATTAGACTACTACGAGGTGGACGATGAAAATGGTTAAAAAAAAGGAGGAAACACCAATTTATATTCTAAAATAGATGCTTAACAAGCTAATATGATTCCAATAAGCAATGGGAAAAGCCTATGTTAATAAATATACTATCCGCAAGCAGGAACATGCGGTAATCTTGGGTGTAAACGAGTTTAAATACGCTCTAAAACGCTCAGATATCACCTTTGAAAGCTTCTTTAGCTAATTTCGGTCCTCTCTTGCGACTGTAATGACACGCATATTGAACTCGCTTGGTTAAGCCCTATATCAGAGCGACTGACGATGGCGATAAAAACCTCCAAACTAAGCGAATAATCCAATACGACCCTCCTTCCCCTATCATCAACAAATTAATGGAATTCTGCCGGCTCAGATAATGACCAAAAAGGAAGAACGTTAAAAACAAGGAATGGATACCGGCCTATATTTACAATACTACTTGGATAAGCAAGAAAGAGAAAAACGATTAAGACTTAGCTGTAAATCTCCGGGTATAAGGTATTATCAAAACCTCTAGAAAACCTTTTAAGGAAAGTTATAAGGTCGAGATTAATGGATTACTAATTTAAGAAGTTGTATAATTCGTACTTAAAGCCGAATATAATCTCTACAACCAGAATATCATAATCTTTAAGTGGAGGATTATATACAAAGTAAAAGAAAAAACCACACGTCATCCGTATAGAAACTTACGTTTAATATCTTGAAAATATTGTAATCAAGGTAAAGACTAAATCCTTACGAAGTCTTCAACATTTCAAAAAATGAATTAACGTTTGGTAATCGTTTTAACAACAAATTTATTAACCAAATTTAAATGGAAGTTTATCCTTAATAACTGTGATAAAACACAAATGTATGTACAATCAACAACCGATTTATAACGGATCATATTATGAAATCTGTGATAGAAATTATATGTCAAGTACCCTTCATTCTTTGGGGACAGTAATATGATATATTAAACTATTATACGAACTAGTTAAACCAGGCGTTCATTGGTTTTTAACTTAATAATCGTGATTCAAATTACAACTAGGCATAAAGTCTTTAACTCACAACCTGTTGGTAGGATTCTATCATTGAAACGTATTTGATTCGAATCACTGTAGTCGAAGTAACTAGTGCTGCATTGAAATTGTTTGTGGTTAATGAGTTGTAGGTTCTAAGTTTGGCAAACTGCTAACTAGTCTACACGCTAATTTTTATGGCAAAATGCTTTGACCTATGCCCCACTTTGAAGTGGGCAACTACTGTACTACATTTGCAGTCAATCCAATAAACTGAAGTCAATTTTCAGTTAGTACAATCAACTAAACTGACAGTTTAATTAACTCTAATTTACTGCATTAGACTTCGATTCCAATACAAGTCGTATTTACTAATAACGCAAGTAAAAAACTTTGGTTTCATAGGTATAAAAACTAATAATACTCTTTTCGTTGAAACTAATAACTTTATGGAATCGAAATAATAAGCGATTAAGGACTTAAAGTTCTGGAATTACAAGCCGGTTACAACTTTAATATGAGTAATCAATTTGAATTTAACGGGGCGTTAATCCGTATACCTGGTATTAATATTTATTTTAGTTTTAGTTCGAAGTGTTAAGACGCTAACTTAGCTAAAATTAACAAGATTAATATAACCAAAGCTTAACGGTACTTAATATAACGCATCTATGTAAACTATATCACCAACTTATATCAACCGAAGGCGTCCTACAACCTATCGATTACAATACAAATATAAAACCCAACAGATAACAACTTTAACCGATTAAACAAAAAGCTTTAATAACAAATGCGAAACCTTAACTAAGGAATTAATATGGTCCCGATTGACCTATCAAAGGGTAAGTTAATAATCCTTACAGATGGCTTATTTACGAATAATTCAAATATGTTATTGCAGATCGAATTTTTAATAACCCTTGTTAATGAAGAGAGACAAAAGGACCAATTAATCCTACCAGAAGCCCAATTTATTAAATCTTTACCTGATATGAAAGTATTACACAAAACGTATCGGCTTTAAAAATCTATAGTATAATAACCAACTTTTATTTAAGTATAGCATTATAAAAAATATTTGAAGTTGTTACTAAGTAATGAAAGATTTATTTATCACAGTAGTAATTTATAATAACTCGAAAATATTATTCGAATACTTTTAAAAGCTCGGAATCACCAGGGGAAAATTCCTGATAATCGATATGAAAAGACTCCGTAAAATTTACGAATACAGGAAAATTAAGAAGTTCTGATAAATGAATAGCAGGGAGAATCCCCCTAATTCTATAACAAAAACGTCGCCAAACAAAGTCCTTGAAAATTTTGTAAACAATACTAGAATAAATATACATATTGAAGGTTGAATTAACAGGCTACCTAGCAAAGTCAAGTCATGTATCAAGGAATAGAGATGTACTGTCAAATTGAAAAACTACAAAAATAATGAAGCCGGAGATAACAAAGTCTTTAAAAAATACGGTGAAATTAATGGTAATAATAGGTTAGTTAATCTACTTAGATTGGGTAAAATTAATAGGTAACTTAACCTAAGTTGATTAAAATGACTAATAGTAATAATGTTAATAATGGTAGTGGTAGGCTAGTTAACCCACATAGGTTAACTAAAGTGTCAGGCGGCTTAACCTATGTAGGTTAAAACGAACAGTATCAGTATTAAGCTAATACGCACAAGTCAGTGACGAAAAACTTGTGCACAAAAGTTAGTAAAGTCGAGACTTAGAACCATGGGGCGAAGGAAAGTAATTGAGGTCAATTTGGATGCGAGAATTAACTGAAATTGACAGGGATCTGTCCAGTTCATGAGGGTGTAATTCGGTGGTAACCGGAAAAGAATTGGTCGACTATACTAGCGTACGCGTAAAAAATAAAAAGCTGCTAGTGTTGGAATATTAGTAATTACAGTGTAGTAGGTAAACTTTACTTACAGTAAAGTTGACTATACTAACTGCAAGTTGAGTATATAGTTTCATGAGCCTAATATATTGGCTGTACGTCAAGTATAGTATACGCCCACTTTATAATAGGGCGCGGGCCAAGCAATTGACTATACAAATTACTATTCAAACCAGCTAGCGGTCTGCCAAAACTAGAACAATACATCTACCACTTGACAACGCAATACTACTGTTACTTCAACCAATAGAATCGATAAATTTGCAAATTCTAAAGTCTTACCAACAATAGTGATGTAAAAAAAAAAATTATTCACGATGCCTATTATCAATTTTTAAAAATTGAACGTTAAAAATGGGTCCTTGAAAACGGCACTATCTTCTTTTAATACGGTTTTCAATTTATTTTTTGATCGAATGAACATAAATAGTAAATAATCAAGCGTTGAAAATATATCTTTTGATATTAACAGAAGATACTTTAACGTTAAAGATTGGTTTCGTTAAACGATACTCTCCGCTTCAAATACTGCCTCTCATTATCGAATTATTCTCTATAATATATATTATAGGGCAATCTAGTCAAATTAACTATGCGTCTGTGTAGGTAATACTGTAAAATAATAATATGCTTTGTAGTGTGAGTTAACTTTACCGTTATCAACTGTAAGAATCTCCTATTTTTTTTTCGATATAAGATTCGTTTTTTCTTTTTGAAGTCCGTAGATTCAGATAAAAAACGTAGTATATTTTTTCTGAATGACCCTTTTAGGTTCCAACAATATGATTGTTCTTAAACTAACGGATTCGTTAGTTTCGGTCAATAGACTACATTTTCGGTTTTCTTTAATATATATATATATATATCTTACGAATTTTTTATTTCCTTTTTCATTTGAGAAGTCTAAACGAAACTTTTGAGGGGTTAATGAAACAGCTTTATTGAATTCACTTCGCATACAAAATATGGAGACTAGAAATATCGGATTACTTCATATTTAAAATTAAAGGTAATACTCAATATTTTTCATTCTACAGCTTTTATAAAGAAGATCTTTTCTCTGATTCTGGAAATTTACCATAGAAAGAGCTGAAGGAGAAAAATGTCAAGGGGGTAAAAAGATAAATTTCTCAATAAGTTCATAATAATGAATCAGTCCAATGCCTTAACATATGTTACTCAATATCAAAAAAACTTTATGAGAGTTATTAAAACTAAGAATGACAGGTAAATAATCTGAAATTATAGAAAAAGTGATTATCCAGTACGACTTAAAACGGGTACTCATAACTTTTAAAGTTCTATCAAACTAATGCAAGTAATACATTTCTGGAAATACAATATTTCACTCAATCGAAGAAGTTTCTTAAGAATTATCATGAAATAATTACTAATAACACATAATTTCTTTGTTATTAATTATGAGTTGATATTTTTAAAGTCAACATTAAGAAATCATTCAATAAATATTATTTATTACTTGATATAACTATACTACTAAAGATGTTTTTCAACTTTGCTATTTTCTATAACTATCTTACAAATATAAGTTTCATCGATTTAGTTTTTGACTCCTACTTCTATTCTGTTTTCAACATTTTCGACTCTGTATAAAGCGTCTGAGGAAGAAACTTAAGTCGTATCTTAAGCTAAACTGACACTTTATTATATGAATTGATAGAAAATTTGAATTTTTACTCATTAAAATAGTTTAGAATATCATTAGTTATAGTCTCTGCTTACTTATCAACTAACTTTGAAACGTTGATAGCCTGTAACTCTAATTATGCTTCAGCCTTATAGGTATCTCAAATATCCTTTCATTTAGTCCTTAACAAAGCTTCAGGGTTTGTTACCTGATCGTTTCTAAGAATAATCAGGGGAGCCGGAGGGGGGGGGGGGGTTCAGACACTACTTTGGAATGAAGAAAACAAAGAGATGGTAACTTAGTTATAGGGTCTAAAGGGCCTGAACAGTCGTTAGCGATGACAGTTCTTTATAATTCAAAATAATTGTGAACTTTGTTAATAGATAGGCTTGGGGATGGGAATAGTTTACAATAAATCTCTAGAGACTTTGATGTTACCATAACATCTTAGGCGTCCTTAAAGGTGCTAATAGGTCTAGAATATATAAATATAATTATCTTAGTAACAATTATAAATCTTAATGGTTTCGTTAAAAATAAGGTGAAATATAATTGTACTGATAATATGTTGAAGTTACTATATAAGAGGATATTGTATGGACTTATAAATTTTGGAATATCTAGACACCAACCTTGAGAATATTATGATATATAATCAAAAAAATCTTATCAATCTCGATCATTACAATCTATATCTGGCACTAGTAAATGCTGGTAGTTCTAACAGCTAAAACTAGCTGTAATACTCATTTATATACCTCCATAACTTCAGAATACTATTTCCTAGTTCGGTGGTAGAAATCCCTATCTCTGGAGTATTCCTTGTATCATTGGTGTTAAGTCATATATACAGACCTTGTTCAGACTGTATCCATTGAAATTCCAACAATTATTAAATTTTCATAGGTTTTTATACTTTGTGAAAAACTTTTACATTTATTACTTAATGCTTTTAGTTTGGTTTTTCAGGTTTATAGAGGAATTTATGTAGTTTTCGGAAATTATTATAAGTAATTACTTGAATAAAAGGTGATATAAATCTTTTGGTAACGATATTCGTGGTATTTACCGTTGTCATAATTGTATTACAGTTTTTAATCATATTGTTAACCTTTGAAATACGCACGCTTAATACGAACCTGTTGTATTCAATACACAACCAGTTGATCAATATGCAGGTAATACTTAATTACTTCTTTAACGACTTTTTTTTTTTTTTAGAATATTGTAAAACATTCAATTTAAAACGTTTTTTAGAATTATTCATAAAGAGTCAGTTTGTACAAATTATTACCTTGGTCGTCTTAAAATGTACCGGTATTATAAAACTTTCTTTATTATTACAATGTAGTCTATTCGAATCTTTGTGGTCGAAATACCTGGTGTTTCATTTAAAGTAGTAATGTATTACTTATTAGTTTAGCTGACTAATAGCCGGTTTGCACGCTAATTTGTAGGGCTAACTGCTTTGGCTCATACCCTACATCAAAGTGAACACCTATTACATTTGATTCGCAGTCAATGCAGTTAAATTCCACAACCTACGGTTAACTTATAGTCAAAACAATCAATTGACTATCAATATAATTAACTTGATTTTATTAAAATTAATTAACATTCTAATACTGACGGCTTTTTTTGTATGCTTACGCCAGTAGAGCCAATTGCTTATTTGTGGTAAACCCCGAATTCCCTTCTTAATCTACCTACCAAAACCCTATCAATTCCAATCAATATATATTGAAATTAATATAAATTACGGCCTGTTATGACCCAAGCACATTGGCGGGTCAGGAAACAGGCCAGCATGCAGCTGAGCTACCGAGAGCTTGAAGTCCAACACATCAGGCGGGGAACATCTCTCGGTGAGCCTCAGTGAGCACCGGTGAGCCTCAGTACTGAAGATGGTATGAAAGCCATAGGATATAAGGATACAGCCATCACCACATAGATAGTATTTCCTTCATAGCTCTTTAGTTGTCAATCTAAGTATTCAGTCTCAGTATATTCTGAATAGCCTCACGGCTTTTGATCATTACTTGCACGGTTGCGATATTGTTCACTCAGTACCTCTGCTACCTTCTTGATAACATAAACCCTCTGACACCTTCTTTATACTCATGGGTATTTAGTGTGATCATTACACGGCTCTTCACCCTACATCCTCAACTTCTTCGTTCCTTAACTCTCATATACAAGTCTTTAGCCATAAACTTATACGCATTACGCACGTTACTAATTGCGTACCCTTTACCAATAGTTTTAACCCTACTTTTCTTACAAGTTACTAATACTACCATAACCCTGGCAGTTTTCTAGTTTGTCAGAGTATCCTTATTCCTCCACATTACGTATTGAGCAGTTCACGTTACCCTCGATTCTTATATTCAACGTATTGCTATCCACGAACATGTCCAAAGCGTTATTAGGAGTAACTTCGGTTATAACATTAATAGAGTTATCTTTACGATTAATTCACTGAAACTCATTGATTTCCTAAACTTTGTATACCTACCTGAAAAACATTACGGTTATTATTAAACGTTTTTTTATCAGTCGTACCTAACTTTAACAAATATTCATAAAATCTCCGGAAATCTATCTATATAACTCCAAGTATCGAAAGCAATCCCAGTTATATAGTAATAATCCTTAACGTAACGTCAATTACTATACCGATATCAAAACTTACCATTATAGCATAATCCTTTAACACGAATACGCTTGATATTATACGTTTAAATTTAACTAGTATCCAATATACGAGGTTGCCGATAATCATAAATGATCCATTCAATCTTTCCTTGTTAACAAATACTATAAAATTTTTAATTTACAATGTAAATTGAATATCATTCGAAAAAAAGCTATCCGCGCCAATTATTAATTTCGCTGTTATCAAATCTATCGATATTATATTAATACAACTTTTTCATTTATCCTTTCATTCATAAAATCATTTCATTAATTTTTAATAGTTTCAATTTCATAGACTTTATAATTATATCGTAATCGATAAGCCTTACAATATTTTAGGTTAACATAATGTAACAATATAGGATGTACATACCATCTCCTTTAGGTATCATTATAATCTTTCCCTATCGGTTTTATTAATCTTATTCAAACTAGTAATTTACACTTCTTAACGTAAGCTGAAATACATGCCATAGATATTATTATTATTATTAATATCATAGATACAGATTAATAATCCGCTCAAATTAATTAATATGATTTTAACTAATGTTTCAATTGATTTACATTTTCAAAGGCTTGACTTTTTTATATCACTCTATTCTATCGTTATAAACCCAGCGTTTCCTAAAAAAAGGGTATTATTAGTTTTTATGCCAACAATGTCAAAGTTTTTTTTCATATACAACTAATAAATACGGGTTAAACATTACAAAAAATTGATCTCATTTATATATAAAGTACGTTTAGTACGTTAAAGACCAATCAATACCTATTGAGGCTAGTTCGTATTAAAGTTGAATATATAGTATCACTGTTCCAGTCGAAAAAATATTTTTCAACTTTTTGGGAAGTTTAAATAGTATAATACATTAAAAACTTGTAATTGATTACGTGTATATTTGAATTATGTTCGGTCTATTAGGGGTAAATTTACCGTTTAAGACAATAATTAAACGAACAATAATTACAACTATCAATCGTCAAATAAATTTCTAAATTGTAGTCGATCGTATAAAAATATAGTTTTTGCCTTTATTACCGTATCTTCAAACGATTAACCGAAACCTTTCGTACGGCTAGTCAGTAGGTCCATTTCTAATTATATGGAATATTTTAGATATGAAAATTAAAATGTCCTTTCCTTAAAATTACGCCAATAGCACAAGTTGAATAATTCCTCATATAAAAAGGCTGTCGATCTCTACTCGGTTGTTTTGGTTAAAGGTTCTACCTGACATATTAATAATACCTTAAATTCGCAACTTGAAAGCAAGGTCTTTGTTAGACTTTTTTTTTCTCAAGTATTCAAACCGTTATATATACCTTTCAAGGCCTCTATTACTTGTTACTATTCTCCTCTTCAGTTTATATCTTTTTTTTGGTAATTTTCCACACCATCGACGTTCCATCAACTTATCAATGATCGGCTCGGAAAGATTATATTAGCTGGTTCATTCGGCTAAAAAGTCTTCTAGTTCAGTATTTTCATAAAACTTAAAGGGTTTCTATATAACTTAAACAATACAATACAAAAATTAACAGGGATGTAAACGGTTTTAACAACTACTTTTGAATTAACAATACTTAATATCTTGTTAAACTCATTTTATTTACCTGGATTTTACCACGTAAAAACTTCACTTTAAAAAGTTAAAGATAATATGTTGATTGTTGATAATCTTTTCTTGATTTTGAAGGCATTATTAATTTGTTAGCGTGCCGATTAAGTACTTGATTCCTTTAAGGCTTCTTTATATGCTACAGCTTGTTTTTAGGCATTCGTTAATAGTAACAATTCAATCGTTATACGTAGATAAATTTCAAATAACAGTAAAGTTGTCATAAAACTATTTAGGCCAACAATATCGTTGAAAACTTTTACGACTATTTAAAACTGTGCTTCCTAATTTCTAGAACCTCTAATTTCTAGGGTAAAGATATCGTAAGCCCTTTAAAAAATTCCTAAATCCTTTTAACCTTACTAATACCCCAATAAACTTAAACGAAAACTTATTTATATTAAACCCTTATCAACCTAATATTAACTTAAAACTTTATTATAACAAGGTTCATATCGGCATCGTAAACTAGCATGTTAAGGAGTTACAAATATGTATTAATACAAAAAGTATGTAATATCTTTTATATTTCTCTTATCGTAGTAATTTTGGGGAACTTAATGCCGTAAAAAACCGTATCAGAGCCAATAACGTAAAAAATTAACTTACCATACAAATGAAACACGTCAACAAAAACTTTGAAGTAAAAATTTTGGTTTTGCTTCAACGTAAACTTAAATTTGAAAAGGATGTGAAAATGTATTTAATAATAATGGAAAAGCTGTTTCGTTACCTTTAAGTCTAGTAAGTACAAATCCATATAACAAATCGCTTTAAGGAGTTTGTATAACTTATTGGTTTCTAGATAATTAAACCGTTGATGTATTAAAAGAAACTTCAATTTCATCAGATTTAATACCACCTCCTCTAGATTTTAAAAATGAAACCAAAGGCATACCTATTTCAAAATGAGTGGTGACCTCCAACCGCCTTTAATTTTAACTAACTAGTTAATTCAAATATCAACGTTAACGTCGAAATTTTTATATTTTGATGATTAATTGGAAAAGGGGTAGGGTGTTTGAAAATTTAAAAGATAACAGGCTTAATTACTATGATAATAGTCATTGATTCCAATAAAGAAAGTTAGTTTCCAAGTCTAAAGCTAATTTTAGCATTACCAGCATCCGTATAATGAAGTTCCTTAATAGTATTAGTATTCCTTCCTAATACGACTTATTACGAAAGGTTTTCTGTTAAGTATTATATTAACTTAATATCTGGTATAATATCTTAAAAGATTTGCCCCACGTAATTATTTCGAATAGTAAATAAGTATTCAAAGTTAAGATTTATATTGTTATAATAACGATAAGAATCTTTACCCATTAAGCGATATTAAAAGACATTGTCAACTTATTATTACGTTGTTTATGAAGTGGTACACATATTTTTATAGTAACCGATTAACTTAGACTTATTTTATCTATTTTTAATCTCCTTACTTTCAAAGTTTATAGCGTATTGAACGTATTCCCCAAAGTGAAAGAGAATTGTATATAATATATCACTTGATTCGATTTACTTTCAGCAAAAGTGTAATATGTTAACTAGCATCTTTATTTATCGTAAATACAACATTCATTAGATCTTCAATGGAATTTGTATGGCGAACTTAAAGATTTTGATAAAAAGGAATATACTCCTCTTTATATAGCTTAAAGGTTATACCTCCAGGTTTGAGCCTTTTGGTAACTATATTAACTAGGCCTACTTTATCTGCGGTTGATATAATATGCATGGAAAGGTTTTTTATTGTCGTTACTAAACTTTTAAGCTTAGAAATACATACCAATCGAGCCTAGAACCCGTGCTATCACGGTCATAAATAAGGACTGTAACTAACCAAAAACAAAACCGTTATAAGTGGCATTAAAACACTATAAGGCGTATTCGAACAACTTATAACCCGTGGCAACCTGGCGAACTAACGAGCATAATATAAATTCGCCAAATTCTACATTCACTATTACTTATTAGTAAAACAGTAGATTGTTAAACATCTGATTAAGCAGGTTCATATTATTTTCCGACTCTTCCTTTTGTAATTCAACGCGTAAAACTATTTCATAATATTTCAATTTATGTGATACTAGACGAGTTTAATATAGTATTTAAAGTAACTTTCAATGATATTGTAAATCTTTTTGAACAACTAGCAATTTATCAAATATCAAAAGTAATAGTTCTCATCTTAACCGGTAAAGATACTAGGAAACAGCGAGTAAAATTCTGGTATTTTAATCTTTAGTTGACCTCAAATATTCAAGAACGTGCGTAGCTGAACATAGAAGAGGTTGTACGGATTACTATTATGCTTTTCTTATCCTTTTCAAATCTTAACAAAAGTTATTATTATTACGTAATCTATATCCATCATATGGATATCACGAGAGGGAAAAGTAATGTATTGGTCGTAAGGACCCTTTGGATCTCTAAACTAGTGCTGAGGAAGGTGCTAGTGAGAAAAATAGTTACCTCAAGCAAAGTTTGTAGGGAAAAAGCCAATGGTTATACCTACAATAAGCTGTTGCAGAAAGCCGTTTATTTTTTAATCAGCTTGCTGAAATTAGACTTTTTAAGGGGCTTGAAGGTAAAAAACTTGGGGATTTCCTTGGGAGACTTGATAATAATCATTTTGGTATTAAATAGCTCTCTAAGGTTGTTACTCAGTTGATTGATAGACTTAAGAGCTTGAGTCACTCGGGTTATTCAATTTCTCACAGCTAGAAATTAAAATAAAAGGGTTCAAGAAACTCATTTAGGCTTAAGTATAACCTTAAAAACTTGTCTGAAGGTATTGATGGATATTATCGCTAGCGAAACCTTTGCCTTTTCCTTTGTATACCTATTTAGAGTATTCATCGTTGGCGCATTAATAAAGTACATTTATCAGGTTAACTTCTTTCCCTTTCCTCATAAGGAGGTCAACACCTTGGTTAGATAGTTTAGTTTTCAGCCTAATTTTGACTTTTTAATTTCCTATTTTTTATATGTTTAAAATCCAATCTCTTAACTACTTTTGAAAATAGTTAAGCGCTTTCGAGCTCTAAACAGTTCCACCAGGTTTTAAGTCGAAAATTTCGTAACTAATTATATTATTAAGGTATTTAATGAAAGAGTACTTATTGGCGTCCGTAAACCATAAATTGTTATCTAAGTTCTTAATGAACATAGGTCTGAGACTTTTAATTGCTATCTTTCTGGTGGGGTTTTTAACGATTTTAATCTTAGCATTTTTGGTAGCTATTTTGACGATTGAAGCAATTAAAATTAAAGTAATATAGGGGCAAATATTCGGTGTACGAAGGTAGGTCAAAAATTATTTGCCGTCAAAATTAGTATTTGTAATTCAAGAGTCATAAAACTTCATCGTTTCACGATTTGAAGTAATAATACCCGTAATAATACTAACTTAACCGTTTATCAACTTGACGATCTTTAAAACTTTTAGCGATTAATCTTGACTTTTTTCTTCTAAGACTGGTTTCGATGAATATTTCTTAGTGTTTTCGGTGATAGCGATACCGTCGTCACTTTCTAAATACGTATAAATATCAGAAGTACTTAAAAATCTTCCTCTTTGCTTTATATGAATAGAAGGCGTAAAGAAATGGGACTTTTCGAAAGAACCTTTCCTCTACCTTCTCTAAACAAAGCGTAACAATCGGAAAGTATATATTTTTTACTTTTTTTATATATGCTTAACCTTATAAACACTGATTAATATTGTTAGATCTTTATCGTTACAATGTAGTTGATTCGAATCTTCATGGTTGAAGTAACTAGTGTTTTATTGAAAATGGTGATGTGTTACTTCTCAGTTTAGCAAACCGCTAGCTAGTCTGCATACTAATTTGTACGGCCAACCGCTTTAGTCCTTGCCCTAAATTAAAGTTAGTACCTACTGCACTTGACTTGCTATAAATGCAGTCAAATCCCACAAACTACAGTTATTTTTCTGTCATTATGACCAACTAACTATTGGTATAATGGACTTGACTATACCGAAATTGACTGCTATTTCAACATTTATTTTTTGTTATTTATTTTCTACTTTGTGATTTCATATAATCTATAGAAATTCTTAGGTTTTTAATCTTTATTTATATTGTAATTCATAAGCAATAAATTGCATTTATTTAGAAAATAGTAGCGATGCAAGCGTTACAAACGGGGTTCGAAAGTATTATTGGAATTTTGTTTCGGTTTTAATTAATCTTTGAGACAAAAACGTTTTAGGTTTTTAGGGTATATAAATATATAACTCATTCGTATTTTTCTATCTGCTACTCGTTTGAATTCACGATTCATTAAAACGTACTTAATCATTCTGATTCAATTTTTTAGTAGGTTTACATTATTATATATCTGAAGATTTCATAAATCTATATCTTTTTACTATAAATATAGGTATCCAAGCAAATATTGATCCTTAATTTGTATGCTTATTATACTAAATATATTGTGGTTATTGATTGCTAAACATCAGTTCAAAGTTAAATATATTATGTAAAATTTAGTTTTACAGTATATTGAATGCATTAGAAACTAATAAATATTTACTTTAGGTAGTTGGTATGATAGCTTAGTATAGTGTAAATTTATATCAAACAAAATATTTTCTATAGTTCCGTCGTAAATTCTAGGAGGAATATGCTTATAAGTTAATAATGATTCAATTATATGTTCGAGATATGTTACGGTAATTGATAGTGAAGCTGCGTGTTATAAAAATGATGATAATTTCAATAATGAGCCGTTTACGTATTTTCTGGTATTTATGGTAATAAATTCAAGATTTTTTGTTTAATGGAATTGCGATACCTTTCATTAATAGGTTTCGCATTCGAAGATGGTTTATGCGTCATTTTACCTTGGTTTCTATAGACCACATTGAATTTGAAGATCGTTATAATTTTTACGCGAGAATTTACCATATATACAGATTAAACAATGTCTTATATACTAAATTCATTTATTTTTATTTCATTCCTCCATTTCAAGATTTTGTATAGTATTTTAAACACTTTTTGCGTTTTGAGGTTTATAATCATTCTTTCTTCACTTAAGTTGTTGCGTGCATTTTTCCGTACTTGTATTAATTTTTATAGTTAAGCGTCTTTTTGAAAATATTTCTTGCGGCGTCGACACTTCATTAATTGATTAATTACCGTCGTAGATAAATTTTAATATACAATTCGAATATCTTAAGGAATGTAGTTAATATAGTAATTGTTATTCGCCCTATAATACGATATGAAATTTATTGTATGAAAGGTTTCAAGCCCTTTAACGGTGTTAATTACTACATTTAAATTTTTCGTACTTAAAATCTTAAAAGAGTTGGCTTATAACATTGACTCTTTCTGAGCAAGGACTTTTTAAGAGGAATAAAAGTATTAAGTTGATCGTCGATATACTGTTTCAAAAATTAAAAGGCGTTATTAACCTAGTATTGAATTTACGTTTTCAGTTTTTTTTAAATAGTTTTACTGTATATTATGGCTCTTTCAGGTGTCAAAAAGGAAATGTACTAGTTAAACGGTAAAACTTATTAAAAACTAATTATATTAATACTAATCTGTGCAATCTGATAGTTGTATTTATAGTTTTATATTAGTAGGCCTTTATCGTTACAATGTGGTCGATTCGAATCTCTGGTCAAATTAACTAGTTTATTGTATTAAATGATTTGTTACTTTTGAGTTTGGTAGACCACTAACTAGTCTGCATACTAATTTGTATATCTAATTTCTTGGCCCGTATTCTAACCCAAAATGAGCATCTATTATACTTGACTTGCAGTTAATGTGGTGAAACTCACAAATTAGACTCAATTTACAGTCATTATAATTAATTTATTAGTAGTATAATTAACTTTATTATACTCAAATTGACTTCTATTCCAATACTGACGGCTTTTTGTTTTGTACGCGCAAGCTAGCGTATTTAATTACTCATTTACGGTAAACCCTAAACTTATTCATCAATTCACATGCTATACTACTATCAATTTCAATTAATTTATACCTAAACTAACTTGAATTACAGCTCTTGACCCTATGATTCCGAGTTCCGACTTTCTTCACTCCCGTATAGAAATTTGTTGCCACATATTTATATATATCACAAACTTATATGCCATCAATTACGTACCCTTTACCAGTAGATCCGACCATTCTTTTCTTAGATGTTACTACTATTACTCCAGTAATCTTCCAATTTACCAGAGTTTCTCTACTTCTCCACGTTACGTACATGGTGGTCTACTTAGCCCTCGATTCGTACGGTCAACGTATTGCTATCTACAAAATTTTCCAAGGCGCCGTTAAGCATAGCTTTAGTCATGACGTTAGCAGAGTTGTCTTTGCCATTGATGTACCGGAACTCATCGATTTTTCGGGTTTCGTATATCACTTTTAAAGCTATTATGTTTATTATTCAATGTTTTTCATTAGTCATGCCTAATTTTTGATAATCTCTTATTAAGGCTTCGGTAATATATATATATAACCATAAGTATCGGAGGTAGTCCCAGCTATTTGGTAATAACTCTTAACGTACCGTTAATTGCTATACCAATATCAAATCTTGCTATTATATCACGAATCTCTGATACTAATACGTTTGATATTATACGTTTATATTTGACGGATACCTAATGTACGAGGTTTCTGGTGATCACAAATTTCCAATTATGTTGAAACAATAGTCAAATGCAATAAAGTCTAATCAATCAAAATATCAGTTGGGTTGATTGTACTGACTGCAAATTGACTATATTTTGTGGGATTTGACTGGACTGTACTGCAAGTATAGTGCAGTAAGTGCACTCTTCAAAGTATAGTACAAGTCAAAGAGTTTGACCATACAAATTAGTGTGCAGGCCAGCTAGCAGTCTGCCAAACTTAGAATTTACAACTTAACCAATTTCAATGCAGCACTAGTTACTTCGACCACAGTGGTTCTAATCGACTACGTTGCAATGATAAAGATCTAACAACACTGATCAGTGTTTATTAGGTTAAGTACAAATAAGATAGGCAAAAGAAAAGGCTACTTTTCGGTTATACTTTACATTAAACGGCGGCCAAGGGTAGATTAAAGATTCTTACAAAAGGCCTCTATAAGCTGTGTTAATTGTTCGTGGAATTAAGTAGGAAAGATTTATTATCTATATTAGTTATTCGTAGCAGTTTGAAAATGAGTTACGGTATCGCTACTGAAAACACCAAAAAAAATTACTAATTCTTTTTAAATTCATTAAAAGTAACCGCCTTAAAGTCTTCAAGATTAACAAGTTGGAAAATTTCCATACGGTTAAGTTAGTAATTATGTAGCTATTAATATTACGGGTATTACTACCACAAATTTCAAATCATAAAAACGACTAAGTTCTACGACCTTTAACTATATTAACTTTAACAGAAAACCTATAAACCACCCCTTCATACAACTCTTTTCCCTACTAAACCCCTTAATATTCATCAATATAGCTTTTAAACGCGTTGAAATCAGTGCCGTTACTAACTTCACTAGAAAAAAAGCGATTATAGCTTTTAGCATTACCTTTGAAAAGCACTACGATAAAGATCTTTAGTTTACTAAACCTAATGAAACCTCTTCAGTCGAGTATTTTACTAATGTAATCAGCTTTTATATTTTTGAATTAAATCTCATTAAAACCATTTGAGGTCCATAGGCATATGACAAATTTGAAAAATAGTCTAGAGAATAAAATCCAAATATGTAAAAGATAACAAACGGGTACGTCAAGGTCCGGCTAAAAACTAAGCTCGTCAACCGAAGGCTAAATTTCTTATTAGAAAAGGGAAAAAGGGCAACTTAATTAACGTATTCTATGAGTACGCCACCGATAAAAACACTTAATAAATTGAAGCTAAAGGCAAAGGCATCGCTTTTGAAAGCATTATTTAATGACTTTATACGCATTTTTAAAGACTTATAGAAATCTTAATAAGTTCTTTAAACTATTTTGCCTAAAATCAACGATCCAATACTACTATTCGTAAGAAATTAATTAACCCACACAGCGTAAACTCTCAAATCCACCAGTTAATTAAATAGGTACCTCGAAATACTCCTTAACTTAAGGAAGATTATTACCAAGTCTACCGTGGCGGAAACTCTGAAGTCAATTTCCTCTAAGCTCTGCAATACGTTCAATTTTAGCAGCCAAATTAAGGAAGGAATAGCTTTACACTTGAGCCTATTATAGACACGACTATCAAACTTTTCCCTCTAAACTTAGTCAAAAGTAACTATCCTACCCATCAATATTAATCCCAGTACTAATTGAGGTATTCGAAAAGCCCCTACGACTGATACATTACCTTTTTTCCCCAATACGTTTCTATAGTAAATATGGATTAGGCGGTCATCACTATGTTTTTTTAAAATCTATGGGAAAAAGGAAAAGTATAACGGTAAGCTATATAACCTTTTAGATGTCAAGTCACGCCTGTTTTTCAACATTTTTCGCTAAATAAAGGTCAAATTACCAGGTTTTCACTCTCTATTTCCTATTATCCTTACCGATGAAGCTGAAATTTACTACTTCTGGTACCTGACGAATCGTTTCTTTTTCCGCAAAATCGACGATAGTTGTAAAAGCCATTTCGAACACAACATGAATCTTACCTAATACCATACCGGCTGGAATATTACTAAGTGGTTTTATATGTTAAATTATGAAAACGAGACGAAAAGTAAGATAGATTTCGTTCATTAAATTTTAAATAGGCTAATTCTTTATCAATAAGAAATAAAAAATGCAAAATCTGATGAAAACACCTTACGTTATCATATTCGATAAGTCGTTACGGGATACAAAAAGTTTGAATACGCCTTACAATACTTTAGCGTCAACTGTAAAGGGTTTTCTAACCAGTTATATTCCTCGCTGGAAACCGTAACAACTCGAGTTTCAGGTTCAACTGGTATGTACCCCTAAACTTCAAAATTCAATGACGATGAAAAAAACCCCTTTCACACGTACTATGTTGACATTAAGTACAGAAATCTCATCCAATACGGTAAACGAAAGGCCTAGACCTGAAAATATAACGAGAATACCTACAGAAAAGTTTTTTTTCCCTTAAGGTTTACAAGTTAATTAAACAAGTTGATTTTAAATTTAAACCCTCAATGTTGTATTTACGGTAAATACAGGTGTTAATTTATATGCTGCATTGTTACCGAACGCAAATTGACACGAGTAATATATAATATACACTTTTCATTTACATTTAATCAGGATTACATGTTCCTCGTTGCAAAGTTTAAGGGTAATAGAACCATAGAAGAGAAAAATAAGCTCAAGTTTATCAGATGGCATAAAGATACTTATACCGGTCCAAAAGTAACGTAATAACTAGCCGACCACGCCTTTTTATACTACCTAACAATTCAAAACCCCTATCGCCGATATAAAGATAAATACACTAGCTCTAAACATCTTTTTACCATTTAAAATCGTTATGTGAGACAAGTTTTTAAGGTATTATACTGGATACGAAAGCAACACCGTTTGAACAGTATTTCAATAATATTGCATGCAGTGCAGTAGGTCAACTTTACTGTAAGCAAAGTTGACTGCACTGCAAGTGTATTGCTTTGTACGGACTTACCGAATTAGGTATAAGTCGAGTGCAGTACACTGCACTTCACTCTAGGGCACGGGACAAACACTTAGCCATACAATTTACAGTACAGACCGGCTAGCAGTCTGCCAAACCTAAAACAATACATCAACCATCTGACTACTACAATACATCTGTTACTTTGACCAATCGAATCGATAATGTTATAATTTCTAAGGCCTACCAATACTAATTAGTGCTTATTAGATTAAGCACAGATTGGCTAAGTAAAAGAAAAAGCTACTTTCCGATTGTTACGCTTTATATTACGGCTAGGGTAAAGGAAAAACTTTTGTAAAGAGTCTTTATTACTACGTCGGTTTTAACGGCAGTAAGTAGAGAAGATTTCTAGGTTGCGTCGGTTTTAACGGCAGCTTAAAGGTAACGATGGTATCGCTATTCGAAAACACCAAAACCCTTATTAATCTTTCTTAAAGACGTTAAAATTAACTGTCAGAAGTCTTAAAGTACAGTAAGTTGGTAAACGGTTAAGTTAATACTACTACGGTTGCTACTACTGAAAAAACGACTAAGTTCTTACATTAAATACTAAACAACCTTTGCCCTTAACCTTTACCACCAATAACGACCTCGGACCGTACCACCTATACCAGATTTCTGCCTATACTTCACTTTTTTTATTCCCTTTTTACTGCGTTAATCGTTAAGTTCGCTGTTTGAAGCGAAAACACAAAGAATTACCAAGTCACGCCAAAAAAGCCACGTTACGCAACTCTACGCTGAATCGCCAAATTTCAGCTGAGTTTCCACGCGACTTTACGTCAAAACACCAAGCCTTTACGTCCAAAATTACCAAGTTTCTCGCCCTATACGTACTCTACAAACTAAAACGCTAAGATAGCTTCAATTTAAGAATTTATAAAGAAATTTAAAGCCTTCAGATCAGTTTTTACTTAATACTACAACTACGATCTTTAGGGAAACGAAGTTAATGAAAAATAACCGAAAATTACTTGACTAACTTCGTCAGCTGCTTTATCCTAAAATACTTTACCAACAAAGATCTTGACGACGTATTTCTTAAAGTCCGTAAATTCTTCGGAGATTTGACACTTGGTATGTGGAAGATAACCTAAAAGACTGTTAAATTCAAATTAAGGACTAAACTTAAACATCAAGGGATCTACGTATCAAAGGGAAACGTTACCAGGCTAACGGAAACCTTTTTCGAGTTGGTTTAGTTTAAAAAATACCTAAAATACCTACGGCCAAAAAAAAGGGATTAAAGAATTATAACACCCATACACACGCTCCAAAGAACCCCTTTTTCAACCTTAGCTAAGCTAGGCCTTTTCGCGTATTAGCGATAAGGAATACGTTAACCTGTTCGGCGGTCTAGTTCCCTCACGTAATAGTGTAGAGTACGCTTTGAGCGGTGGTCGAGCGCGGGAAACAAAGGCTGTCAACGCGGCCAAAAGTATTGATGTTGGCTTTTTACAATAGTCTATTGAGTAGGAGCCTCGCCGAACCACTTAATACCAAGAGGATTATCGCCAACCCTCCTATAGCAAACATCACCAGTCTCATTTCCCCCAACCTCCTCAGCACGTTCAGTTTTAACAGCTAAGCTAAAGAAGGACCGGATTCACACGTAAGCTGATTGTGGGCGATACCACTGGTTTTTTCCCTCCAAACTCAGCCAGAGGTAATTATCCCGCCCATTAGCAACCTCAGTCTTTTCTCCGGCTAAGTGAAAAAGGTCTATATAACCAGTATATTACCTTTTCCCCTCGATGCGTCCCCATAGAGGATACGGACTGTAAGGAAATTACTACGTTTGTTAAGATCTAGGGAAGAAAAGAGAAGTATAACAGTAAGCCGTACAATCTTTTCGACTTTAAGTTACACTCATTTTTCAATATTTGCCGTCGAATAAGAGTTGAGTTGCCAGGTTTTTACTCGCTGTTTCCCAGTATTCTTACCGGCTAAGCTAAGGACTATTACCTCCGATACCTAACGAATTATACCTTTTTCCGCGAAATCTACGATGGTATAAAAAGCTACTTCGAATACGATATTAACCTTGCCCGGTATTATACGGACTGGAATATCATTAAGTGGTCCTATATATTGGATTACAAAAAAGAATCAGAAAGTAAAATGGACTTTTTAAATTAGATACTTGATAGGCTAATTCTTTGTCAATTGGCAATGGGGAATGTGAAAGCTGGCGAAGATACCTTACGATAACAAGTCTAGCAAGTAGTTACTGGTTATAAAGAGTTTGAATACGCCTTATAATACCTTAATATCACTTACGAAGAGTTTTTTAGCCAACTATGTTCCTCGCTAGCAACTGTAACTACTCGAGTCTCCGGCTTAACCATTATGTACCTATAAGCTCAGGAATTTAGTAACGAAGAAAATCCTTCCAGTTCGTACTATATTAATCGACGGTATAGACGATCCAGTAATTACGGTTGATAGAAGGTCCGGACCTTTACCTACGGAGAAGGGTATTTTCCCTCTTTAAAATATTTAAGTCGACTAAGTAAGTTTAACTTAAACGTTAAAAGATATTAGATATACGGCAAATAGAGCTACTAGTTAATACATTATATTGTCGCCAAGCGTGATGTAAAACAGGTGATTTACTATACGTAGTAACCCTTTGCCTTAGAATAAGATTATATGGAGCGTGTTACGTAATTTGAAGGAAGTGAAGTTAAGGAGAAGGAAAATAAGTCGAAAGCTATCGGCTGGTACGAAGATACTAGTAATAACACCGGTATTAGCCCGAAAGCTACACAATAACTAGTCGACCACGAATTCCTATACTGTTTAACAGGTAAAAACCCCTACCGCCACCATAATAATGAAAACCTTAGCCTTATATACCTGTTTACCATTTAAAACCAGTACGCAAAGTAAGTCTTTTAGGAAATTATACCGTATATAGGAGTAACACGATACTTAACTGGAGGTTATTCATATTATATCTCGTTTCAAAAGGATACAGATACTGCTACGAAACTTGACAACGCGTATTCTAGTAAGGCTAGAGTTGGCTTTAGCCCTAGGAAAGAGATATCTTTACTAAAATCGACAACAGTAAAGATTGTTGTGAGCATTATTATTTACCACATCTTGAAATCCCTTACCCCCTTTCTCCTTTGCCTTAAAAATATAAAAATTATCGGCGTTAACGTTAATGTTTATATTAATATGCTAATACATATTAAGACTGGTAGGAGGTTTCTATTTAGCCTTAAATAGAGGTGTTTTTGGTTTTATCTTTAAGGATTAAAGGTATTAATGTTGAATTTAACGGAGGCAAAACTTCGTTAATTATATTGTAGGTTCAATTACCCAGTAACTATAGGTTTTAAAAGGTTTCAAAGGCAATTAATTACGAAAATATAGATTGATTAGTATTAAAAGTTGTTAAATATCTTTACCACTACTACTAAATATATTCCCAAATCCTCTTAAGGCTTAAGTTTACATTAAAGGGAAATTAAGACTTTAACTCGAAAATCTTCGTAAATTTTTTTTATTTAGACGGCAAGCTAGTATTATACGTCGTAAATTCCGCCAAGGATCTTTACGGCGCCAAATTCCTTAAGACTATTACAGCGAACGAAATATAAGAAATATTACATATTTTGTAAATTAACATGGACCTTAGTTTACCAAACGTGTTAATTTACAATATCGATACCAATTTTGCTGCGATGGAGTTTTAAACTGATATAAAGTTAATAGGGATTTAATATAAACAAGTTCTTCAAAAAACTTACTAGGGTATTAATAAAGTCAAAAAGATATACGTACTCTTATGAAAGGCTTACGATATATTTATATTTAAAATCGGAAGCTTTACAAGTTAAAAGGCATGGTTTTAAATAGCGGTGAAAGGTTTCAACGACACTATTGGCCTTAATGAACTTATACCAACTTTACTGGTATTTGGAGCTTACCCACATATAATAGTTGAGTAGTCACCCTCTTTAAATACTCAAAAGCGTGTTATAATATATAACAAATCACTAAAGGAATTAAGGAAGGAATTGGTACAGCGCTAGGTTAATAATAACTTTAATATCAGAGACGGACCTTTAATAATAAACGTGTTTTTATTACCCTTTTAAAATAAAATCCTTACGTAGCGTAAGCTAGTTAAATGGAATGAGCCGTATAAGATCTTAAATATTATCAATTCAAACGTGATAGTTAAAAATACTAACGGTCTCATAACTTTCCAAGTTATATAAGTTAAGTTGTATAATAGACCTATTAAGTCTGATAAAGATCTAGATGTCGATAACCTTCGAGTAAAATAAATTAATTAATATAACCTTCCCGAGTCGACTATTGATAAGCCAATAGAACGTCTATTGCGTGGAAAAATCACCTAAGAGGAGTATATACACTAAAGAGGAGGAAAATGGAGATTGCAGGCTTAGCAAGGTATATATAACGGTATAGGTATCTTAAAAGAAAAAATCTAACGGAGAAATTGCCTTTAAACTACGTGTCGAAGGCATTATTAACACACCAGGCAAGCCTTTTAAAGAAAGTAACTAAGTGGAAATTAATGGACTTTTATTATGGGGGATTGTACAATTTGTGATAATAATGTAATTTAAAAGCAAAAATGTCACTATCTTTAAGTCATGGATAGTTTACGAAGTTAAAGGTAAGATTATGAACCGGATATACGAAAAGTTACAGCTAATCGCCTAAAGATACGGTGATAAAGGTAAGGATTGGATCTTCACTTAATTACCTATAATCCAGAAAATTAGCTAGCGTTTAATAGTCGCCATTGCTACCAGTTTAACTACTAACGTAAAAGGTTAGTTTACATTTTAAGGCCGGAATATTACGTAAACGTATACGTAATCTGCTACCGATCTTTAGCGGACTGTACTATTAAAACTACTATAAAAACTAAGGGATAAGTTTCCAGCTAATACAATAATACACTATATTAAGTCTTTATATAAATTAGCTAAATTTGGCTTCCACTGGTTTTTAACGTACCAGGTATACTTTAAAAATAAGCTAGGAATAAAGTCTTTAACATTCAATCCGTGTTTATTAATTAAAAAGGGTAAAGACTTTAACATTGTAGGTATACAAATTAACGATACCATTTTTCTCGGCGATACTGGATTTGTAACTTCAAAATAACTTGTTATCGAGAAACTAGGCCTTGAAAAGGGTAAGCCAGTTAAAACGTTAGTTAAAGACATACAACTTGATTTTAACGGATAGTTACTCCGCATGTATAGTATTAAAGCTATGAGGGGCACTTACATTATCCTACACCAAAAATGATAAGTTAAGAACCTTAAAATTATCGACAAGTCCGACAAGATAAGGTTATAAAAATACCTAAAGTAAAGGGCACGTACGGCTTACATCACTACGTTGTGTTAACCAAAGGTATCGTACGACCTTTTCATTGCGACACAAGTATAAGATCCGTAAAACGAAGGCTTTAACAAGTTAAATAAACTCATTTAGTTGCAAATAAATTACGTGGAAAAAGGAATTAATATAATCTTTGTAAATTTAATAAAAACAAAGTTAATAATCTTTAAGGACGGATCATTTGCCTATAATATTAACCTTGCATTGTAAATCAGCTTTCTAATAATTTTCGTTAACGATGATAGGCCTAAAGGGTAGTTTAAGATTACTAGAAACCTTATATACTGTACATCTATTAAATATAAACGTATGACTCGAAGCGTATTGATCTTTAAGGTCTATAGTATAATGGCAGGCTTTGGCATCGATATGGTAACTAACGACATATTAAGGATTGTTACTAAACAGCTAGGTCTACCACCGATACCTGTAATAATGTATACCGAATTTTAAATCCTTTACGAATACCTATCAAAACTAGGTACGACTAATAAAAAACGCCTAATAATAGATGTAATGGTATTGAAGGAGGCATACAAAACTCGGGAAATCGACAAGTTCCGGTAAATTAACGGTAAAAATAACCCTACCGATGCTATGACTAAGTCCACACTTAATAACGCCCTAAAAAGGTTTGTGGATAGTAATACGTTAACTATACGAATCAAGGGATACGTGGATCGCCCAGTATATGACGTAAAGAATTTCCCTGGCAAACCGAAAAACCTCCAGAGCAATAGTGGTAATGACAGTAGCTTAAACTACTGGCAAAAGGTACGCAAATAGTGGCGTACTTGATTTGCGCAGGTCTGTAGCGAAGGATCTGTGTACGGGATTTTAAAAACGAAGGCCTCGGAGGGGTAAAGTAAAAGGGCTATAAGAAGCCATAATTAAGGTTGTTTTCAATACAGATTAATTAAAATTGACAAGGGTCTGGCTTATGGATTGAGGAGAGATTTTAAAGGTTGCCACCAATTGATAGTAAGCTACGCTAGGATATAGGTACAAAAACAAAAAGCTACTAATGTTAAAATAATATTGCAATGGTATTGTATGAAGTGAAATAGGTTAACTTTACTGTAAGAAAAGTTGACTGTACTGCAAGTGTATTGCTTTGTATAAACTTACTGCATTAAGTGTAAGTCGAGTGCAGTACATTGTACTTCACTCTAAGGCATGGGCCAAGCACTTAGCCATACAATTTACAGTGTAGAACGGCTAGCGGTCTGCTAAAACTAGAACAATACATCCACCATCTGTCTACTGTAATACACCTATTACTTCGACCAATAGAATCGATAAAGTTGCAACGTCCAAAGCCTACCAACAAATACAGTATTTAATAAAAGGCTATTTATAATAGATCATGTAACAAAGGGATATGAATACGGCTACATAACTTAAACATTTGGATACCAATAAAGCTAGTATCGGCTTTAGCCCTAAAAAAGAGCTCTCTTTATTAGGATTGACAATTATTATTATTTTCGTTAGCCCCGTTGTTTTTCATATTTTGGAATCCCCTATCCCCCTCATTTTTTATTTTAAAGATATAAAGAACTTCGGCGTTAATGTTAATATTTAAACTAAAGAATTTGTTTAAATTCATAGAGTTAAAAGGTTTTTAATTAGATCTAAGTAGGAGTACCTTTGGTTTTACCTTTAAGTGTTAAAGGTAATGGTATTAAATTGAAAGAAATCGGAACTTCACTAATTACATTGTAAGTTTTACTACCCGACGACTAATAGACTTTACCAGGTTTTAAAGGTAATTGTTTACGAAGATATTAATTTGCCGGCGTTAAAAGTAATGAAATAGCTTTTCCACTACTGTATAATATACTTCCAAACTCTTTTGAAGTTTAAATTCACGTTGAAAAAGATAAAGACTTTGATTTTAAGGTTTTCGTAAACGTGTTTTACCTGGACGGCAAGCCGGTACTTTACGTTATAAACTACGTTATAGCTTTTTATGGCGTCAAGTGCCTTAGGACTACTACAGAGAAAGAAACGTAGAAAGCATTACGTACTTTGTAAATTAATACGTACCTCGAGTCATCATATGTACTAGTCTATGACGCTAGTATGAACTTTACTACGATAAATTTTTAAATTGATGTTAAATTGATAGGGATGCTGGAATAGTATTACATGTAGTGCAGTAGGTCAACTTTACCTACAGTAAAGTTGACTATACTAAACTGCAAGTTGAGTGTATAGCTTTGTAGAGATTTACTGCATTAGATATAAGTCGAGTGCAGTACGCTGCACTTGACTCTAGGGCACGGGCTAAACAATTGGCTATACAAATTACAGTGCAGACAGGCTAGCAGTCTACCAAACCTAAAAAAAATACATCTACCACTTGATCAATATAATACTACTATTACTTCGACCAATCGAATCGACAATGTTATAAAGATCCAAAGATCTGAGAACAGTGATTAGTGCTTATTAGATTAAGTACATTTTGGCTAAGTAAAAAAAATAGCTATTTTCTAGTTACTCTTTGTAAAAGACCAAGGTAAAGGAAAGATTTTTACGAAGGACCTCTACTATTACGCCGGTTTTCACGGCAATTTAGAGGTATCAACGGTATAGTTATTGAAAACATTAAGAAATCTTTATTAATCCTCCTTAAAGACGTTAAGATTGACTGTTAGAAGTCTTAAAGTTCGGCAAGTTAGCAAACGGCTAAGTAACTACTATTACAGTTACTACTACTATAAAAACAACTAAATCCTTATACCAAACAACTTTCAACCATTACCCTTAACTTATACTAACTAATAACCTTCAACCTTACTATTTACACCAAATATTTACCCCTATTTCACTTTTTTCACTTCTCCCACGCCAATTTAATCGTTAAGCTCTCTATTTTAAGCGAAAACACCAAGTTACGCCGAAAAAGCCACGTTACGCAACTCCACGCCGAATCACTAAGTTCCTACACGACTTCACGCCAAAACACTAAGGTACCCACGCCTAAAATTACCAAGTCCCTTACCTTACGCGTCCTATACATCCTACATAAGCTAAAACGTCAAGATGGCTACCGTAAGTGCTCACTTTTGGGCTATTACTGACCCCTCCTAGAAAAAAACAATTGAAAACCTTAGAATCGTCTTCGTTAATCATTACAACGAATAACTCTGAATTATGGATATTAATAAAACCTTTACTAAAGCTTACCTAACTAACTACGTTTCATAGTATATCTTTGAATCTGATGCCAGTAAAAATTTTAGCCGCGGCGCCCGCGCTTTCTAAAACTTTCGCGAATTCTTCAACTACTAGACACTAAATACATAAAAAATAATCTAGCGTACGGTTAAGAACAGGCTAAATAAAGAGGTTACTAGCTGTAACATTTATATCCCAGAAAAG
The DNA here is from genome assembly GCA_038502455.1 of Anisogramma anomala. Taxonomy (NCBI): domain Eukaryota; kingdom Fungi; phylum Ascomycota; class Sordariomycetes; order Diaporthales; family Gnomoniaceae; genus Anisogramma; species Anisogramma anomala. The sequence continues at coordinate 15,817,208 of JASMMZ010000006.1, read as the reverse complement.
ACTTTATTAGAACTAGCAAAAACCTTTTTTAAACTGGCCTAATAAAAAGATTACCTTTAAAACCTTAATCATCAAAACCTTTAAAGAAAAAGGGAAAAGTTAAAAACCAACGCCCACATACACGTTTCAAATGACCCTTACTTTACTTTTAGTTAAATTAAGTATTTTTACGTATTAGTGATGAAAAACCCATTAGCTTACTTGACAACCTAATATATTTACGTGATAACGCGAATTACGCCTTTAATGGTAGTAAAGTACGTAAAGTAGGGCCACTAACGCGGCCAAAGGTATCGATGCCGGCGCTTTACACCAGTTAATTAAACAAAATCGTAAGGCTTTGTAAAATCCTCAAGTACCCATTCACCTTTAGCAATTCTATCGATAAGTCCCTTAAGACCCTTCCCTTTTTAAGTTTGCCTACACACGAAAGCCTAACATAAGTCCTACAATAAGACTTTACCCCTTAAGTTTGGAGACAGGTAATTACTCTTAATACCGCTCTTCGGAGGCTTTGAAGCTTAAAATACCGGGAAATACCATTTAAGGCTGGGATAACTATCGCGACTTTCCTTTAAAACCTATCAAAATGGTTGACATTGATTTTAAACTCCTTACGAACTTTACCAAGATTTTAAACGACGTGAAAAAATATAATGAGAAGCCCTACAACTTTTTCGATACTAAGATAATACCATTTTTATACATCTATAAATAAATAAAGATTCTCCCTTTAGGTTTTTATTTAATATTCCTTGAAGTTTTCACAAGGTACGACAAGAACTATTACCTAACCTTCCTTAAGAAATATACCACGTTCCGCGAGATTCATAATGGTATAAAAGGCCATTTAGAACACAATGTTTATCTTATGCAATACCATACAAACTGAGCCACTACGCGGTGGACTATAATAATAACGAAGAAAGAAAAGGAGGAAACGCCAATAGATATCTTTAACTAAATGTTCGATAAGTTAATATTATACTAAAAATCAATAAACGCTAATGAAACCATACTTCACGAATAGATGCGGATAGTAGTTACAGGCGTTAACGAATTCTAATACGCCTTATAACGTTTAAATGCTATTTACAAAAGCCTTTTTAGCTAGTTACGTTTTTTCTTACCACTGTAATAGCACATATATTAAATTCGCTTGGTATATACTCTTAAGTCAGCAACTTCCCTAACGTAAATAAAAAGGACCTTATAATGATTAATTACGTCGATTGAAAGTATGGTTACAAGCGTTTTAAACGATTAAAGTCTGGCCTACCAGCTACAAACTAAATATAATAACCACGCTAACGCCAATGAAGCCAAGATTTCAATGGACCTATTAACCGTAAACATTATCTTTATAATAGTAGCAATAGATATTAAATTTATGGTAAGTTTGACTGTTGGTTAATTCGGCATCCCATCGCCGAGCGTAATTACAGAAAGGTAGTATATTCATCCCAATACACTACTGCTTTTAAACAGGATTACTTAAACCAAATCATGAACTTTAAGGGCGACAAGCTAATTAAAGACGCTAATTCCCTTAATTAAATCAAATGGAACGAAGATAATACTCCTGGTACGGCTTAGTAACTAGCTGATCACGCCTTCCTGTACCGTTTAGATGGTAAATACTCTTATCTTTACTCTAAATAAGCCCTCAACCCTTTACATACCTTTAATCTTTGCAATCGCTACACGAACCACGCGTTTTAAGGCATTATTCCAGATATAAGGACAATAAGGTACTGAACAGGAGGCTATTCGCAATATGTAACACTACGAATGGAAAATACTACAGCTATTAAAATTGATCGTTACGATATTAGTAAGGTTAAAGCTAGCTGTAAACCAGGTAAACAATTATCGTCATTAGGGATAACTGTAATTTAAACTATTGTAAAAACAATTACTTTTTATATCTTTAAGTTCCTTACCTCTTTTTTACTTTATTCAATGAATATAAAGGCCCTAGACGTTAACTTCGACGTTAAATTAAACGATTTGGTTAAAAACGACTAAAGGTTTATATTTGCCCTTAAATAAGGCTATTTATAATTTTATCTTTCAGGCCTGGAAACAGTAATGTTAAAGCTAACGGAGCTGGATATACTTTAACTACACCGGCATTTTTACTATTAAGTCGTTAATAAACTATATAAAGTCCTAAAGTCAATAAGGCATAAAAATGTGGAATACTTTGCCCTAAAAGCTATTAAAATACTTTGTTACTATTACTAAACGTATACTTTAAGCCTTTTCTAGATTCAAATTAACTCTAAAAATGACCTAGATTTTAATTACGAGGTATTTATTAATGTATTTCATTTAGATAATAAGCCTGTTTTTTACCTTGTTAATTCCGTAACTTCTTTTTACGAGGTTAAATTTTTTAAGTACCTTTCGGCAAAAGATGCGTAGAAAACATTAATGATACTACAGATTAACATGTACTCAAGCCTACCCAACGTCGTCGTTTAAGATACTTTTATCAACTTTACAACGGTAAAATCTTCAAAAGATGTTGAAATAATAGGTATCTAATGTAAATAGGTACCTGTAAAAGCCCACTAGAATATTAAAAAGGTTAGAAAGGCATACGATTTACTTCGCTAAGTATATAATATCCTAGCGTTAGAAATTAGAATTTTTTTGAATTTAGAGGCATGTTTATAAATGGCAGTAAAAGAACCAAACAATATTATTAGCTCTGATGGTTTAATGCCAACACTTTTGGTCTTTGAAACGTATTTACGCCTAACGAGTGAATCTCCGCTCTCGGTAAGTACTTAAAAACATATTTCAGCCTATGATAAAGCTTTAAGGGAGTTATAAAGAGAATTAGCACGCTTCCAAATCAATAAGGTCCTTAACACCAAAAACAGCTCTATAACAATCGACGTACTTACTTTGCCGTTATAAAGTAAAGTCCTTATATAGCGGGAGCCGGGTAACTAGAAGGGCTCGTACAAGACACCAAGTATTACAAACTCTGAAATAGTTATTAAAACTACTAATAGTCTTGTATTTTTCCTAACCACTTAGGTTAAGCATTATATTAAGGCTATTAACGATAAAGACCCTTAATAAAAGCGATAGAGATAATACGAACCTCACATACCTATTATCCATAAGCCGATAAAACGCCGCCGATGCGAATAACTCCCGAAAAAAAAACATGTTAAAAAGGAAGAATACATACCGGACTGTATTTATAATACTACTTAGTTAAACAAAAAAGAAAAGGATAACGAAATTTTAATATTAAAGCTTCAGGCGTAAGGGATTATTAAAACCTCCGGTAATCCCTTTTAAAAAAGCGACAAGGTTGAGATTAACTGCCTATTAACTGGAGGGGTTATACGATTCGTATCGAAAACCGATTTTAACCTCTAAAACTCAAACGTTACAATTTTCAAATCGAAGATTATCTACGAGGTTAAGGGTGAGACTACGGGGCGACCATATGAAAAATAAAGTTTAATAGCTTAAGAATACGGAGATAAAGGTAAGGACTACATCCTTATGTAATCGCCAACGATCCAAAAGATTAGTTAGCGCTTAATAGCCGTTTTAACAATAAGTTTATTAACTAAAACTAAAGGTAAGTTTACGCTTAATAGCTAAGATATAACCTAAGCATATATATAATTAGTAAAGGACTTATAAAGGACCGTACTATTAAAACTGTTATAAGAACTATATATTATTTACTCTTTAGGAACGGTAATACAGTATGTCAAACCATTATACGGACTGGCTAAAGCAGGCGTTTATTAATTCCTAACTTATTAGTCGTACTTTAAATTAAGGTTAACAATAAAGTTTTTAACGTACGACCTATATTTACTTGTAATGTGAAAAAATGATTTCGGCGTAGGGGGTATGTAAATTAACGATACTCTTTTCGTTGAAACAGCTGGCTTTATGATACTAAAACAATAATTAATTTAGGACTTTAAGTTTTTAAATTATAAGCTAATGACAACGTTAATAGAGGATAACCAACTTAACTTTAATAGATCATTAATCCATATACTTGGTGTTAATACCGGCCTTAACTTTCACCAAAAGCGATAAAACTTTATTTTCGCTGCAATGAATAAAACTAATATAGGTAAGGCTTAATGGTATTTGAAACAACGTACTCGAGGCAGCTATATTATTATATTATGCTAACCTGAAGCCTTTTACGACCTTTTGATCGTAACACAAACGTAAAACCTAGCAGAGAAGGACTTTAATCGGTTAATAAAAAAGGCTCGAATAACAAATGAAAAACCTATATCGAGAATTAATATATTCATAATCGACCTATCGAAAGCCAAGTAAATAATTTTTACAAAGGGTTCCTTTACAAATCATACTAACTTATCTTTACAAATCGGCTTCTTAATATCTCTTGTTAATAAATATAGATAGGAAGACTAATTTAGCATTATCGGTAACCTAATCCACTAAAACTCGGTCAAGTATAAAAGGATTATACGAAACGTGTTGGCCTCGGAGGTTTACGGAATAATAGAGGGCTTTAACGTAGGTATAACATTGTGGGAAACCCTTTATATTATCACAAGATAACTGAAAATTCCTCCTATCCCAGTGGTTATTTGTACCAACTTAAGAAACCTTTTCGAATGCCTTTTAAATCTCGGAACTACCAGCGAAAAACGCCTGATAATCAACGTAACAGCACTTCGTAAATTCTACGAAGGGAGGGAGATTAAGTAATTTAAATAAATCAACGGCAAAGACGATCCCACAAATGTTATGACGAAGGTAACGCTAAACAAAGCCTTAAAAAAGTTTATAAATAGCAACAAGCTAACCATACGAATCGAGGGCTACGTTAATAAACCGCTTAGAAAGCCCAAATAACGTGAAGGTAGTCAGAGATTTAGTAGCAAATTGGAAGACTGCTAGAGAATTGACGATACAGATTCATTTAATTGGTATGGTTAAAGTAGAGGCTTATAAGGTCTGTGGAGATTTTTTTTTTATAGGAGTTAATAAACTCGGACCTTGGAGCAACAGATTAAATAAAGTTAAATGTGGTTAATTTTCATATAATTGGGTGCAATTGAATATTAAAGTCAACCGGAATTAATAGGGGTCTGGCTAGTTAATAAGGTAGCAATTCAGTGATAACCGGAAAAGACTAGTCAGCTACACTAACGCGCATGCACAAACTAAAAAGCCGCCAATATTAAAATAGTATTACATGCAGTGCAGTAAGTCAACTTTACTTACAGTAAAGTTAACTAAACTAAACTGCAAGTTAAGTATATTGCTTTGTAGAAACTTACCGCATTGGGTGTAAGTCGAATGGAATACGCTACACTTCACTCTAGGGCACGAGCCAAGCAATTCGCTACACAAATTACAGTATAGACCGGCTAGCGATCTGCTAAACCTAGAACAATACATCCACCACTTGACTAATACAATACTACTGTTACTTCAACGAATCGAAGCGACAATATTGCAATAATATAAAGACCTATGAATAGGGGATTTAATATAAATATGTTTCCTTTAAAGCTTATTAAGGTATTAGAAAGGTCGAAAGGGCTTACTCCCCATTATAGAGGGCTTACGATATCTTTACTTTTGAAATCGGAAGCTTTACAAGTTAAAAAATACACCTTTAAATTGCAGTGAAAGACCTTAAGAATACGGTTAATCCCAACGTTCTTATGCTAAATATACTGGTATTTAGGCCTATCTACGTATGAAGACTAAGTATCTATTATTACGAAATACTTAGAGACGTTTTATAATATATAGTAAAGCTATAAAGGAATTAAGAAAGTAATCGGTACGCTGTTAGGTTAATGAAGCCTTTAATACCAGAAACGGACTATTAATAACAAACGTATTATCCTTTCCTTTTAAAATTAAAGTCCTTACATGACAAAAGCCAGGTAGATTAGATAGGCCATATAAGATCTTAAGTATTACTAACCTAAATGTAGTAGTTAAAACTATTAACAACCCTATTATTTTTCGAATCGTACAGATTAAGCTGTATAAAAAAACTTTAAATCTAATAAATATCTTTATATTAATAACCTTGAAATCGAACGGATTATCCAATATAATACTTTCGAGTCGATTATTAAAAAGTCAATAAAACGTCGACGGTGTAGAAACCCATTTTTAAAAAGAATATATATTAAAAAAGAGAATCATAACAAGATCTATAAGCTGAGTAGGGTATATAGAACAATGTGAGTATCTTAGAAGGAGAGGTTAACGGAAAAATTGCCTTTAAGTTACGTATTCAAGGTATTATTAATATACCGGATAAGCGTTGAGAAGAAAGCGACTAAGTAAAGATTAACGGTCTTTTTTTACTAGGAGTTATATAATTGGTACAATTAGCGTAATTTAAAAGCTGAAACGTTATTATTTCGAGCTCAAAAATAATTTATAAGGTTAAAGGTTAAACTAAAGACCGACCGTACGAAAAATCACGGTTAATTGTTTGAAGATACGGTGACAAAGATAAGAATTGAATCCTAAATTAATTACCTACAATTTAAAATATTAGTTGATGTTTAATCGTCGCTATAGTTACCAATTTTACTACTAGTGTAAAAGTTAGTTCACATTTAATAGCCTGGATTTAACGTAAATGTATACGTCATTTACCATCGATTTTTAGGGGATTATATTACTAAAACTGTCAAAAAAGCTAAAGGACAAGTTTCCGGTTGGCATAGTAACACGTTATATTAAAGCTTTGTACAGATTAGCTAAAGTCGGCGTTTATTACTTTCTAATGCACCAAATGTACTTTCAAAATTAGTTAAGTATAAAAACTTTAAAGTTTGACCCATACCTATTAATTACGAAGGGTCAAAACTTTAATATAGTAGGTATAAAAACTTATGATATCTTTTTCCTCGGAAATACTAGGTTCATAACAGCGAAAGAACTTGCTATCAAGAAGTTAAGTCTTTCAAAGTATAAGCCGATTAAAAAGTTAGTCAATGGTATATAACTTGACTTTAATAGATAGTTAATCCGTATTTATAGTATAAAGGCTAAAAAAGGCATTTACCTTAATTTATATTAAAAAGGGTACATTATGAGCTTAATGGCTATGAATAAGGACGACAAGTCAAGATCATAAAGATACTTGAAGTCAAGGGCCCGTACGGCCTATATTGTCACGTTATGTCAACCGAAAGTATCTTACAACTTATTTATTATGGCATAGATATAAACTATACGAAACGAATACTTTGATAGGTAAAATAAAAGGATTGAGTATTAATTAGACTACTCAAAACGAGGGATTAATATAGTTTCTCTGGATTTGATGAAATCAAAGCTAATAATCTTTATGAACGAGTTATTTATCAATAATATCAACCTTACATCGCAAATTATCTTTTTAATAATATTCGTTAACGAGATAATATTTAGAGGATAATTTAAAATTACTAGAAACCTTATATACTAAATATTCATTAAGTGTAAACATATAATAAGAAACGTATTGAATTTAAAAGTCTACAGTATAATGGCAGACCTTAATATTAGTATAGTAACTAACGATATTTTAAGAATTATTATCAAATAGCTAAGATTATTTCCGATAAATATAGTAGTATATATAGATTCCAGGTGTTTTTACAAATGCTTATTAAACATAGGCACAACTAATAACAAACGTCCAATAATAAACGTAATAGATTGAAGGGAGATATATAAAGCCCAAGAAATCGATAAGTTTCGGTGGATTAACGGCAAAGATAACCCCGCTAACACTATAACCAAAGCCATACTTAATGACGCTTTAAAAAGGTTTGTGAAAAATAACAAGTTAACTATACGAATTAAGGGCTACATAGATCTCCCGGCACGTAACATAAAGGAATAAGGTTGCCCTTACGAACTTAAAGTCTACTAAGGTAGTAAAGTTAATGGCAATAGTGGTAAAGATGGCGATACTAGTAAGTTAAACTACTAGAAAAAGGTACGTACGTGGTAAAATACGTAATATGTATAGATCTATAGCGAAAGACCTATGCACGGGAGTTATGGAATGGAGACCTTGGAGGGGTGGAATAGAAGAGCTACGAAGGACCGTAATTAATGTCAATTTTGCTACAAATTGATCGGAATTGATAGGGGTCTGACTCGTTGTTAACTTGTAGATTAAGGAGGTATTTCAGAGGCTGCTACCAATTGATAGCAGGCCACGCTACTGTAGAGGCACAAAATAAAAAGCTGACAGTATAGAAATAGCAGTCAAATGTAGTAAAGTTAAGTTAACTAAACTATTAGTTTAGTTGATTGTACTAACTACAAATTGACTATAGTTTGTGGGATTTCATTGGACTGCACTGCAAGTGTAGTGCAGTAGGTTCCCACTTCAAAGTAAGGCACAGACAGGCCAAAGCAGTAGGCTATACAAATTAGTATGCAAACCGGCTAGCGGTCTGACAAACTTAGAACTTACAACTCGCCTAAACCAATTTCAATGTAGCACCAGTTACTTCAACCACAGTAATTCAAATCGACTATGTTACAACGATATAAGTCTACCAACACCTGTGGTAATGAATACACCCCAATATTCATTTAAAACATCCCTTTTAAAAAATATTGTGGTTACCCTGAAGAAAGGTATCAAAGATATTATTTCTTACATATATCGACTATTATAATTTGATTATACATCTTTTAATAGGGATATACTTATATACAAAATTATATTTGCCTCTTTTCTTTAAAGGGTATCGTAAATAAGCCCCTCATTCCAATTATTTAGATATAAGAAAATCCATTACTTTTATTGAAAGGTAAAATCTTTATGCGAAAATCATCTTGTCTTACGAATATCTTGGTTACTTCAATCTGAATTATCGACTTCCCAATTTCAATTCGATGGAATAAGTAACAAGGTCAGTTACTCAAATGTCCCTTAATCTAAATAGAAATATATTTCTTTATATATATACCAGTTCTTCAACAAATGGTAATTTACCTATCATATAGTCTTCATATTTAACAAATTCATCTACTTTAGTCGTGTTACATATATCTTATGTATCAATACCAAATAATTAGGATTATATTTCGATAATTAATTTTAATACCTTATTTATTTCCTTTAATCCAGCTAACGTTTAACGTTCTGATTGAAAAGGGTATTTTCAATTGTTGAGGTTTTTCTTTTACAATCTACCGCAAACGCCTCCATCAGATTCCCCTTACTTTTTGAACATTGATCGCATTCGTATACTGATATAACTAAAAAAACTCTTCTATATCATTTTTTATTCCCAACGCCTATAAACCTATAATATTATTATTTTAACCATTCAGGCTCAGATTTATTTCTTTATTGTAGTTAATAACCCAAAGTTTTGTTGATAATAGGGGTGACGTAAAACAATCAAATCAATCGAATAATTCTATCCTCGAAACTATATTCAAAACATGCAAACCCGTTAATTGTAGTAAACGATTAACATTTCAAATGTGTTTTTTTATAAATAGTTCCTTTATATCTTCAAATAAAATAGTTTTACTTGTTACTAATGTTATTTCAACATAACTATATCACATTGCTATAACAGACGTCTATTTCATTCTTATTATATCATAGATTACAGATAGGGAAGGTATAATCGAAACACTTTTAAATCGTACGTATTTAACAATATTAATTTTTTTTAGAGTTTTCGATTGTCGAAAGCTTGCCCTAGATATAATTTTTTTTTTCGGTTGAAGTGTTTTTATTATTGAGCATACTTTATAATGTTGAGTAAGTCATTCAACTTTTTGAGACATTTCTTGTCTTTTATATTTAAATTTAGGTTTTTGTTTCGTCACTATTTTCTTTATTTCATTCGAACCCCAAATTATTTCCTGTATCCGAACTTGATTTCTCCAACGATATTCAATAATCGGTTATGGTTTCATTTCTATATGCCGGTTGCATATTAAAGAATAATAGTTTCGAGTAATGTTATATAAAGGTAACAATCGAATATTCGCCTTTTCCAACCAATATTTATATGTTTCCAATATAATTATTAGTAACCAAATAACAATCAAGTTAATTATGACTTAACAACACATCATATGAAGGATAATTAAGGTTAACATAGGTATAAATAAAAAACACAATGCCATTTAAGTACTATTAGTTATCGTTAGTATCATATATGAATTGATCTTTTAGATAGTCACTTTCAGACGTTCCATAGTACTACGAGTAATTAACTTTATCAATAACCTATCATCTACCAGGCAATAACAGATGTGAATATTGTGGGTGTTTCCTTGGATATATTCCCATTAGGTATTTTTCACCTCAGGTAACGTATGGGTTCGGCAACAAGGTCGCTGTACAGACCATGAGTTTGTGTGGTGGGGAATGTACCGTGAAGTCTGACGAGGCTCGGAGCCGCTTCGGCAACTGAAAATTTTGTCGGCTTCCGATAGGAGTCCGGAGTGCGGAATACAAGTGATGATGTTGTACTGTGTACAGTATGCAGAAGAATTTGTTGAGAGTATTATTTATTCTCGTTCATGTGGGAGCAATCACTGTAGTTTTCTGCAACGGTAGAAGGAAATGAATCCAGAGAACGTCCAAGCTGAATAGTACCGAGGTCCTCCTACTCAACTGAGTACCAAGGTACCCAATAGTATGTAGTCAGCATGCTCTTGGCATGACAAGGCACCAAAGCCTGGCCCAAATCATTCATTGATTTGTTCATTTTCTAGTATGGTCGTTCTTTCTGGGCCAGAGAATTAGACTCAAGGCCACATGGAGAACTATGCATGCTACCACCTCTGTGTACAATGTAGAGTACAGGACAAATACAGACTGTTCACAAAGTATTGAAGCTGACCAATAGCAAGGCTTCCAGAACCGACGGCATGAGCCGGGTGGGTCTTTGCCGTCATCGCGGAAGATTCTCGATTCAAAATGGAAATTTTGCGACCACCCAATTTTATACGCAGCGAACACCAACACACAGGCCTGGTTGCAATATCTGCGCACAACTTCCAGATGATTTGATTCTACTGCTCATTGGACATGAAACCAACCATTATATTACGTGCTGCAGCTCCTGCTCGCTCGCTGACGCCGGCGCAGCTATGTCGACACTCGCGCAAGGCCTCGGCGTCCTGTTGCCCGCAGGCCAGAAAGCTCATCACCATTGCGTCTAGCTCGAGACCGGCGAAGCGGCAGTCATCGCGGAGGTGCAGTGGCTATTCACAGGCATCATCGTGGAGGGTAAGCCGAGCCTCTCTCTTGCCAGCTTTTGTGCAGCATGTCGCAGTCCAGCTGACCAGAGAGCCAACGCGCAACAGGCCTTCCACGCCACGGCGCGCTCCCTCGCGCCCATGGGCGACCCCTACGAGGCCCTCGGTGTCAGCGAGAGGGCCTCCTTCTCCGAAATCAAGAAGGCCTACTACGGCCTGGCGAAAAAGTTCCACCCGGACACGAACAAGGACCCCGGCGCGAAGGACAAGTTCGCCCAGATCCAGTCCGCCTACGAGATTCTCTCGGACCCCAAGAAGAAGGAGCAGTACGACCAGTTCGGCGCCGCGGCCTTCGACCCCAGTTCAGGTGGCAGTCCGGGCGGCGACCCTTTCGGCGGCGGCAATCCCTTTGCTGGCTTCGGCGGCGGGGGTTCGTCCATTTTTGAAGACCTTTTCAACCAGGCCTTTTCTGGAGGCACCAGGGGAGGGAGAGGCCGGAATCCATTCCAGGAGGAGACAGTCGTTGCGGGTGACAATATCGAGGTGCAAACGGAGATATCGTTCGTCGAGGCAGCCAAGGGGACAAGCAAGACCATCAACATCACCCCGTTGGTGACGTGCGGCACTTGCAGCGGAAAGGGCCTGAAGGAGGGTGCAAAGCGTGAATCCTGCCATGGCTGTAATGGCAGCGGCACCAGGGTGCACTTTATGACGGGAGGGTTCCAGATGGCGTCGACGTGCAACGCCTGCAATGGATCCGGAACTACTGTACCGAAGGGCTCCCAGTGTCGGAGCTGCAGTGGCGAGGGCGTGGTGAGGGAGAGGAAGACGCTCTCGGTGGATATTCCCGGCGGCATCGAGGATAGCATGCGGTTACGGGTCGACGGAGCAGGCGACGCCCCTGCTCTTGGGGCGTCAGGCCAACCAAACGCCAGGGGCGTCAAGGGCGACCTATATGTGTTCGTCCGTGTTCAGGCGGACCCGAAATTCAGTCGCCAGGGCTCCGACATCCTCTACACGGCCACGATACCATTGACGACGGCACTGCTGGGTGGCGACATCACAGTCCCCACGCTGAACAGCAAGGTCAACGTCAAGGTCGCCACGGGCACCGCGACCGGCGACAAGATGACCCTGGCGGGGATGGGCATGAAGAAATTGAACGGTAGGCGGGGTGGCTCGGGCGATTTGAAGGTGGAGTTCCGGGTCAACATGCCCAAGTACTTGACGGCCAATCAGCGGACCCTCATCGAGATGCTTGCCGATGAGCTGGGCGACAAGACCGCCAAGAGGATCATGGTCAAGTCCACTTTAGGTTCATCGTAAGTGAAGCGCGCCGGTCATAGTGAGGGCCCCAGCCAGCTGATCCCCTCTCACAGCAGCAGTAACGAGTCTGCGACTGAGGACCACAAGAACGAGGGTTTCCTCAAATCGATCTGGCACAACCTCACCAACCACCCAGCGCACCAGAAATCCGAGGGTCAGGCTGGTTCCAGCACCCAGGCACGAAGCAGCGAGAAGCCCAATGGTGAGAAGAAGAACTGAAAATCGATTTGGAATGTACAACACTTTGATGTCGATAGAACTTGCATAAACTAGCAGGCATGTCAAGAGCAGGCACTGTTGTTGTCATGGGGGTTATCTTAACTCAAGGAATACCCCAAAAAAATACCAGATTTTCTAGAGCATTGCACACCTTTTTATGAAGCTGGGCCCGTACTCCAGGTGGGTTTGGAACCTCCCCCGAGTTTACAACTGGAACAACGACGATGAAAACCTCGCCCACACCCTTTACATCGACCGAAAATATGGCAGGCCTGTGGCTTGTCTGCTTTGCTGATATTCACAGAACAGCCCGCATATCTTGACCCAAACTCAAGCATCTTTCTATCTTGCACTACTTCTTGTTCCTGTTCTCAGGGGAAAAGCATGGTGGCTGTGTGTTCATGTTCAAGCTCTAGTATCCATAGAGACAACTTTAGTAGCCCGGTCAAACCGCGAGAATTCACTTAAAAGGCGCATTCCATGTCTCCGTCTTTGTTTCTGACAATCGTGTCTGTTGATCAGGTAGGTCAGTGAAATTCCCGCCCAAGGGATTTTGTCCAAGCAGCATAGTGGCGACACATACTAAGATTGATACGCGAGTGGACCGGCGGCCCGTGACCGCAATCGCAGTTGCAAGCAAACCAGGGATTGTCGCTCTCTAGGCCGCATCCACAACCGCTGAGACCGTCTTCAGTCTTCGGACCACCTTTCTAAGGAAGTCCTCCAGCGTCAGTTTTGCTCCCCACGGGTCCTGATTCCCTGGGTGGCTGCCGCTGCTCTTGCTATGCGTACCTTTAACGTGCAATCTGGGGTCTTCTCAAGACATTTCCCAAGGTCTTGACGGACGGTGTGGCTGTACCCCGCACCGACCGGGTTGGGAACCTCGCAATAAGCGATGAGTATTTTCGACGACAAATACTCGAGTTTCTTGCAGGAGTCCGAGAATTGCCCAGCTGTGGTCTGTGAGATGCCAGCGGCGAGGACCAGGGCGGTCGAAACCAGGCTGGAGCGCATAATGTCTGCGATAGTGATGATATGAGTAGAGCTTTTGTGTTTGGTAATGGCGATTTGAAGTGGCAATGGTAAATAGAAACGATGTTGTGTACAACTGAAGACAGCGTAGGACTTTGTGTAGTCCATATTGTAGGCCTGGACTACTTTTATATACATACAATCACTACGGACTAAAACGATCGGCGGCGCATAAGTGTTTCTCCTATGGGTTTCATCAATGCCCTTTCGGTGTTGGCAATCAAACCCTGACAATGGTTTCGTACATGGTTTGTTTCAAGTTAGAAATATAAACGTAATTGTTGGCTATTGACACTAATCTCGCTGTTTTGGGTCTTGTCAACTGATGGCAAGTGCCGTCTCTTGTTGCAGGAAGTAGCGATCAGGGATAATGTGGTCCTATCTGATGGTCCGGGCGACCGTCGGGTAAATAATAATTTTTAGGTAAACCCAATACAAATCCCCATTGATAACTTTCGTGTGTACCGTAAATTGTTATTTTTCCATTTAGTAACCTAAATAGCCGTCGGAACCTTACAGATCTCCTAGTCCACAATGAGAAATTAGATCAAAATCCAAATTAAAAAAAATCCAAATGAACCTAATTTGGCGTTCTTTAAGCAAGTCAATTTATGAACACGCCAGCCGAAAATAACGTTACATCAGACTAAATTCGATTTAAATAACAAGCATAAAGAAAACTTCGGATATTTATTAAACAGATTCAAAAATCGTAACTACTTAACGCTTATAATATTATATAGAGATATATAGTCTTTAAAGCACAAAAACACATGTTAATAGTAAACGTCAATATACAAAACCATGTACTAATAATACTTCCCAACTATGCCCGATTATCAAACAAAGTAAGTTTTACAAAAATATTCGCTAGGTAATCCGGCGAAAATGTAAATAATTACATCGAAAACGTTGAAATCATAGCAGAAACACAATCTCGAAATAATGCACTTCTTCAAAAGATTTATAAAAGTCATTATAAAACGGGGTTAAAAAACACAAAAATAGAACAAAAGGTAGTTAAAGATGAACGACAGGAATAATACAAGTTAAAATATTATTTACCGCCCAATTTAAACCCCGCTTTAAAAAAATAAACACTAATATAATAGTAAAGAGGAATTCATTTAGACGATATACCTGCGAATCATTGGTCAAATATATACAAAAAGTAAATCGGCTCACGATATGAAACCCTTAAACGATACAAAACGAATTAAGAAACAAATTTCTAACCCATCTGATGGATAATAAGTTAGACATTAATATAATACTATAAATGAAAATTACTAATCGTTTGGCTTTTAAAAACCTTATGAACAGAAAAAAGATATATAAAAACGAAGTAATATATGATATAATAAAAGAAATATTAATTTTCGTAATTGTCATACCTACTCATAATAACACTCCTTCTTTTTAATATAATTACCGACAAAATCATATTTAAAAATACTTGACGAAAAAAATACTAACAAAAGCTATGTTAATTATGCAATTAATATAGAAAAAAAAGAAGGTGTTGGTAGGGCTTTAGACGTTGCAACGTTATCGATATGATTGGTCGAAGTAATAGTAGTATTACGTGGTCAAGTGGTAAATGTATTGTTCTAGGTTTAGCAGACCGCTAGCCGGTCTACATAGTAATTTGTATGGCTAATTGTGTGGCATATACCCTAATGTAAAGTGGGGTCATATTATATTTGACTTGCAGTCAATATAGTAGACCTATAAAATAATACGCTCAACTTATAGTTAATATAGTCAAGTTTACTGTAAGTAAAGTTGATCTACTGCACTGTAATTACTATTATTCTAACACTAGCGGCTTTTTAGTTTGTACTCATACGTTAGTGTAGTTAACCAATCATTTTCGGTAAACGCTAAACTTCGATTTCGTTAACTAGCTTAACTCTTGTCAATTTTAATTGATTTTTACCTCGAATTATACCTATTTGTATATAAATTAACCCCAATTACCGTTAGTTGCCCCACGGTTTCGAGGTCCAACTTTATCGACACCTACAAAAAGATTTCCTGCAACAAACCTATATAAGCCTCTACTTTTTGCCATATGAATCAAATAAGTTAATATCGTTAATCCCTTGGTAGTTTTCCAGTTTAGCAGCATATTTTTGACCACCGTTACGTCATTTATCCCTATAGAGCATCTTATCACCGTAGCTCTTGATGCGTATATTTAGCCTATCATTATTTACAAACTTTTAAGGGTTTTATTTGTCGATACCTTCGTTATAGCGAGAACGGAATTATCTCTTTCTTCTATTTATCAAAACTCTACAATTTGTTTTCTTTTGTAAGTTTCACGAAATACCATTACATCGATTATTAGGCGTTTTTTGTTAGTGGTTTCGAATTTAAAAAAGCATTCAAACAAACTTTTCAAATCGATATAAATTATTACCGGGATATAAAAATCTTTAGCTGCTTAGCTATAACGTTGAGGGTTTTCTATACTATTATGCCTATATCGAAGCCTACTTTTATATCGTAAACCGTTAAAGTTAATACGTTTTGTATATTTTTATATATGTCGAATAAAGATTTAATAAATCAGGTTGCTGATAATACTAAACTGGTTCTCTCGCCTATCCTTATTAATAAAGGTTATTAGGAAGCCAATTTGTAGAGACAGGTTGGTATTATTTACAAATAACCTGTCTATGAAAATTTTTAACTTAGCTTTCAACAAGTTGATCAAAACTATATCAATAACTCGGTCCAAGTTTCGCATTTATCATTTAAACTTATTTCACTAGTTAAAATTGTTACCTATTGGGTTTTATATTTATACCATGATGAATAGGTTATAAAAGGCTTTCTATTAGTATAAAGTCGAAATATAGCTGTTACAAATACCTTCTTTCAAATACAGTTAAGCCTTCGCCTCGTTAGTTTTATAATTATAGCGAAATTATTTCCTTAACCTATTCAACAAAAGTCAAAGCTAGTATTAATAATAAGTATACGCATTAATGATCTATTAAAATCAAGTTAATTACTCTTTCTTAACGTTGTAATAGGCTTGCAATTTTAAACTTTGGAATCCTTGATCGCCTATTATTTAGATATTACAAAGCTAGCCACTTTAACGAAAAAAATATTGTTAATTTACATACCTACTAAGCTGAAGTTTTTCCCCTACGTCATCAGGAAACACGGGTCGAATATTAACAAATTTATGCATAATCGTAATTTGAAGTACGATCAAGAAATTTAAAACGAATAAACGCCTACTTGAGTTAATCTTTATAAAAACTTAATATATTATATTACCGTTTCTAAAAGTTAGATATCACGTAGTTCCTGTGGCAATTTTAATAAGACGATTTTTTATAGATTGTTTTCTCATTTCATATAAGCTTACAATATATTTCGACCATTAAACGTAAACTTGCCTGTCGTCCTTACTAGCAAACTTACTGCTAAAATGACTATACACACTAACCAATCTTTTAAACCGTTATAGATTACGTAAGGATTTAATTCTTACCTTTATCGCCGTATCCTTAAGCAATTCAATGTGATTTTTGGGAACCGTTATTTAATAATTTTATCTTTAACTTTATAGACAATCCTTGGCTTTAAAATTGTAACGTTTAAATCCCAAAAATTAAAGTTAGCCTTAGGTATAATTTTTATAATTCCTGGAATTAGTAGGCCATTAATGTCGACTCTATCTCTTTTTTAAAGGGTTTACCAAAGGTTTTAATAATACCTTATGTCCGAAGTTTAAGTATTAAATATTTGTTATCCTTCTTTTTTCTACTTACCTAAATAGTATTATAAATACAGCCTGATATATATTCCTCCTCTTTAATATTCCTTTTTTTTTGGGATTCGTTCGCATCGGCAGCATTTTATCTTCTTGTCGATTATAGGTAAAGGAGGTTCGTATTAACTCTGTCATTTAACGTAAGTATTTTCATCATTAGCAGCCTTTATATAAAGCTTAACTTAAGTAACATAAAAGATTATAGGACCGTTAGTAGTTTCAACGATTACTTTAAAGTTAACGATATTGAAAATCTTATATAAACCTTTCTATTTACCCGGTTTCCGCTATACGAGGACTTTACTTTATAACGATAAAATAATTACGTCGATAATCATAGATTTGTTTCCAATATTAAGGGCATCGTTAACCTAACAGCGTACCGATTTCTTCTGCAGTTCATTTAGTAAGTTGTTATAGGCCTCCACTAGTTTCTGGGTATTTATTAATAGTAGAGATCTCTTCGTTAAACGTGGGTACAGTTTAAAAACTAATAACGTTGGTATTAAGCCGTTAGGGCATAATATCGTTTAGGTCCTTTACCGCTATTTAAAGCTGTACCTTCAGATTCTTAAAACTTTTAATTTTTAAAGTAAGAATATTATACGTTCGGTGAAGTAGTACGTATGCTATTTTGACCTTTTCAATGTTTTAGTAAGTCTTTATAAGTACTTGTTTATATTAAATGCCTATTATTTTGATATATTTTTTAAATTTCGCCGACGTAAAGTTGGTTTTGACATCGTAAATTACGACGCTAGTAGACCCAAATTAGTATTGATTTATAGTATCGTTAACGTTTCCCACGTATCCTGCGCCGAAAGGAACTTTAAAAGCTTAACTTCGCGAAACAAAGTTGCAAAGGTAACGACATAAATAATAGGTTTATTATTGAAGTAAAATATATTAACAAAAAATCTCATAGTTAAAGTTCTTGTCATTCTTTAGTATAAACCTAAAGTTTTGAGGGGTTTAAGCATATATTGAATAGTAGTAATAGAGTTTTTCAATATCTTTTAAATTAAAGTATTCCACATTTTCGTACCCTGTTAACTTCAAAACTTTATATAATTTCTCAACGGTTAGGTAGTTATAGCGCCAGTGTAATTAACGTATCTCTGGCTTCGTTACGGTTAATACCATGAACTTTAGGCTTCAAAAATAAAACTATAAGTATTTCTATTTTAAGGTAAGGGGAAACTTTTAGCTGTTTTTAACTAATTTGTCGGCGTTAACGTTAACGTTAACGCCGAGAGTCTTTGTGTCTTTGAAGTAAATGAAAAAAGGGGTCAAATATTGAAGGATATGGAACGTAATAGACTTAATAATAGTTTATATCATTGTTATCTCTAATAACGATAGTTATTTGCCTTGTTCGCAGCTAACTTTAACCTTACGAATATCGTAACGATTCATTTCAGTAGCTGTAATGTTTTTATATTACAGTGCTACGTATTATGAATATCCTCACGTTATATACTTTACTACCACCATATTTTGTATAATACCCTAAAATGTATAGTCTATGTAACATTTGCAAAAATTAAAGGTATATAAGGGGTTAGAGGCTTGGTTAGGGCAAAGGTAAAGGTTTTTACCGCGTAATAGGTGTAAAAAGACGTAGTTAGCTAGTTATTAGATCGTATTAAAAGCTATATCTTTATACCACTTTATTTTCTTTAGGGTATTATCGTTGTCGTTCAACTTATCTCCTTTAAATTTTACGATTCGGTTTAAATAATCCTATTGAAAAGTGGTAGGGTATTAGATGTAGTATATTACCTTTTTATTTTTTAGCTTAGTTAAAAGGTAACGTATTAACCAATAGTTAGGTTTACTATAAATTCAATATCTCCTACCACTATTATATTGATAGTTTTTACGGTTAATAGGTTCATATAACTTAATTTTATTAGCGTTTACTGTTGGAATAGTATTGCATGCAGTGCAGGTCAACTTTACCTACAGTAAAGTTGACTGTACTACAAGTGTATTGCTTTGTACGGACTTACCGCATTGTGTGTAAGTCGAGTACAGCAAACTGCATTTCACTCTAGGGTACGGGCCAAGCAGTTGGCTATAAAAATTACAGTGTAGACCAGCTAGCAGTCTGCCAAACCTAGAACAATACATCTATCATCTGACCATATAATACTACTTTTACTTCGATCAATCGAATCGACTCCGTTGTAACGTCTAAAGCCCTACCAACACTGATTAGTGCTTCTTGGGTTAAGTACAAATTAGCTAAGTAAAAGAAAAGGCTACTTTCCAGCTACGCTCTACGTTAATAATGGCGGCTAGGGKAAAGGATTTTTTTTTTTTGCGAAAGGCCTCTATTAGTACTACCCTAGTCCACAACGGCAGGGAAATAGAGAATACTTTTGGGTTGCGTCAATCCACAACGGCAATCTGAAAGTAAGCGATGGTATTGTTACTGCAAAACACCAAGAAATCTTTATTAATCCTTTTTAAAGACGTTAAAATTAGCTGTTAGAAATCTCAAAGTTCGGCAAGTTGACAAACGGCTTAGTGAATACTACTACAGGTATCATTATTATTAAAAAAACGACTAAGTCTTACGGCCAAATAACAAATAACTTTCGCCTTCTACTACTAATAACAACCTTCGACCTTACTCTTACGCTAAACCTTTTCCCTACTTTACTCTTTTCACTTCTCATACCACTTTAATCATTAATTTCACTACTTTAAGCGAAAACACCAAGTCACGCCAAGAAAGCCATATTACGCGACCTCATGCTAAGTCGCCAAGTCGCCAACTTCCCACGCGACTTCACGTCAAAACACTAAGTCCCTGCACCCAAAGATCACGAAATCTCTCGCCCTAAACGTCTACCAAATCCTATAAAATACAAAACTTTAAGATATCTACCCCTAAAGTTTACTTTAAAGATATCACCAACTCCATTAGAAATGAAGCAATTGGGGCGTTCAGACCTATTTTTACCAAACACTATAACAGTGACCTCTAGGGTAAAAACCTTAATGAAAAATCAACCGAAGGGTACCTAGCCAACTTCATCGGCTAATACATTGTTAACCAAGATAACAACGAAAAATTTAACCGCGGCGCCCGCGTTTTTCAAAACTTTCGCTATGTCTTCGACGACTGCATTATTAATATATAGAAAAAGATTTAAAAAGGGATTAAATTAAGCTTAAAAGTCAAAACTTAAACTCTGAGGGATTTACGTATTAAAAAAGGGCTTTACCAAATTGACGAAAACCTTCTTTAAACTAACCTAGCTTAAAGAATACCCTAAAGACCCACAGCCCAAAGGAAAAGGCGTTAAAAAACCTTAGCTCTTTTATATGCAATCTAGAGAACCTTCCCCTTAACCCCAGCTAAGTTAAGCCTTTTTACGCGTTGGAGATAAGGAACCTATTAACCTATTCGGCAGTTTAACACCCTCATGTAAAAACGCGAAGCACGCCTTTAACAGTAGCAAAGAACGTAAAGTAAAGGCCGCTAACGCAGCCAGAGGTATCCACGTTAGCGTTTTACACTAATCAATTGATTAAAATCGCTTAGCCTCTCAAAACCTTAAAGTATTTATCGACCCTTAACAATTTAATCGCTAAGCCCCTTAAAAAAATTACACATTTAGATTTACTTATGTACGAAAGACTATTATAGGTCCAATTACAGGACTTTACCCTTCGGGTTTAGCGACTAGCAATTACCCCTAACACTGTACCTTGAAAGCTTTAAGGCTTAAACTATTAGGAAAAACTATTTAAAATTGGAATAACTATCGCGAACTTCCTCCAAAACCTATTGAAATAGTTAATATTAACTATAAACTGTTCAAGAACTTCGCCAAAATTTGAAATGACGTAAAAAAATATAATAGGAAGCTTTATAACCTCCTTAACACTAAGATAATACCTTTTTTCAATATCTGAAAGTAAATAAACGTTCTCTCCTTAGGTTTAAACTTATTATTCCATAAAATACTTACAAGGCACGCTAAGAACTATTACTTAACCTTTCTCATTAGAGCTAGCACGTTCTGTGAGGTCTATGATAACATAAAAAGTCACTTTAAGTACGATATCTACCTTACCTAATATTATAAAAACTGGGCTACTACGCGGTAAACTGTAATAATAGCAAAGGAAAAAAAAATAGGAAACGCCTATAAATGTCCTTAACCAGATGTTTAATAAGCTAATATTATACCAAAAAGCAATAGGGAAAGCCCACGCTAGTAAAATCACATTTCGCGAGCAGATACGAGTAGAAGTCACGGGAGTTAAAAAGTTCTAATACGCCCTACAACGCTCAAATACCACCTACGAAGGCTTTTTTAACCAGTTATATTCCTTGCTTACCACTATAATAATACGTATATCAAACTTATTTAGTATATACTCCTAAACCGGCAACTTCCTTGATATGGATAAAGAAAACCTTATAATATCTAATTACATCGACCGTAAATATGGACGCCCACAACGCCTAAAATCTAGCCTATCGACCTCGACCTCAGACTAAAGGTAATAATTACGTTGGCGTCAATAAGGCCAAACTTTAGGCAGATCTATTAACTGTTAACACTATTATCGTAATAATAACAAAAGATATTAAATTCATAGAAAGTCTGGCTGCTGGTTAACTCGTCCCCCTCCTGCAGAACGAAATAATAAAAAGGTAATATATTATATGCAGTACCCTACCACTTTTAAATAATATTACTTGGATTAAATCGTAAACGTTAAGGATAACGAGCTAATTAACGACGTTAATACCCCTAAACAAATCAAATAACACGAAAATACTACCCCTAACACGGCTCAATAACTAGCCGAACACGCTTTCTTATACCGTTTAAGTAGTAAAAACCCTTACCATTACCCTTATTAAGCCTCTAATCCTTGATATATCTTTAACCTCCGCAATCGCTACGCGGATCATACGTTTTAAGGTATTATGCTAGATACAGAGGCAATAAGGTACTTAACAAAAAGCTTTTCGGAATACGTAATACTACGGAGGGAAAACACAATAACTACTGAGATTAATGGTAATAATGCTAACAAAGTCAAAGTTAGCTTTAGATCAAGCGAATAACTATCGTTACAAGAGACAATGGTAATTTAAATTATTGTAAAATGAATTACGTTTTATATCCTTAAGTCTTTTTCTTCTCTTTTACTTTACGTAAAGAATATGAAGACCCTTAGCGTTAACATCGACGTCAACGTAAACGAATTAGTTAAAAACGGCTCAAGGTTTTCACTCGCCTTTAAGTAGAAGTACTTATAGTTTTATTTTTAAGGCGTGAAAAAGATGATATTAAACCTAAATGAGCTGGAAATACGTCAACTACACCGGCGCTTTAACTATCCAGCTGTTAATAGGATATATAAAGTCTTGAAATCCGCAAGGTATAAAATGTAAAATACTTTACCCTAAAAACCACTAAAATACTTTACCACTACTGCCAAACGTATGCCTAAACCTACCGGAGATTTAAGTTTATACTAAAAGACGACAAGGATTTTAATTACGAAATATTTATTAATGTATTTTATTTCAATAATAAGATGTTTTTCATGTAGTTCACTCCGTAACCTTTTTTATGGAGCTAAGTTCCTAAAGTCCCTTTCGGCAAAAAATACGTGGAAAACGCTCAGAATACTATGGATTAACAAGTACTTAAGCCCATCTAACGTCGTCGTCCATGATACCGGCACCAACTTTACGGCGGTGGAGTTTTAAGAAAATACCAAGATAATAAATATCCAATGTAAATAGATGCCTATAAAAACTTATTAAAGTATTGGAAAGGTTAAAAAAGTATACGTATTACTTTGACAAATATACAATATCCTGATGTTAGAAATTGAAAGCTTTACAAATCCGGAAACACGCCTACAAATAGCAGTAAAAGACCTTAACAACATTTTGAGTCTTAACGGCGTATTGCTAATGCTATTAATCTTTGGAAAATACCTATGCTTGACGAGTGAATCTCCGCCTTCGACAAGTACTTAAAAACGTGCTACGGCTTATAATAAAGATTTAAAGGAGCTACGAATAAAATCGGCACGCCGCCAGATCAATAAGGCCTATAATACCAGAAACAGCCTTATAAAAATCGACGTACTTATTTTCCCGTTACAAAATAAAGTTCTCGTGTATTGGAAGCTAGGAAAATAGGAAGGAATTTATCAGATATTGAGTATTATAAACTTTAAAGTAGTTGTTAAAATTACTAACAGTTTTATATCTTTCCGAACCATTTAAGTTAAGCCTTATAATAGGGTTACTAACGATAAAAACCATTAAGTCAAACGAACGAGTTAACACGAACCTCCTTCACCCGTTATCGGTAAGTTGATGAAACGCTGCCAGCGCGGACGACCCTGGAAGAAAAAAAAACGTTAAAAGGGGGGAATACATATTGGGCCGTATTTACAATAATACTTGGGTAAATAGGAAGGAAAAGAATAATAAAGACTTGGTATCAAAGCTTCGAACGTAAAAAATTATTAAAACCTCCGGTAAACCCTTTAAAAAGGGCTATAAGATCGAAAATTAACGGCCTATTAATTCAAGGGGTTATATAATTCGTAGCTAAAACCAATTTTAACCTTTAAACCCAAAATATTACGATCTTTAAATCGAGGATTATCTACGAATTTTGGGGTAAGACTACGGGCCAGCCGTAAGAAAAATTACTTATAATCGCTTAAAAATACGGTAATAAAAGTCAAGATTGGATTCTTATACAGTCTCAAACAATTTAAAATCACAGTTAACGCTTAGTAGTCGCCTTAATAACAAGTTTGCTACCTAAGATTAAAAGCAAGTTTACGTTGAATAGTCGTAATATAAAATAAATCTATATTTAATCAGAAATGGATTTATATCGGATCGTATTACTAAAACTTCCATAAAAACTCCATGTTATTTACTCCTTAGATACGGTAATACGCTATATTAAGCTATTTTACAGATTAATTGAAATAGGCGTCCATTGGTTCCTAACCCATTAGTCGTACTTTAAATCCCAGTTAATGATAAAGTCTTCAACGTATGACCCGTATTTACTAGTAACGTAAAAAGAAAACTTCGGCGTAGTAGGTATATAAACTAACGATACTCCTTTCGTCGAAACGGCCAGCTTCGTAACACTAAAACAGCAAGCAATTAAAAACTCCAATTTCTAAAATTACAAGCCAGTAAAGATGTTAACAGTGGATAGTTAACTTAATTTTAGGCAATCGTTAATTTGTATATTTCGTATTTACGCCGGACTTAATTTTAACTAAAAGGGTTAAGAAACTATTTTTTCTATAATTAATAAAACTAATACATCTAGTTCTTGACGGTATCTTAGATAACATGCCCATGGTAACTATATTACCACCTTATGCTAACCAGAGGTATTATACGACCTATTTATCGCGGCACAAATATAAAAGCCAATGGATAAGGATTTTGACCAGTTAAATAAAAAGCTCGAGTGGAAAATATGAAACCTGAAACGCGGGATCAATATGGTTTCAATTAAACTGTTAAGGATCACGTTGATGATCTTTATAAACGGGTCCATTACAAATAATACAGAATTATCTTTATAGATCGGCTTCCTAATAACCCTCTTTAACGAAGACAGATGGGAAGACCAATTTAATATCATCGGCAGCTTGATTCACTAGAACTCCGTCAAATGTAAAAATATTATACGAAACGTGTTAGCTTCGAAAGTCTACAGCATAATAGTGGGTTTTAACGTAGGTATAATACTATGGGAAACCCTTAACATAATTACTAGGCAGATAAAAATTCCTTCTATCCCGGTGGTAACTTGTATCAACTCTAAAAGCCTCTTCAAATACCTTTCAAAGCTTGGAACCACTAGCGAAAAACGCTTGATAATCGACGTAATAACACTACATAAAACCTACAAAAAGAGGGAAATTAAGGAGTTCCGATAAATCGATGGCAAGAATAATCCTACTATCGCCATAATGAAAGAAGCGCCAAATAAATCCCTAAAAAGGTTTGTAAATAGCAACAGGCTAACTATACGTATTGAGGGCTACATTAATAGGCCGCTCGGAAATCCCAAATCACGTAACGGCGGATAGAAATGTGCTGGCAAACTGAAAGACTGACAGTGTATTAATAATAGTGATCTGTTTAAGTAGTATAGTTGAAGTGGAGCCTTGCAAAAGCCTATGGCGGAAGAACTTTTTATAGGAGTAGACAAACTCAGACCTTGGAGCAACGGAGTAATTGAGGTCAAATAGGATTAATTTGCATGCAATTAGGTATCATTCAATGTAGAAGTTAACTGCAATTGTCAGGGGTTTGGCTAGTTGATGAGAAAGCAATTTAGTAGTAACCAGAAAAGATTGGTCAGTCACACTGGCGTACGCATACAAACTAAAAAGCCGCCAGTGTTGGAATATTATTGTATGCAATGTAGTAGGTCAACTTTACCTACAGTAAAGTTGACCGTACTGCAAATATATTGATTTATGTGGACTTACCGTATTAGACGTAAGTCGAGTGCAGTATACTGCATTTTAATCCATGCATGGACCAAGTAGTTAGCTATACAAATTATAGTGCAGACCAGCAAGCGTTCTGCTAAACCTAAAACAATATATCCACCATCTGACCACGTAATATTACTGTTACTTCAACCAATCGAATCGATAACGTTACAATGTCTAAAGTCCTAAAAATACTAAAATAACTATTACCTTTAGTTAAAAGTCGATAAGTTAAACATTAGACTTTAAATACGCTTGTAGCCGTATTTACAGTAGACGTAATTAACTACCGTAAAGTCTTTTCTACTTACGTTGGGAAAATTATCGACTCAAGGGTAAATATTAATCAAGTTTGGTGTACGTATTATTATAGTTATAAACTAGAAGCGTAATTAGTTAAACAAGCCTTTACAGGTGATATCTAGTCCTTATAGAGCGTATTTGAACTCGTTAACGTTCGTAACGGCTACCCGTACCTATTTTAAAAGTAAAACTTTGCTAACATAGGCCTTCTCTATTACTTGTTAGCATAATATCAACGTATTAAACATTTGTTTTAATACATTTATTAGTATAATGCCCTTCTTTTAATTATCGTGATTTACCTCATAATAGCCAAATTTGTATAATATTGGGTAAAGTGGACGTCGTATTTGAAATAACTTTTTATACCATTGTCAATTTCACGAAAGGTGGTTATTTGAGTCAGAAAGGTAATCTCATAATCCCTAAAGTACCCTATAAGGATTCCGTAGAAAATTAAGTAAACTCTAAAAAGCGGAACCTCTATCCATTTACAAAGTTTTTAAAAAAGCATTAAGTTCGTATCGAGGAGGTTATAAGGCTTTCTATTATACGTTTTTATATCGTTTCAAATTTTAACAAAATACGTTTAAAGCTTGTGGTTAATGTTAACTATTTTAAGAAGTTTTAGAACCAGGTTACGATAATCTTCCTAATTTTTATAAATAGTATTTCCGTAAAATTCAATCCTTAAAGCCTCCTAAAAACAGTATTAAAGGTAATTATCGGTCGCCTAGTCTCATAGGTAAAGTCCTCTGATAAAATCTATAATGGGTTCGCACATATAGATCAACCTATATAAAAGAACTTTTAAGGGGTTTGGAGATTTGAATTTAGGGGTTAGGGGACAATAAAAATTTAAGGTTTTAAAAGGCTTAACGATCCTATTTAATTAACTAATGTAAGGTATTAATATTAATTTTTCTAATAGTATTAGTAACCGTTACTTTATATACCCTATTACTACTTAAGACCTACTTAATGCTCCCCCTTAAATGTGTTCAGTTGCCGAATAGGTTAATAGATTTCTTATTGTTAGCGGGTAAAGAAGTTTAACTTCGTTAAGGATGTAAGGAAGATCCCTTAAATCGTATCCAAAGACGCTGAGGTTTTTTAATATCTTTTGCTTTAGGGCGTGTGTTTTGAAAAAACATTAAGTTAAGCTAAATTGAAAAAGACTTGTACCAGTTTTATAATACCCTATACTTATATGTCAGTTCCTTATTATTTAAGTTTGAACTTCAATTTATATTTAATTCCTTTTTATATTACCTTTTATATATTAATAGTCTTATTGTTGAAGAAGTTACGGTACTTACGAAAATCGCGGTTAGAATCTTCATCGTTGTTATGTTTAAAAATTAAGTAGCCAACAAAGTTAGTAAGGTGTCTTTCCGTTAAAATTTTATCTCACTTTATGCCTAAAGATCTTCGTTGTAATACTTGGTAAAATAAGTTCCGAAGGTTTTAATTACCTTTATCAATTCCCAAATAGGTATTATCTCAAATTTTTAGGTAATACAGGACTTGGTAAGTGATGGGCTTGGTGATTTAAGGCATAGAGACCTGGTAATTTAACGTGAAGTCGCGTAATATAGCTTTTTTAGCGTAACTTGGTGCTTTCTCTCGGAGTAACGATCTTAACGATGAAATTGTCGTAAGGGAAAAGAAAAAAAATAAAGTTAAGGCAAAGGTCTAGTGTAAAGCGTCTAGTATAAAGGGTAAATTCGAAGTTTATTTGTTATTTTAGACGTAGAGTTTAGTCGCTTTTGTAATAGTAACACCTATAGTAATACTAACTTGGTTGTTTGCTAAGTTTATGAAATTTAAGACTACTAACAGTTAATCTTAACGTTTTTAAGAAAAATCTGGTAAAGATTTTTTGGTATTTTCAATAACGATACTGTCGTTTACTTATAGATTTCCATTTTGAACCAACGTAACCCAAAAGTTTTCTCTGTTTTCTTGCCGTTGTAGATTGACGTAATACTAATAGAAGCTCTTTGAAAAAATCTTTCCTTTATCCTAACCACCATTGTAGCCGTAAAGCGTAAGTGTAAAATAGCCTTTTCTTTTACTTAACCAATCTACGATTAATTCAATAAGCACTAATCAGTGTTGGTATAGCTTTAGACATTGCAAAATTGTCGATTCAATTAGTCGAAGTAACAATAGTATTGCGTGGTCAAGTGGTGGATGTATCATTCTAGGTTTGGCAGACTGCTAGCCGGTCTAGACTATAATTTTTATAGTCAACTTCTTGGTTCGTACCTCAATGTGAAGTAGGGCTATACTGTATTTGACTTGTAGTCAATACAGTAGATCCACAAAACAATACATTCAATTT
The DNA here is from genome assembly GCA_038502455.1 of Anisogramma anomala. Taxonomy (NCBI): domain Eukaryota; kingdom Fungi; phylum Ascomycota; class Sordariomycetes; order Diaporthales; family Gnomoniaceae; genus Anisogramma; species Anisogramma anomala. The sequence goes on along the minus strand of JASMMZ010000006.1, from coordinate 15,788,406 downwards.
GCAGTTGGTATAGTCAACTCTATTGTAAATAAAGTTGATCTACTACACATAAATTACTACTACTTCAACAGAAAGCGTTAGATTCTTTAGAAAAGTAATGAAGCCACTTTTTATACCTTATATAACTACCAGAATTAACCTTACGCTTTTATAATGATAATGGAAGACTATCGGAGAATATCGAATAATTATTAATAATGACTATAAATCAATAATAGATATCAAAATCATAAAAAAACCAATAAGAATAAAAGATAGTAACATTAGAAAAATCAATTGAATTAACTCAATATATAAGTATATTTCAACTATAAAAACATATGTGAATTATACTACCGATTCCACAACTATCCTTCTTGAAAATAACTATACGCAAAAACCTATCAAATTCAATATTTTCTTCATGACTAGGAAACCTATTCCGAAAAATTGAAATTATGATAAATCGTGAATAAAGTTGTAATATATGAATTATTATATATGATTTCCATCAATCAAACCATATATTGAAATTTTTGCTTTTTCCTTCATTTGGACAACAAATAAGTGAAACTATTCTATAAATTGAATTGAATGAAAGAACACCCTTATAATGTTTAGGACAAATAAATTGATGACAAGGATAAAAAAATATGGTTAAACCAAAAGAATATATTCTATCGACAATAGCTGTATAAAGTAAACAAAATATATATACTAACTATTACAACTATAAAAAGGAAAGAAAAAAACAAGTATCGTATGTTACTTGTCTGGTAAATCCAAACTTACTGTACCTTGAAAAGTTATGATCCTAAACAATATTTTCGATGATACAAGTTAAAAAGGATCGATTTCATAAAGAATAAAGTCAATTAAAAATAAAGATATAAGAAGAATATGAAGAGAACTTGGGTAATAAAAAGGATATTATACCGATTCAAATATTTCCCGGTCGTTCTGAAAAACGCTTTAATTCAACAGATATTATATGAAATATATGCCCGAAAATTATACTTAAATCATGACTGGATCACAAACCAGTTCTTTGTAAAAAAACGAATCGCATATATGGACTGAATACTGTCTGAAATACTCGAATAAATAGGTAAAGAAAACTTTAAGAAACGTAAACGTACTGGTTTTTCATCTGTGTCAGTAATAATAATAATACGAAACCGTACGTTATTTGAAATTATAAAACCCTAATTGGGATATATTTAAAGAAATACCCTCAATATTTACATTTATAATTATTCAATTAATAATGAATTATTAATGTGTTGGAAATCTAAGGGGGTAGGAAGTAATGGAGTAATATCACAACGAATACAGTGAGTTGATATTGATAAAAAGTTAATGTTATTGATTGTGGTAAGAATACGTAATGAAAAGGTTTAAGTTTGGTCTGCTGAGCCAAACAAACAAGAAAGACTAACTATATACATTTGAGCACAAACTACTACCTATAGAGATCTTTAGTCAATTGTACTATCCTTGACCATTTTTACCAATACAACAAATACCGGCCAACGAAAAAGATAATAATGTCCTCATTGCTTAAATTATCCCCCCTTTTTTTAGCTGTTTGCATCATTTTAAAAGTTTGCTTTAAACTGCTTATGCTATATAAAGTCAAGCCTGTTAATAGCGGTTGGTGCGACGGCGGTGCGCACTCTGTTGGTGATCTATCTAGACTGTTTACACTGCTTTGAAAGTTGCTTGAAACTTCTTAAGCTTTATAAAATTAAGCCTGTTGTCAGCGGTTGGTATGGTGGCTGCGCGGCGGCTTATGCAGTGAGGTAGCGGTGACGCGGCAGCTTATGCGGCGATGTAGCGACGACATGACGGCTTATGTGGTGAAGTGGCGGCGGTGTGGCAGTTTATGTGGCGATGTACCTAGTGCGGCAGCGACATGCGACGGCGACATGGCAGCGGATGGTGCGGCGGCTAGTGCAGCAATAACGCGACTGATGCTTTACCAATACAATGTGACCAAAATCCTGATAAAATTCAACAAATCATGAAAAGTTTACAGCTACCATTTGTTAGAAAGCTCAGGGGGTAGGGACTAATGGAGTAATGGAACAAAGAATGTAGTGCGTTTGTATTGATGAAAAGTCAATATTATTGATTATGGTAAGAATGCGTAATAGAAGAAGCCTAAGTTTGGTCTGTAGGGCCAAACAAACAAGACTAAGTATGTACAGTTGAACACAGACCACCGCTTATAGGGATCTTCAGTCAATAACACTGACTTTGACCCCCTATATCAATACAACATAATGGAATTGATTACTTGTACCACCGCGGAACGTCTAGGAGTAACCATTAAAAAGGTTAATTTACCTATAATATTAACGATAGCCGATGGTAACCGAACCGTATTCATGTATTATATCTTATTTCTTTTGATTATCAGTGGTATTATATGTCCAATCGATGGTTATATCACTTCGAATTATCACTTGTATAATCTATTATTGAATCAAAAATAACGTGTTCATCATTTGGTTACCAATAGCTATGTTGCAAACTTGTTAGCATTGTTTAAAACGGATGATATTCAGTTCATTTCCCTATAAAATGCCATTTAAAATCATTCCCCTTTAATATACGATCGGTATATGCGGATAAAACTCCAACCGATTATCAACTATCTTCGAAAAACTGGAACGTAGATACAAAGAATGATTCGAAATCCGAATTGAATAACGAAATAGTAATCAAGACACAAACTCAAGTTTTGATAAAAAGGACATGAAATGTTTAAAGAAGCTAAATAAGCTATTCAACCTCGTGAAGTATACCAAATATCAAAGACAACTGAACTAAAATATGTTTTATACTTATAGATAGCTTTTCGACGATCGAAAATCCCAGGAAATATTAATTTTATTAAACACATATATTTTAGCAGCTTTTCTACTATATCTTAGCAACTGTTGATTCACTATACGATAGATCCGAAGTAAAGACTCATGATAACAATGAAATATCATTATATTGAAATACTATTCAATATGAAAAGGTTCTTTTCATTTATTAATATAGAGGGACCACTTATAGAAAACACTTGGAAACTGTTGACCATTTATTATAATGAACGGGATTGTATTATTTAGGCGGAATTTCGAAGAAAGAATCATTCGATCTATTTGATTATTTTATGCTACCCTTATCACTAATCTGACTTTCAATTATTAAATATAATAAACAACCTAATTCGGATGAAAATGATTAGAATAACGATTTTATAACGTTCCAGGTATTGGGAAAAGCTAAAGAAAAGGAAATATTTCTAATTATATTGGTATACGAATACAATCGATAGTTGAAAAGTAAGAGGAATCTGACGAAAACATTTACGGTTGCCTATAAAGGATGAACTCCAATAACGTAAAATATTTATATCAATTGGAAGATTAAATATGGGCCGGAATGAAGAGAACTAAACTAAATACCACAATTTATTATCAACATATAATTTGTAACATTCGGTATTAACGTTGGAAATATATGTAAAATGACCAAAGAAAATAAGTTTTTACAAAGGAAGGTTATATAATAAGTAAACTAGTGTTAGCCAAAATATTCATATAAATATAAAAATACGTTTGCATTCGAATTAAAGAACGTTCGAATAATTAACCTTATCATTTATTATATCGAACTGGAATTAGGAATTTAATCATTTGAATTAAAGTAACCGAGATATTTTCAGGGTAAAGTGGCTTTTTCGTAAATATTCTATCCCGCAATGAAAGCAGTAAGGTTCGACATACTTGAACAGTTAAAATAAGGGGATTTTTCACGATACCTTTCAAAACAACGAATATTGCTTCTATACAATGACTTCCTATTAACAATTATATAATTAAACTAAAATGGCCGATATATAACAAACATAAAGTTTTCGATACTTTTATTAAAATCAACGACGGTATTTTTTTTGCAGTAAATATTATGAACGAATACTAAAATATGCCAATCACCCTAATATATCGATATAGAACGGCGTTCATCACCTATTAGTAAGATCTTTTATACATTAACATAAGAAAAGCAAATTTTTATTCAAATATTAATGATAGATAGTGAAAAGGGAGAAGAGGTATCCGGAGAGTTCATATCTCAGGTAAGAGCTTATAAGCTCTCACTAGGAGCGTAGCACTCTACCATTCACTCTACCAACATCCCTCCTAGAGCGTGACATACTATCATGAAATCTACAAAAGTATATCTTGCAACGTGAAACGTTATCTTATATTCTGTAAGAGTATACTTTGTAACATAACCGCTTACTAACTATAGGGATATATAATTGTTTCTACACAGTCAATATTTTATTCTTTAATACGCTCTGTATACATAAGTTAGTAATAACAATACAATTTGTTTGAGCATCTAATCAATCATTTAGTAGTAATAATATAATTTGTTTGAGCCTCCAATTAGTCGTTCCAGATTTTTTGTAGTAATTGTATTTTAAGCTTTAAAGAGTTGGTTGGAAAGGTTAGTGATCCTTATAAATGTGTGACTGAAAATGTGTAATTATCGATATGACGTATTTTAAAGTTAACATAAAAATATATATTGCTATCGATCCGAGTAAAATCTCTTTTCTTTTCTTTTTCACGACGTATCTCTATCGCTAAAGTAAGCCCCTAATTAGTTATTTGACACTTTCATTCCTAAGTTATACGTATTCAATTCAATATTTAGACTTTTCGTATAAGTCAATCACTTAACTAATGTTATATTCAAACGTTTTTAAAATGGATATCGCGTAAAAGCAGGGCCGAAAAGCGTCGTTTAGAGCGACAGTGCTGTCGTGCCGAAGCCGTAGCCGTTGCTGCACGCCGCGCCGCCATTAACACCACTACTAACCCTTATAACTCGACTATATCATCGATTCCTAACTTTATCTTTCCCGCGTCACCCGCCGCCGACAAAGTCGCTACCCCTATTTTTCCTCCTCTGTTTTCTTCTTTCCTTTCTCCTCCCACCCCTTAGGGGAAAGAGAGAAGGTTTCCTAAGGTTATTTACCTTACCCTTTCGCTACGAGTAAATATTTTATTACTTATAGCTGTTCTTTGCCTCTTTAATCATAGTATTGCCAAGCCATAACACGGTATGTAATAATTATCCCCTTATATTGTATTATACTAATGTTTATTTAAATGAAACGGAAAAAAAAAATAGAGTCTAATGTCGTGAGGTGCGATTTGTAAGGTTGCGTCGCGAAGCTTCTTTGGCGCGTAAAGCGCTGAAGCAGCGGAATCATGTTCTGGTCTCTGGGCCATTAATAGACACGCTTTACATGCCGTGCGTTATATCTGTCGTCGCGGGTAAATTTATTAGCGATCAATGTTAAAACATGGATTTCTTATCCTATTATTACCGTTACGAACGGACTAGTAATAGGTTCGCTCTTATTCTGGTAGTTTTGAAAGCTATAAGCCTAAACTCCGTTACGCGCCTATCGTTTCCATAATAAGGTACTCACTTTTTTAACACGTAATCCTAAATTCGACTATTTATTACCTACTTTTCCAATATCTCATGTAGGGCTCTCTTAAAGGATAACTATTTTTAATACCAAAAATAAGACAAGGCTAATTAATATTAAGCGTTAACCGGCGGTTAAAAAAGACGGTAATCATTATTACCGCTTGGTGGGTAGGCTTGCATATATACTATATAAGTAAATTCGATAACATTACTACGTATCGTCGCAGAAAATACGAACAAGGCCCTCAACTCGTGCCTAATGTTAAATAGCGTAAAGTATAGGGAGCGACCAGCCTTCTTTCTAACGATGACGCCGATAGCGGCATCGATGGTAACGGTAACGTTAGCGGCGATGAAGACGATAAAGATGGCAACGATAGCGATAAAAAGGACTAAGACGAGGACAAGGATAATATGATCCCCGCTTCCATCTTTCTATTCGGCAGTAATTGAAGATTTTTTTCATATTTGTAGGTTTAGCCATCTCTAGTATCAATATCTATATAAAGATAAAATTGTATTTGAAAAAGATATTCGTAAAGTATATAATGAATAGTAAATATATAAAAAAAGAAATTACTAGTAAATCGATAAAAAACAAATGTGTTGGAATAGTATTACATTCAGTGCAGTAGGTCAACTTTACTTATAGTAAAGTTAAATATACTAAACTGCAAGTTGAGTGTATTGCTTTGTGGAGATTTACCACATTGGGTGTAAGTCGATTGCAGTACACTACACTTCACTCTAGGGCATGAGCCAAGCACTTGACTATAAAAATTACAGTGCAAACCGGTTAGCGGTCTGCCAAACCTAAAACAATACATTTACCATCTGACTACTGTAATACTACTATTACTTCGACCAATCGAATAGATAACATCGTAACGTCTAAGGCCTACCATTACTGATTAGTACTTGAATGCTTATTAGGTTAAGTACAAATAAGCTAAGTAGAAGAAAAAGCTACATTTCGGTTGTTACGTTTTGTGGCTACGGCTGTGACGGTAGAGGAAAAATTTTTGTGAAGGGCCTTTATTAGTATTGCATCAGTCCCCAACGGTAGGAAAACAGAGAATACTTTTTAGGTGGCGTCAATCTCCAATAGAAACTTGGAAGTAAGAGACGGTATCGCTACTTAAAAACACTAAGAAATCTTTATTGATCCTTTTTAAAGAAAAACGTTAAGATTAACTGTCAAAAGTCTCAAAGTTCGGCAAGTTGGCAAACGGCTAAGTTAATACTACTGCGGGTGCTATTATTACAGAAAGACGACTAAGTCCCTACACTAAATAACAAATAACCTTCGCTTTTTACCATTAACCTTCACCCTTAACCTATAATAATAATAATCTTCAAACTCACCATTTATATCAGAACCTTTACCCTACTTCACTCTTTTCACTCCCCATACTACGCCGATTACCAAGTTCGCTGCTTTAAGCGAAAACACTAAGCCGCGTTAAAAAAGCTACGTCGCGCGACTTCACGCCAAGTTACTAAGTCGCCAAGCTTTCACGCGACTTCACATCAAAATACCAAGTTTACACACCTACTAAGCCCTATATATGTCAAAACATTAAGATGTTTACTGTTAGCGCTTACTTTAAAGATATTAATAACCCCATCAGGAAAAAAACAATTAAAGCGCTTGAAACTGGTTTTACCAAGTTTTATGACAATGAACTCTAGGCGTTAGATGTTAACGAAAAATCAACTGAAAAATAACTTATAAACCTCTTCAGATGCTTTATTGTTAAACATAACACCAATAACAACCCTAAACATATTTTTTAGCACATATTACGAGTTACTAAACGACTGGATAATGAATATGTAAAAAAACAATTTAAAAAGCCATTAAGTTAAAACTTAGGTCCGAATTGGGAGAATAAAGGATTTTCGTTTAAATATAACGAGTTATAACGTTATCCCAAGCCATTTTTGACTTGGTCTAGCTTAACGAATACCTTTACAACCAACGGCCTAAAGAAAAGGCTGTTGAAAAACCTCACCACCTTTACACGCGTTTTAGGGAACCTCTCCTTTACCTTTAGCCAAGTTAAGCCTCTTTACACGTCGGATATAAGAAACCCGTTGATTTACTCGGCAACTCAATGTCTTTATATGATAACGAAGAGTACGCCTTTAGCGGCGGTAAAGCACGTAAAATAACAGCCGCCCACGCAACTAAAGGTATTAATGTCACCGCCTTACACCCGTATATTAAGTAAGATCCTTAAGCTTTTTAAAACCTCTTAATACCTATTGTCTAATAGTAATTTAACCGCTAATTTTTTTAATTTTGAAAACCTTCCCCCTTTAAACTTGCCTACATAAGAAAGCTGACCATAGGTCCTTCCACAGGACTTTAACCCTTGGGTTAAGCGACTGGTAATTACCCTTAATATCGTACCTCGGAAACTTTAAGGCTTAAACCGTTAGGAAATACTACTTAATCCGGGATAACTATCGCGAACTTCCCCTAAAACATATTAAAATAATTAATATTGACTATAAATTAATAACGGACTTCGCCAAAATCTGATATAATACCGAGAAGTATAACGGGAAGCCTAACAACATCTTCAACACTAAGATAATATTATTTTTAAATATTTGTAAGTGAATAGAGGTCATTTCCTCTAGTTTTTACTTACTTTTTTCTGGAATCCTTACAGGGTACGTTAAGGATTATTATTTAACCTTTATGACTGGCGTAACTACGTTTTGCGAGATTTACGATAGTATAAAGGGACACTTCGAATACAATGTCCACCTCGCATAATACCATACAGATTGGGCTACCACAAGGTAAACTACAATAATAATAATAATAAAAAAAAGGAGAAATTACAAATAAACGTCCTTAACAAAATGCTGGACAAGTTGATGTTATGTTAAAAAGTAATGGGAAAAGCCTATGTTGGCGAAGCTATACTTCGTGAGCAGGTATGAGTAGCGGTTACGGGCGTTAGCGAGTTCAAATACACTCTATAATGCCTAAATACTACCTGCGAAGGCTTTTTTGGCCAATTGCGCTTTTAGTTTATTACTGTGATAGTACGTTTACCAAACTTACTTGGTATGGACTCCTAATCTGACAACTTCCTTAATATAAAAAAAGAAGAGTTTACGATAGTTAACTATGTTGACCGTAAATACGGGCGCCTATAACGCCTAAGGTTTATCCTAACAACTTTAACCTTAAACTAAAGGTAATAAATACGTTAACATTAATAAGATTTAGAAGGACCTATTAACCGTAAATATTATCGTCGTAATAGTGGTAAAATATATTGGATTTATGGTAAGTTTGGTTACTAGTTCATTCGGCACCCCCCTACCGAGCGTAATAATAAAAAATCAATATACCGCACACAATACCCTATTATTTCAAAATAGGACTATTTAAATCAAATTGCTAACATTAAAGAAGATAAGCTAATTAACGTCGCTAATAATCCTAAACAGATTAAATAACATGAAAACACTATTCCTGGTATGGAGGCTCAGTAACTAGCCAACTACACCTTTTTATACCGTTTAGGTAGTAAAGACACTTACCTTCGTTTTAACTAAGCCCCTAACCCTTTATATATTTTTAACATTCGAGATTATTACACAGACCATACTTTTTTAAGGTATTATGTTAGACATAAGGACAATAAGGTACTTAATAAGAGGTTAATCGTAGTATATGACATTACGAAGGGAAAGTACCACAGCTACTAAGATTAATTATAATAATACAGGTGAGGATAAAGTTAGTTTTAGCCTCAGCGAATAGCTATCGTTACTAAGAATAACGATAGTTTAAACCATTGTAAAAGAGATTATGTTTTACACCCAGAAATCCCTTAACCCTTTTTTACTTTACTTAAAAGGTATAAAAACCTTCGGTGTTAATATTAACGTTAACGTAGATGAGTTAGTTAAAAATAGCTAAAGATTTCCACTCGCTTTTAAGTAAGGGTATTTATGGTTTTATCTTTAAAGTCCGGAAATATTAGTGTTAAACCTAAGAAATTTAGAAATGCGTTAACTATACTGACGTTTTAACCACCTTACTGTCAAAAGGCTATATAAAGTCATAAAATCCATAGGGTATAAAGATGTGGAAAACTTTGTCTTAAAAGTTATTGAAAGGCTATAATATTATTACTGAACATATACCTAAGCCTCTCGGAGATTGAAATTTACACTATAAACGATAAGAACTTTAATTATATGATTTTTATTAATATGTTTTACCTAAATAATAAGCCTGTTTTTTACGTCGTTAACTTCGTAATCTCTTTTTACGAAGTCAAGTTCTTAAAGTCCTTTTCGGTAAAGGATACATGGAAAACGTTAAGGATATTGCAAATTAACATGTACCTAGGTTTTTTTAACATCATTGTTTACGATATTAGTATCAACTTTACAACGGTAAAATTTTTAAAGGATACTAAGATAATAGGTATTTAGTGTAACTAGGTACTTATAGAAACCAATCAAAGTATTGAAAAGATTAAAATAGTAAACACCCTACTTCGTTAAGCGTATAATATCTTTACGTTAAAAATTAAAAGCTTTATGTATTCGGAGGTACTTTTATAAATAGCAGTAAAGGGCTTCAACTATATCGTAGGCCTTAACGACTTAATAGTAACGCTCTTAGTTTTTGGAGCATACCTACGCCTAACGAGTAAATCTCTGCTTTCGACAAATACTTAAAAACATGTTACGACCTATAGTAAAGCTTTAAGGGAAGTACGAAAAAAACTGGTACGCCGCCAGATTAATAATACTCTTAACACTTAAAACAGCCTTTTAACGATCGACGTATTTACTTTACCGTTACAAAGTAAAATCCTCGTATAGCGAAATCCGGGTAAATAAAAAGGCTTATATAAGATATTAAATATTGTGAATTTTAAATTAATTATTAAAACTACTAACGATTTTGTATCCTTTTGAATTACCTAGATTAAGCTTTACATTAGGGGTATTAAAAATAAAGACCCTTAAATATCTTGAACAAAACGATCAAGCTAATGCTAACCTCCTTCACCTATTATTAATAAACCGATAAAACGCCGTTGGCACGAACGACCCTCTAAAAAGAAGAAAAACATTAAAAAGGAAGAATACACACCGGGTCGTATTTACAATACTACTTGGGTAATCAGGAAAGAAAAGGATAACAAAGACTTGGTAGTAAATCTTAGGGTATAAAGAATTATCAAAACCTCTAACAAATCTTTTAAAGAAAGCGAAAAAGTTGAAACCAACGGTTTATTAACTCGAAAAGTTGTATAATTCGTATCGAAAACCGACTTTAACTTTTAAAACCCGTATATTACGATTTTAAAGTCGAAAATTATCCACGAGGTTAAAGGTAAAACTACGGGCAAGCCGTACGAAAAATCACGACTAATCGTCCAAGTATATGGCGATGAAGGCAAGAATTAGATCCTTACGTAATCGCTAATAATTTAAAAAAAATCAGCTAATATCTGGCGGTTACTTTAGTAGTAAGTTTGCTAACCAGGCCCAAAAGCAAGTTTATACTTGATAACCGTGATATTATGTAAGCCTATACGTAATTAATAACGGTTTTGTAAAGGATTATATTATTGGAATCATTATAAAAGTTATGTATTATCTACCATTTAAAAATAGTAATACGATATATTCAACTACTATATGAATTAATTAAAATAAATATCCACTAGTTTTTCACATGACAGTCGTAATTTCAATCCCAGTGAACGAAAAAGTCTTTAATATACAATCCATATTTACTAGTCATGTAAAAGAAGAATTTCGGTATAATGGGTATATAAATTAACGATACCCTTTTCGTTGAAACTGCTAGCTTTATAACGTTCGAATAACAAGCGATTAAGGACTTTAAGTTTTAAAATTGTAAGCCGGTAACTATATTAACGTAAAACAACCAACTTAACTTAAATAACTCGTTAATCCGTATACTTGGTATTAATACCGGCCTTAACTTTCGCTAAAAGGGCTAGGACTTTGTTTTGACTATAATTAATAAGATTAACTTAGCTAAAGCTTAACGATACTGAAAATAACGTATTGGAGGTAGTTATATTACTACTTTATGATAACCGACAACCTTTTACGATCTATCTATTACAATATAAGTATAAACACTAAGAGATAAAAACTTTAACCGGCTAAATGAAAAACTTAAATAGTAAATGCGAAACTTGGATGACAAGATTAATATAGTTTCAATCGACCTTTTAAAAGTTAAATTAATAATCTTTATGAAAAGGTCATTTACGAATAATAATAATCTGTCTTTATAAATTTGTTTTTTAATAACCCTTATTAATAAAAACAGGTAAAAAGACTAGTTTAGTATCGTCGGTAACCTGTTTTATTAGACCTCGGTTAAATGTAAAAAGATTATACGAAGCGTATTAGCTTTTAAGGTCTATTTTATAATAGCGGGATTTAACGTAGGTATGAAATTATGAAAAAACTCTCAACTTTATTATTAGGCAACAAAACATTCCTCTTATCTTGGTGGTAATCTATACCGACTTAAAAAGCCTTTTTAAATACCTTTCAAAGCTCGGAACTATCAACGAAAAGCGTTTGATAATTGATGTGATGGCACTCCGCGAAGCGTATGAGGGGAGGGACATTGAAAAGTTCCGATAAATCGATGGCAAAAACAACCCTGCTAACGCTATAACGAAAGCATCGCTAAACAAAGCTCTGGAAAGGTTTGTAGACAGCATTATGTTAACTGTACGTATTGAGAGCTACGTAGATAGGCTTCCTGGAAAGCCCAGAGCACGTGACGGCGGATAGGAATGTACTGGTAAACTGAAAGACTGCTAGGGGATTGATGATAGTGATCTGTTTGAGTGGCACAGTTAAAGTAGAGGTATGGAGGTTTCCGAAGGTTTGTGGCAGAAGAACTTTTTGTGGGAGTTAATAAACTTGGACCTCGGGGCAACGGCGCAATTGAGATTAAATAGGGTCAATTTGCATGCAATTGGGTGCAATGCAGTATTGAAGTCAACTGGAATTGACAGGGGTCTAGCTAATTGACGAGGAGGTAATTTAGTGGCAACTGGAAAGGATTAGTCAGCTATATTAACGTGCGCATATAAACTAAAAAGCCGCCAGTATTGGAATAGTATTACATGTATTGTAGTACGTTAACTCTACTTATAGTAAAGTTGACTATACTGAATTGCAAGTTGAGTGTATTGCTTTGTGGAAACTTACCGCATTAGGTGTAAGTCGAGTGCAATGCACTGCACTTAACTCTAGGGCATGAGGTAAGTACTTGGCCATACAAATTACAGTGTAGACCGGCTAGCGGTCTGCCAAACCTAGAACAATACATCCACCATCTGACTACTGCAATACTACTATTACTTCGACCAATCGAATCAATAATGTTGCAACATCTAAGGCTTACCAACGAAATGTGAAAAATAATAATATATTAAAACGCGGCAAATGATCTATTTCAAAGTGAAGTAACAAGTGCGGGGCGTAGAAAATAAAAAACAAGTAAAAAGTAGTACGCCCATTTAGGGTTAGGTCGTAGAATCATTCCAGCAACGCTAAGAAAAAGAGTATTTATAGACAAAAACGTTTCTAATCCTCTATTCAGGGTGCGCTTGATTATCGTTTTCACCGGGTTTGATTTCCCATCGATCCATTTCTTTTTTTCAATTTCTCAGCGTTTATACGATTCGCTTAAAACCATAATATCTGTCATAAGACTTTTTTTTGTTTGTTATACCGAGCTTAATAAAATATTCGTAACGAAAAAAGAACTTAATGTAAATTACTATAAAAAGGGGTTTTAAAACCAAAGTTCGAAATGATTATACAGATCGTTATCTCCATAATAATATAGGAGTCAAATCTTTCAACTATACTATAGATTTCAGAGGCTAAAAAGCTCTGAGTAAACCGTTTACATATTTTTAAATTTCAATAAATAACGTTATTATAAAAAGCAAATCTGTTTCGAGTCGGTATTTTCTTACCGATAATAATTACAAATCTTTTTTATAAGCCGTAATTGTCATTATTTGTAAAAGATCTATTAGTAAAAACAAATAGTTTCGTTATACATATATTGAGTAGTATAGAGTAGAGGCTACGTTTCGGATTATTCATTTCTATGCAAGATTTTCATTCAATACCCTATATATATTATCCGACAGGTTTGTCTAATATTACGTAATGAGAAAAAGGTCAAACTTTACTTCCAATTATACGACTGATATAACCCAAATACCTAACGTATGCTAGTATTTATATTCGTTAGTCCGTTTTGTATTTTTTATATTAACAAGTGAAAATTTATCCAATTATTCGTTTCATATAAGCTTTTAAACTTTTTTAAGTGCAATCGTTTCACTGTTAAAGATAATGACATGATTCTCTGCTAAGTGTATTTTTGGCTTCGCCTTTAAGTTTAAGTTGGAAAACTTTCTTTCTTTCTCCTCGGGAAACAACATATTATTAAATATAAATATATCGTCGTTTTATATGCCAATGAGAGTCAATGTTGGTAGGCCTTTATTGTTGTAACGTAGTTGATTCGAATCACTGTGGTTGAAGTAACTGGTGCTGCGTTGATATTATTGATTGATACGTCAAGTTCTAAGTTTGGCAGATCACTAACCGGTGTGCACACTACTTTGTATAGTCAAACGCTTTGGCCTGTACCCCAATTTAAAGTGGGTACCTACTGCACTACACTTGCAGTATAGCTCCACAAACTACAGTCAATTTGCAGTACGTAAAATCAACTTTACTACAAGTAAAGTTAATTTAACTTAATTGCATTTGGATACTATTCTAATATTGACGGCTTTTTGTTTTTGTGCCTATACGCTAGCGTGCCTTGCCATCAATTCGTAGCAATCTTTGTAATCCCTCCTCAATCTATAAGCTAACAACAAGCCAAACCCCTGTCAATTCCAATCAATCTATACTAAAATCAACCTTAATTACGGTCTCTTGTAGCCCTTTTACTCCACCCTTCCGAGACCTCTGTTCCTCAAATCCCGTGCACAAATTTTTCGCCATAGACTTATGCAAATCAGGTACGCCACCACTTACGTACCTTTTACCAGTAGTTAAAACTACTGCCATAACCACTATCTCCACTATTGTCCTAGCGGTATTTTAGTTTACTAGAGCAACCCTATTCCTCCACGTCATGTGCCGGGTGGTTTACGTATCTTTTAATTCGTACGGTTAGCATATTGCTGTCCACAAACCTTTTTATGGCGCCATTAGGAGTGGCCTTGATTATAGAATTAATAGGGTTATTTTTGCCGTTAATTCACTAGAACTGATCGATTTCTCGGGCTTTGTATACCTCTCTTAAAGTTATTACGTTTATTATTAAACGTTTTTAATTAGTCGTGCCCAGCTTTAATAAGTATTTGTAAAGGCTTCGGAAGTCGGTAAATACAATTATAGGTATCGGTAATAATCCTAGCTGTTTAAGAATAATCCTTAATATGTCTTCAATTAATATACCGATATTAAAGACTACTATTATACCGAAAACTTCCAAGGCTAATATCTCTAGGTTATGCGTTTATATTTAACAAATATCTAGTATACGAGATTTCCAGGAATTATAAATTTCCCTTTAAAATTATCCTCTATGGATATTACTATATACCCCCATAGATAGTATACATATGCCAAGTGTTAGTGCACTGTATTGCAAGGTGCACCCCTAAAAAGTACATGATAACATGTTACGCTGCAGGCTGCACTCTTGTAAGACGCAAAGTGCATTATGCATGGAGCAGTTTGGAATGGGTATTCCAAACCGCATGGCAATGTATGAAGCGGTTTGAAATGGGTATTCCAGATCGTACGGCAAAAAAGATCACTGCCCGAATCGGAGGTTTATAACCTCCCATCCGTAATGTACACTCTTTAGAATACTCCTTCCTAACTTATCTATCTTTTAATACAACTATATCAATATTATAATTATTCTTTTACTCGTTTTCTTTTACGTAAATCGGTAAAGACCTTATCGATACTAATGAGTAATCGACTAGGTTGATTATAAACAGTAAAGAATAGAAGAGATAAACTTAAGTTAAATACCTATAATGGGGTGCTGTAACAGTCTCAACTGTGTTTACTTTAATACTTCGTCTTATAAGAACTATATGGGAGTGTAGAATTACGCGGGAGCGCCGAGAAAACCAAATCGTAATAAGACTATAAGATCCGGTATAACTTTTTTAAAAAAAATCTTTTAGTACAATATTATTAACCAGTTGGTACCTTATTTACTCAAAAGCCCCGTTACGTTAACCGTTAACTTGTTTTGGAGCTTTAAACGTACCCGAGAACTTTTTGAAGAGCGTCCAATTACGTATCAGGCTACGCAAACAAAAACTACCAAATTTTAGAACCCATTGTTAAGATCTATACGATTTAAATTCGATAATTCACACCACTCGAAAAATACAAGAACAGTTAGGAATACAGTATTAAAACCGCTCGTTTAATTTAAAAACGGTTACGAACGAAATAACCAAACTGTTTGCCTCAATGAAAGCGGTTACGAAATAATAATCTGGATCGCTCGCCAAATACGAACTAGGACCCATACACTGAATTAATTAGCATACCTTCCTACGCCAACATTTATTCCTCCACTTTTTTTTTTAGGTTTAGCCTACCCGCCTCCCCGTATTCGCCTTATATATTTTAAGTTCGCTCGCTCTATATATTCTAAGTTTAGCACTTATAATGTTTAAGTTTTTTTTTAACTGTTTAGATGATGTAACGCTACTAAACACTAATACATTTAATTTGAGCCGTGTAACTAACCTATAGTTACGTCTTATTTACACATTATTTAAATTTCATTTGTACTTGTAAATGTTAAAAACCTTTTCCCCTTTATAGTTCCGCTTTTATACGTTTTCTATAATTTACGAACATGCCCAAATCCGGCTACGGCGTGAAATCATCAATTTACGTCGTTTTAAGTATTACATATACCTATAGACGACCCACCTAAACAAACGATAGCCCCACTCATAACGGATCTAGTAAAGATTAATAAATATATAAAGTACTACTTTACTCACCCGTTGTTTCGTAGTAATATTCTGAAATACTTGGACCTTAACCTATAAAACAATAAAATCGTGGTACTAATGAAGGATTTGGATACTTATACAGCAAATAAGTATGTAATTAACATAATCTTTAACTACTGTAACGGTGAAATCGAAAGATGTAACTTATTCTACGACTTTAAAGAGGATTTTATAACCTGAACGCCAGATATATAACTTGTAGTCCATAATACGATTTTGAGAATACTACGAAAGCAACTACAAAGTAAAGGTATTAATATAACTAGTAAAAACAATAGCCGAATTGCAAAGGCCTTGATAGTAACGGTCTAACTTATATAAATACCAAAATGGACAGACGATAAAGTGATAAAAGTGAAATTTGTAAAGGGATAATGGTTAAAGAAAAACTCTAGGAACGCTTATTTAAGATAACGGGCTAAGAATATAAAAAGCCACCGTAAATTGAGATAAGGTGTTTAATAAGGTTAAACAACCGCCACGAGGTAGAAACAAAGCTGTAGGAATCGACGGAAGAGAAGGAAGCACCGCAATGATTATCTATAACGAAGGTTAAACACGAACCCTCCCTAAAACGTAATTTAGAATCGAGACCAAGATAAAACCGTACCCTGATTACCGTTAACAGCCAGTTTGGCTACAAAGAAAAGCGGCTCGAATAACGAAAACGTCCCGCTTCAGGATTTAACAAGCGATACAAAACGCTAATACGTATCTTATAAACCAATGTCTATCAACCACGAACCTTACTATAATCTTCCACCGCATCGCTTTCCTACTTATAAGAGCAACTCTACAAAGCTTACCAATTTCGCTAGGATTTAAAATGAGGACGAGAATTACAACAGTAAACCAAATAATATACTTGACAATAAGATAGGTATTATACTTAATATATGTAAAAAACGGAATATCGAACTATCTCAATTTCATATTATCCTACCCGGTATATTATCCGGGAAAACCAAAAAATAGTATACATACTACCTTATATAAGTAAATACATTTACGAAATATTATAACAGCTTAATATCCCACTTCGATACAAAGATTAACTACGAACTTTACGATAGGGACTGGACTCATACAATCTGGAAATCCGTAAAAAACTAATAAAAACGCTGATGAAAACCTATAGGAGGTTCTTAACACCTTATTAACTAAGTTCTGGAAGTATTAGGCATCCCTTAGACTAGAATACAAAAGTAAGAAACTATTTATCCAAACAGTAACAAAAGTATGGCGTAAAACCCCAAATTTCGACTTTATACTATTTGAACCGGAAAAAACTTGATAGCCTTTTATATAAGCCTTGAAATATCGCTTACAACCTTTATACACCAATAAACGAGCTTCTAATCAACATTTTTAACCGCTAAAACCAAAAGTAAATACCAAATCATTAACGTAACCCTCGCCAAAACAATTCACTACGTTTTAAACCGAAAATTCAAAGTATACCCAAAGTGAATTAAACGCTCTAAACACAGTCAATAAAAAGAAAAATATTAAAAAGGGAGCTCTAGGAATAAAGAGCAGGACAACTATAATCAAAGAAGTTCCTATGAACAGGGATGAAACGTACTACGGCCATAGCAATATCCATAGAAAAGCATATAAAGCCCTCCGGGTTTGCAAAAGCGTTGTATCGAATACGGCAAAATTGGCTACTAGTTTATTAACTACCCCACTTACGAATAAATTCGGATCTAACGACAATTTTAGGCCGACTACGCATTTAAGAACCGGATAAAAGCTAATTTCACAATGTACGTAACCGAATACGAAGGTATAAATAATAAATTTAACATCTACCACTACGAATATACTTTTGAAAAAGAAAACTTTATGGGTAATAATACTTTCTTAACAGCCTAAAATTATAAAACCGCTCAATGCATTTTCATAGGCTTATAAGACGCCTCTTTCTCACATATTACAGGCCTAGATTATGTAAACGAAGTATTTAACGCCTATATAATATCGCAATTAATAATTTCAAACAAATTTAGTAACCAGTTTTGAGTATTATGCCTAAGAAAAAAATAACCGAAATCTTAATAGCAGGAAAATGACAATTCGACGCGTTTGTAGCGAAATTCCTGAAATTTTAACTAGACTGAATCGGGGAATACCGAAAGGTTTTATTTGATAAAGGTAAAGCGTTATCACTTAGGACAGTCATTGTAAACACGCGATTCGGACCGGTTATATTTTACGTAATAGACTTTATAATACCATTTTTGCTTTTAGTAACTAATATAAACAAACTTAGAATTAAAGTTCGGAATATAACCAATCAACTTATTCACGTCTCGGATGACGTATATGTACCGCTCCGGCTTAAGTTCGACTACTTATAGTATTTTCCTGAAATACGTACAATCAAGGCTATTTATTCAACGTAGCCAGAATTATAGATTTTATACATTCGATTCGGATACCCGGCTATAAAACGACTTTTACGCCTATTCTACATTGCAGGCTACACGAATATAAGAAAAAACATACTTAAAACCATCGAAAAGTTTTATTATAAGTACCAGCTACACTTATAAAGCTCACGCCAGTTTAAGTTCCGCTTTTAGGACGATATGAACTTTAATTATGAGTTAATTATTAATATTATATATTTAAACGACTTACCTATTTTTTACGTCATCAATGCGGCAATACTATTCTAAACCTCCAAATTTACACGAAACGCTTTCGGTATAAACTGCTGAGACGTTTTGGTTAATTACTAGTCAAACGTTGACCTAAAGCCCCTAGACTGGATTACGTACGACGTTGGTATGACCTTCGACTTTATTAAATAACTTACTAAAGCCCGGATAGCCGGCAACGAATATAAGCAGATTTTAGTAAAAGCTCTATAATGTATTGAAAAATATAAGCGGTATTATGGACCGCTTGAAAATCGTATATAATGTTATCCAAGAAACTTAAAAGAACCAGTTTTAAGGAATATATCCTTTAAATAGCGGTTAACACTGTTAACAATACCTTTGTCCCAAGTAGGCTTATCCCGAAGCTCTTTATTTTTAGTATTTATCCAAAAATCTATATAAACCTTACACTATTACAACCCAAGATATAAAGAGCGAATGCTATAAAGAAAGCTACGGTATCATTACGTTCCTTACAAGTTAGAAACGATATGTCTAAAGTGCTAGTTATAAGGAACAGCTTATGCGAAACTAGTGTTTTAGACCTACCGTTATAGTTTAAGGTCCTGGTTTGGAAAATTAAGGACAGATGATCTTACCCTTAAAGAATTAACGAGTTTAAAGGTTATAATATATTCGTTAATTTTCCAAACAATATAAGTTCGTTTCTTTTAACAATGGTACGAATATACAGGAAAAAGATGGAAAAGAGCGGCCTAAAACCGTAATCCGAACAAAAACGCCAACGAAACACCCCCTAAAATGACGAATTCAAACCGTTTCCAGTTTTAATCCACCCCCCGAATCACGTATCTAGCCCGCTCCTACCAAACGAAAACGGACCGCCTATATTAACCCCACTAATACCTCGCCGCCAAAGCCTCCCTTTTATCTTAAAAACCCAAAAACACCTCGAAAACTTTACCATAATCTCCTTTATCACTTAAAAGAAAATAGAAAACCACAAGCTTAGCCTGAAGCTCCATTATAACGGCATTATCATTACTCTAAATACTTTACTTAAATAACATACCTGAATAAGAATTTGTGCCCTAATCAACCAAGGCGTATTTCGCGTGACCAGTTTCACCCAACAAACTACAACACTAACAGACTTTTTTCCACTCGTTTAGTCTACGAAATTAGGGATAAAATTGAGAAGTCTTACGAAAAAAACCGCCTAGTTATAAAAGGTTACAACGACGATAGCAAAAAGGATATTATAACCTAGTCATCTACTTTACAACGGGCTAACAACCGCCTAATTTTTATGTTCCTAACCTTTTTCAATACACCATAAAACTTATATATTGAACTTCGTAACATAATATAGGCATACACTTAGTTTGAAAAGTGGTTTAAACGATGTATTTACTCCGATATACCAAAGGATTTCAAAAAAACACCACATACTTAAACCGATTTTACGTATTATAAAACCACTTCATGGCCTAGCTAAAGCCGATATTTACTAGTATAATATATACTAAAAGAATTATAAGAAACGGCTCGAGATAACCAATACAACATTCGACCCGTGTCTATTAATGTTAACGGCCCATTTTAAAGGCTTTGTATTAACGGGTATATAGACGGATGACATACTAACGCTATATAACGCCTCGTTTTCTGTATTCAAGGAGATTTTTTTTATAAGCCAGTTTAAAAGAGACACCCATTACGTACCTAACGGAGGACCATAGAATTGATTTTAATAGCGCTATCATTACTTTCCGAAACTACGTTTTTCACCTTATAAAAAAAGGGAAGTTAGACAATGTTACCTTTATTATTTGAGATAGCGTAAAACGAGCTGAAAAATACAGACGTCAAAGCGTACATGGCGTTTATATTGCTTTTGTAATATAACTGAAAGTGGCGTTAAACCTCTTAGTTGCCGCGTAATTTCAAATCGCCACGAAAGATAATTTATATAAAATTCCTGATAAACGCTTTTTGTGGGAAAATATATAATTTACAACGCGATTTACAATTTAACCGCTGGATATATGTATTGTAAAGCCATTCTTTCTTACTAATGACTCTTTCGCTAATAACAACGACTGTAGTTTGTAAATAGGCTTTGTTTTGGTTTTCGGCAACGAAATACCGGCCCGAAACGGCTTTACGTTCCGTGTAAACATTATTTATTGGAGTTTTACCAAGTGTAAAAGGATTACGAGAATCGCCTTGACTTTAGACATTTAGAATATAGTTGGAGGTTTCGATTTGGGTATTACTATAGTAATAACGGTCCGGATAATTATTTTCAACTTAAGTTTATGACCTATTCATTTTATTATATATATTAACCCCTTTTAGCTTTATAAATGTTTAGTAAAATTGGGAAATAAGAATAAAAAGCTGTTGATAATCGATATTATTGTATCATGCGAGTTATATAAGCGCTGGAAAATCGAATAAATAATATGGATTAATAGGAGATTAAACCTAGCAAATGTAATAACCAAAACCATATCGAACGGAGTGTTGGAAACGCTTCTAACGATAAGTACGTTATTTATTAGTGTAGCTAAAAAGTTTTGACGACCTTAATAAGTTATTACACTGTTTTACCCGATTTAAAGAGGTTCGAAATCCGTTATCTACGCCGCTCCACGACTTGTACCACGGTATATAATTTGTATCTGTACTGGCCTTATAAATTTGCTCCTATTTAACCCTACTCTTTCGTATTGCTTCCAATATTTTATCACTTTTTATTTTGAATACCTAGACCCTACCGAAATTTCCATTCGTTTTTACCTTCATTTGAATTTACCATTTCGCGTCGCTCCTATTATATTATTATATTTCGCTATACACTCTTTGGCTTTAGTTCATTCTTTTACTATTTCTTTTTTTCGGCTCAAATATATGACTTAGTACTGCTTTTGATATACAACTTTTTTCAATTTTATATACTTCAAGCAATATTCGTTGCACTTTACGTTACATTTATCACTTATAAACGATTGTTTTAATAAAAGTAATAATATTTATATGGCCGGTCGCTTCGACCCGGCCATAAAGAGTAAATAGTTACTGCTAAAAGGAAAGGGAAAAGATAACGTCGTCGCGTCTCTACCATCCTCCCTATTACCCTTTCCCTATATGCTGGCACTACCGCTATTACAGCTATCGACGTTATAAACGCTAGCGAGGATATAACCCTATACCTTGAGTCGGATACCCTTAGACAAAAGCGTAAAGGGGTCTTCACCCTCCTTACGACGACGCGCATTAACTTCGTTAAACCCATCTACGCAATATATATGTAAGCCCCGTTTCCAAGCATAATAGCAGCTGCCGACTCTTGAGTCCAACGGTTAACGCCTATTATTAATTAGTATCGGCTTATTTTTGTTATTTACGGCCGCAATTTTTCTTTCAAATGTCCCTTACATTGCTTTTCTAATAAAGGAAATTTTTGAGAATCGGGTAAAATTTATCATAAAGCCGGTAAACGTGTAACGCGGCCTTAAACTACAGCCTTAAGAACAACGAAAAGGGGTCGTATCCATTACTAATTCGCTCATAACGATATAAACGGGCTGAAAGACCTCCGTTTTCGTAATAATCGTTGATGGACTTACCCGTAGCCGTAAACGCAATATACGGCACGTAAGGTGTATCCATTAGCGGCCCGGGACTAAGGACTCGGGTACGACTTTTTAACGTCTTACGCATTAGAGAAGCCTCGCGATGCACCCTAGAAATGCGAAGCTAGAGGCGGCGGAATAGATCCGCTTTATACTCTTCATTTAAAAAAATGTTAAAGGTATTAAACAGGTAGATTTAAAGTATATGAATCCTGGCGTAACTATATTAAGTTACGTTTATTTCGTAAAAAGGCCTTTACTCGTATGGGGATTTTTACCCGTGGGGAGAGGGTAAGTTTTATAACCTTAGGAGCTCCGAGTTTCTCCTCTCAAGAGCTGGGGAAGGGGGAAGAAAAGGGGGGGAAGGGAAGGGTAACGGCGGCGGCGGAAAAAGGCGAGGTCGGGAAGGAAGCGATAGCGGCAAGGCTTAGCGAAGAGGCAGCAGCAGCGGGGGTAATAACTATTAATTAAATTGTACCCGATAAGGCAGGTTGTTAACGGAGGTAGTGGTAACAGTTGCGGCGGCAATGGCGGCGGCGCGGCGGCGCTTTCACGTTAAACGGCGCCTAGCTGTTCTGTTTTTACGCGTTATTAATTTAGAAGAAAGGTTAGTATATAGATTTTGGTTAAGTAACCAACCTATTAAAGTGGTTTGGTTTAATTTATTGGGATAAAGACTTATTTTATATTTGATTATACGTTTTTAAAGGGAAAAGAAAGGAAGTTTTGTCTGGACCGATAACGATATATCTTTTTATACTAATCTAATACGTAATGGTGTGATTATCCTTACGAAATGACCTTTACGTGATTACCCCTACATAATCACCTTTTGTAATACCTATATAGTTAACTTTGTCAGAAACTACAAAAAGCGTTATCAATAACCATATCATTACCAATTAACTATACCAACCAAGCCTTAATTACAATTACTATCGCGATTGAAATTTACGAATTAGAACCTTTGTAATTGGTATCTTAACTACATTATTATTACGGAAACTGCTAATTTGAATCTTTATAACCACACTGTTATTATAGAAACTACTGATTTTGACTTTTACAATTGATACCATAACTAAACTGTTATTACAGGGCTACGTATACGGAATCGTTATAATTACACTATCGCTACTAAACTATGGATATATAAGGAGAAAAGAAAGATTGCTTATATAGATATTACTATATACCCTTATAGATAGTATATATGGACTAAGTGATAGTACACTGTATTGCAAGGTGAACATCTGCAGAGTGTACGATAACGTGTTACGATGCAAGCTGCACTCTTATAAGATGTAAAGTATATTATGCGTAGAACGGTCTGGAATGTGTATTATAAACCGTACGGAAATGTATCCAATGGTCTGGAATGGGTATTCTAGAGCGTACGGCAAAAGGATCACTGCTCGGATGTGAGGTTTATAACCTCCCATCCATGGCGTGTACTATCTGGAATACTCCTTCATAACTTATCCATATTTTACTACAACTGTATTAGTCGTATGAACTTCGCTTTCGTTAAATCTACAAAAACTATATTAATTCCCCATTCTCTATTATCTATTTATTATTAAATCCGCCTATTTAACTTATTGAAATCTTCGTCCTATGGTTTCTATACCTATTGTATAATAAACCGGTTATATGATGCTTTTGGTTAATATTAAGTGGCGATGTAGACCGTACGGGCTTTCTACTTTCAATATCTCTATAATTTTACTTCGTCAGTTTGATTGATAATCGTTAAACCTATAACTTACACCTTTTAACTTAAGCTAATATAAGTGCCGTTTTTAGCCTTAATACCCTAAATAAGAAGTAATTAAATGTTAAAGTTAAGTTATATACCTTTAACTAACATTTTAACAAGCTTACACTTTTAAAGCCTTGACTTTTAGATAACACGTTATTTCGCCGTTATAAACTTAATATCGTTGAAAAAAAAAGTATCGTCCGTTTATATACCGACGATACTAAAGTATTTGCCCTTTATAATTAATAAGTCTGTGCTAAAAATTGAAGTTTTTATACTGAACTCATTTTTAAAGTACGTTTAGTACGTTAAGAACCAATGAATGACTTGCTCGGATAATTTGTATAAAGAATTGATACATCGTATTATTGTATTAGCCTGAAACATATCCATTAACTAATTTAACAGTTCTAATAATATAATTGTTGGAATAGTATTGTATGCAGTGGAGTTGGTCAACTTTACTGTAAGTAAAGTTGACTGTACTGCAAGTATATTACTTTATACAGACTTACTACATTGGATGTAAGTCTAGTAAAGTACACTGCACTTCACTCTAGGGTATGGGACAAGAAATTTGCCAAACAAATTACAGTGTAGCCCGGCTAGCGGTCTGCCAAACCTAGAACAATACATCCACCATCTGACTACTGCAATACTACTGTTACTTCGACCACGATTCGAATCGACAACGTTGAAACGTCCAATACCTACCAACACTGATTAGTACTTATGACGTTAAGCACAGATTTGCTAAGTAGAAGAAAAAGCTACTTTCCGGTTGTTACGCTCTATGCTAAGGCTAGGGTAGAGGAAAGATTCTTGCGAAGAGCCTTTACTACTGCGTTGGGTTGAACGGCAGTAAGTAGAGAAGACTTTTAGGCTGCGTCGGTTTTAATGGAAGCTTAGAGATAACGACGGTATCGTTATTGAAAATACCAAGAAATCTTTATTAATCCTTCTTGAAGATGTTAAGATTAACTGTTAAAAGTCTCAAAGTACGGAAAGTTTGAAAACGGTTAAGTTAGTACTACTATGGGTATTACTACTGCAGAAAAACGATTAAGTCACTACGTCAAACAACTACAATAAACAACGTTTAATTTTTACTACCACCCCCGACCTCCGACTTTACACTTTATACCAAACCTTTGCCCTAATTTACTCTTTTTACTCCCTTGATTATCTCGATCGTCAAGTTCGCTACCTTAAGCGAAAACGCTAATTCGCGTTAAGAAAGCCACGTTGTGCGACCACACGCCAAATTACCAAGTCGCTAAGTTTCTACGCGACTTTACGTTGAAAACACCAAATTCTTACACCTAAGATTACCAAGTCCCACGCCTTATACACTATACGTAAGCCGGAACGCCAAGCTAAAATATTAAGATAACTAGTTTCAGCGCGTACTGCAAAACCATCACCAAACTTGCTAATAAGGAAGCAATTAAAACCTTAAGTCACCTATTCGTCAAATACTATAACCACAACCTTTGGAGATAAGACGTTAATGAGAACTTAACTGAAGAGAAACTTATAGACTTTATCGGCTATTTCTTTATAGAATATGTCGACGACAAAAATCCTAATAGTTTGTTTTTCAAAGTCCATGAATTTTTCGGAGACTGAATAATTGACATATGGAAGGTAACCCAAAATACCGTTAAGTTTAAACTAAGGGTGATATTTGAATAACGAGGAATTTTCGTGCCAAAGGGAAACGTTACTAGGTTAGCGGAAATCCTCTTTAAGTTAGCTTAACTTAAAGATTGCCTATACGACTTATAGTCTAAGGGAAAAGGTGTTGAAAAGCCTCAATGTCCTTATATAAGATTTAGGGAACCTCTCTTTTAGCCTTAGCTAAGCCAAGCTTTTTTGCGTGCTGGCGATAAAAAACACGTTAACCTGCTCGACAGTTTGACACCCTTACGTGATAGCGCGGAATACGCCTTTAGAGGCGGCCGAACACGCGAAGTAAGGGTTGCCCACGCGGTCAGAGGTATTAATACTAGCGTTTTACATCAATTTATCAAGTAGAAACCTCGCAAGACCCTTTAATACAAAAAAGAGTATTATTAAGCCCCCAATGGTGAAAACCCTTAAACTTAATTTCCTTAAGAATTTTAGAAAATTTAATTTTAGTATCCAAATTAAGAAAAGACCAGTTTTACACACGAGGTTACTATAGGTACGACTATTGGCTTTTTCCTTTAAAACTCGGCTAAAGGTAACTATCCTGCCTACTAATACCAGTAATAACCTTGGTTTTTTCCCCAACCAAGTGAAAAAGGTCCCTACGACCAGTATATTACACTTTCCCTTCGACGTGTCTTTATGGAGAATACGGACTGTATAGTAATTACCATATTCGTTAAGATCTGGAGAAAAAAGGAGAAGTATAACGGTAAGTCGTATAACCTTCTTGACGTTTAGTTACGCCTATTCTTTAATATTTTCCGCTAAATAAGAGTTGAATTATGTTATGACCCAAGAATATCGGAGGGTCAGAAAACAGGCCAGTATGGGGCTAAGCCACTAAGAACCTGATGTCCAATATATCAGGTGGGGATATCTCTTATGTCAGCAACCTTAGGGCTAGGGTTACGCATTAAGGATCATTGAGATCATGTTTCGATCCAACAGATCCAGGATTATTGGAATCATGTTTCGATCCAACATGATCCAGCACTGAAGGCGTATGAAAGATTAAGGATATAAGGACACGGTCAGCACCACATAGATAGTATTTCCTTCATAGCTCTTCAGTTGTCAATCTAAGTATTCAGTCACAGTATATTCTGAATAGCCTCACGGCTTTTGATCATTACTTGCACGGTTGCGATATTGTTCACTCAGTACCTCTGCTACCTTCTTGATAACATAAACCCTCTGACACCTTCTATATACTCACGGGTATTTAGTGTGATCATTACAAATTACTAGGATTTCACTCGTGTTTTCCCAGCATCCTTAACCTAAGCTAAGGATTACTACCTTCGATACCTAATGAATTATGCCTCGTTTCGAGAAATTTACGATAGACTAAAGGGCTATTTCGAATACGATGTTAATTTTGCTTAGTATCATATAGACCGAAACATTATTAAGTGGTCTTACATATTGAATTATAAGAAAGAGTCGGAAAGAAAAATATATCTTTTAAATTGTATGCTTGACAGGTTAATATTTTGCTAATAGGTAATAGGAAACTTAGGAGCTAATGAAGTCACCTTACACCAGCAGATCCATTAGGAAATCACGAGTTATAAAGAGTTTCAGTACGTCTTTCAATACCCCAATACCACCTGCAAAGGGATTTTTTTTAGCTAATTGCATTCCTCGTTAGCAACCGTGACTGTTAGAATTTCCGGCTTAAATAGTATGTATTTCCAAGCTGGCAACTTCTTTGACATGGAAGAAGAAAACCTTATGGTAGTTAATTACATCGACTGTAAGTATAGTTATAGGCGCTAATAAAGCTTAAGGTTTGACCTACCGGTATTAAACAGAAGGTAACAACCACGTTGGCGCCAATAAGACTAAGATTTAGGTAAACCTTTTAACCGTAAGCACTATCGTCCTGATAATAGCAAGAGATATTGTATTTATAACAAATCTAGCTGTTGGTTAACTCGGCACCCTTCCGCCGAGCGAAACAACAGAAATGTCATATATTATATCCAGTACCTTACTACTTCTGAATAGTACTACCTAAATGAAATCGCAGACTTCGAGGGAAACGAACTAGATGACAGTGATAAGGCTCCTAAGCAGATCAAGTGGCACGAAAATACTGGCACTGGCATTGGCTCGGAGGCAACGTAATGACTAGCTGACTACGCCTTTTTGTACCACTTTATAGGTAAAAACCCTTACTGCCGACATAAAAATAAAGACCTTGGCCCTATATATCTTTTTACGATACGAGACTATTATGCGGAGCAAGTCTTTTAAGGGATTATGCTGGATACGGGGGCCGTACAGTACTTAACAGGAGGCTATTCGTAATATGTCGCGTTACGAAGGGATACTAATATTACTACGGAACTTGAACATGCGGATACTGGCAAGGCTAAGGTTGGCTTTAGCCTTGGAAAAGAGTTATTTTCACTGGGATCCACGATGGTTAAAACTGTTGTTAGACTTATCGTTTTTCATATTCTGGAATCCACTATCCAATTTCTTCTTCGCCTAAAAGATATGAAAACCCTCGGCTTTAACGTTGACGTTAAGACTGATGAGTTAATATAAGTTAAGGCTGGTAAGAGGTTTTCACTTAAGCTTTAGTAGGGGTATTTTTAGTTTTATCTTTAAGGACAAAGGCAGTGATATTAAACTTGATAAAGACAAAACTTCGTTAACTATACCGTAGGTTTAACCACCCGGCAACTGATAGGCTTTATAAGGTCTTAGAGGTAGCTGGCCACGAAAATGTAGACTTGCTAACTTTGGAGGTAGTGAAACAACTTTGCTACTATTGCCAAATACATTCCCAAGCCCCCCTGAGGTTAAAGAAAATGTCAAAAAAAAAAAAATTAAAACTTTAACTCGAAAGTCTTCATAAACGTGTTTTACCTAAAAGGTAAGCTAGTAATATATATTGTGGACTCTATTATAGCTTTTTGCAACGTCAAGTTCTTTAAAACCGTCACGACAAAGAAAAAATAGAAATCATTACGTACTTTGTAAATTAATACGTACCTCGACTTAATAAACGTCTTGGTTTTCGATACTAGTACCAACTTTGTTACGATGAAGTTTTAAACTAATATCAAATTAATTGGGATTGAGTATAAATAGGTCCCCGTTAAAGTTTATTAGGGTATAGGTAAAGTCGAGAGGGTATACGATCTTTTGCGAAGGGCTTACGATATCTTATATCATAAATCGAAAGCTTTACAAACTAAGAAACACTGCTTTAAATAACGGTAAAAGGTTTCAATGATATTATTAATCCTAACGAACTTATACCAACTTAACTAGTATTTAAAGCTTTTCCACATATAACCGCAGAGTAGCCATCCTAGTCAAGTACTCAAAAACATGCCATGGTATATAGAAAATCCTTAAAAGAACTAAGGAAGGAATTAGCCTGCCGCTAGATTAATAATACCCTTAACAGCAGGAATGAACCTTTAACTACAGACGTGATTTTACTCCCCCTTTAAAGTAAAGTCCTTACGTAACTCGAGCTAGGTAAATAGGATAGGCCGTATAAAATCTTAAGTATTACTAACTTAAACGTGGTGGTTAAAACTACTAACGGCCCCGTAACCTTTCGAGTTAAATAGGTTAAACTGTACTGATAACTCTTTGGGTTACTTGAGCTTGATAAAAATTATAACGTTGATAACCTCCGAGCCGAGCGAATTAGCCAATGTAAACCTTTTCAAGTCAATTATTAACAAGCCAATGGAACGCCGGCGATATAGACGACCACCTAAAACGAGGATAAAAATTAAAGAGGAGGACGGCAATAGAGATCATAGGTCTAGTAAGGTATATATAATGGTGTGAGTGTTTTGAAAAGTGAAATCTAACGGAAAACTTGCGTTTAAGCTACGAGCCGAAGGTATTTTTAATATACCAGATAATCTCTTTAAGAAAAGTGATTAGGTAAAGATTAACGGCTTTTTGTTACAAGGAAGTATATAATTTGTGCCGTTGATGTAATTCGAAGGCCAAGATATCATTATCTTTAAGTAAAGGATAATTTTCGAGGTTAAGGGTAAAATTACGGACCGGCCATACGAAACGTTACGTCTAATTCCTCAACGATACGATAATAAAGACAAAAATTTTGTCCTTAACTAATCGCCCATAATCTAAAAGATTAGCTAACGTTCAATTATCGTTATAATAGTCATTTTAACTACTGGCGTAAAGGGCTGATTTACACTTAATGGCTAGAACATTATGTAAACGTATACGCAGTTTGTTATAAATCTTTATCATATTATACTACTGGAATTGCCAAAAAAAAAAAAAAAAACAGAGGAATAAGTTTCCAGCCGGCACAGTAATACATTATATCAAACCTTTGTACGGATCGGCTAAGGCAGGCATCCACTAGTTCTTAACGTACCAAACGCACTTTAAAAATAGGCTTAGTATAAATACTTTAACCTTGAACTCATGCCTGTTAATTACCGAGAGAAAATACTTTGGCATCTTAAGTATGTAAATAAATGATACCCTTTTTCACGGTGAATCTGGGTTTGTGGCGGCGAAATAATGTGTTATCAAAAAATTAGGCCTCTGAAAATATAAGCTTATTAAAACGTTAGCTAAAGGTATATAACTTGAATTTAATAAATCGCTACTCCGTATTCATTGTATTAATGCTAAAAACGGCACTTATATTAACTTAAATTAAAAGGGGTACGCCGCAAACTTGGTAATTATCAACAAAACCAACGAAGGAAGATTACAAATATATTTTTAAAAAAGGGCACGTAAGGATTATATTGATACGTTATGTTTACCGGAGGCATCGTACGATCTTTCTATCGCGGCACAGGTATAAAACCTCTAAGACGAAGACTATAACACGTTAAAAAAACGGATTTAGTAACAAATAGATTACGTGAAAAGAGGAATTGATATATCCTTTGTAAATTTAATGAAACCGAAGCTAATGATTTTTACGAACAAGTTATTTATTAATAATACTAATCTCATATCGCTAATCGACTTCCTAATAATACTTGTTAATGAAAATGGTTCAAAAAATCAATTTACAATTACTGGAAACCTTATATACTAGATATTTGTAAAGTATAAACGCGTGACTCGGACTGTACTGGCTTTGAAAGTTTACGGCAAAATAGCAGGTTATAATATCGGCATTGTAACTAATGGCATATTAAGGATTATCACCAAACAGCTAGAATTGCCACCGATACCTGTGGTAATATACACCGACTTCCGAAACCTTTGCGAATGCCTAACAAAGTTGGGTACGACCAATGAAAAACGTCTAATAATAAATGTAATAGATTTAAGGGAGGTTACGAAGCTCGGGAAATCAATAAATTCTGGTGAATTAATGGCAAAGATAACCCTGCTAATGCCATAACTAAGGCTACTTCTAATAGCGCATTGGAGGTTTGTAAATAGCAATACGCTAACTATACGAATTAAGGGATATGTAGACCATCCGGTACGTGAAGTAGAGAAATAGGGCTGCCTTAACAAACTGGAAGACCGCTAAGGCAATGGTAGCTATGGCAGTGATTTGAACTACTGGCAAAAGGTACGCAAGTGGTGGCGTATCTGATTTATACAAGTCTGTAGCGAAAAATCTATATACAGGATTTGAAGAATGGAGGTCTCGGAAAGGTAGGGCAAAAGGGTCACAAGGGGCCGTAATTAAGGTTGTTTTCAGTACAAATTGATTGGAATTAGCAGGGGTCTGGCTTATGGATTAAGGAGGGATTTTAAAGGTTGTCACCAATTAATAACAAGCTACGCTAGCGTGCAGGCACAGAACAAAAAGCCGCCAGTATTGAAATAGTATTGCATGCAGTGCAGTGGGTTAACTTTACTGTAAGTAAAGTTAACCGTACTACAGGTATATTGCTTTGTGCGGACTTAGCGCATTGAGTGTAAGTCGAGTACAATATGTTGCACTTCACTCCGGGGCACGGGCCAAGCAATTGGCCATACAAATTACAGTGTAGACCGGGTAGCGATCTTCCAAACCTAGAACAATTCATGCACCATCTAACTACTGCAATACTACTGTTACTTCGACCACGATTCGAATCGACAACGTTACAACGTCTAAGGCCTACCTGTTATAACCCAGACAGAGGTTAAGCTAGGAAGCAGGCCAGTATGCAACACTGCGCCACTAGAAAGCCTGAAGTCTAGAATCAGGCGGGGAACTTCTCTTATATTAGCAACTCCGGACAGGGAAGGACCGATGGGACCGACAGCAACTCCAGCGGTCCAATACTGAAGACGGTATGAAGGCACGGATATATAAGGACACGGTCATCACCACACAGATAGTATTTCCTTCATAGCTCTTCAGTTGTCAATCTAAGTATTCATTCTACACACCTGAATAGCCTAACGGCTAGTGATCATTCTACAGCACGAACAAACATCTTCTTGATATTGCACCTTTGTTACCTCTGCTACCTTTCTGCTAACATAAACTCCCTGACACCTTCTATTTCCTCACGGGTATTTAGCGTGATCATTACACTACCAACAATAATCCTTTAAAAATCGATAGTAAACTACGTTTACATTGAATTAATATCCTGGCCATTATATATAAACTCAATTTTTACATAAATAGTTAAATTAATAATAATAATAACGATTAAACGTTAATTAGTACTTTCAATTATAGTTAATTAAGTAATGATTTAATACTTACCTTCATTAACGTATTCTTAAACGATTAACCGTAACTTTTTGTATGGTAAATCTGTGGTTTTACCCTTAACTTCGTAAATTATCCTTGACTTCAAAATAGTAACTTTTTCGCCTGTAAATTACGTTAATGACATAAATTATACAACCCTCCGTAATAAAAAGCCGTCAATTTCTATTTAGTTACTTTTTTGAAAAGACTTACCTGGTATATAAATAATGCCTTTATTATGTAGCTGAAAGCTAAATTCTCTGTCTGGTTTTTTTTTTCTATAATATCCACGTCGTTATGTATATCTTCGCGGGCTCGTAATACCTATCGTTCACCTCTTTCTTAATATATATCTTTTCTTCAAGTAGTCGTTTATGCCATCGACATTTCATTACCTTTTTCATAAGCGGCTCCCAAAAAATATATTTACTAATTCGCTTAATTCGGACATCATTGACGTCGAGATATTTTTCAAACTTAAATGACCTGAAGGGTTTTCGGTACGACTTAACTAATATAACTCGAAAAGTTACAAGGTCATTAATAGTTTTAAACATTACGTTTAAATTAATAATACCTAAAATCTTATACAGCCTATTTCATTCGTCTAACTTACGTCACGTAGAGATTTCACTTTAACAGACGAATAATAATATATCTGTTATTAAAGGTCCATTTTTGGTATTAAAGATATTATTAGCCTAGTAGTGTGCTGATTTTTTCCTTAGTTTTTTCAAGGCTTCGCTATACGTTAAAATAAGTTTCTTGGTACTTAAAGAAGGTGAAAGCTTAGTTATTATATGTAGGTAAGCCCCAAATTCCAACGAAGTTAGTATAAATCCATTGACATCAATAGTATCGTTAAAACGTTTTACCCTTATTTTGAACTGTACGTCTTAACTTTTAAAGCTTCGGATTTCGAATGTAAAGATATCGTAAACCCTTTCAAAAAGGACATATACCCTTCCGACTTTACTGATACTCTAATAAACTTTAACGGAAACCTATTGATACTAAATCCCTATTAACATGATATTAACTTAAAACTTTATCGAAATGAAATTAATCCCAATATCGTAAACTAATACATTTAGTAGACTAAAGTAGGTATTAATCCACAAAAGATGTAATACCTCTTATATTTCCTTTTCTGTAATAGTCTTAAGGAACTTAACGACGTAAAAAGCCGTGGCGAAGTTTATAACGTGTAATATTTACTTACCGTCCAAGTAAAACACGTTTACAAAAACTTTCGAATTAAAGTCTTAGTTTTCCTTTAATGTAAACTTAAATCTTCAAAGGGCTTGAAATATATTTAATAGTAATAGCAAAGTCATTCGATCACTTTTAGAGTTATTGAATCCACATATTTATAGCTAACTACCTTTCAAACTTTATGAAACTTATTAATAACCAAGTAGTTAAATTTACGATATAATTAACGCAATTTCGACTTCTTCAAGTTGAATATCATTACTTTTCACCCTTAAAGATAAAATTAGAAATAACTTTATTTCAAACTAAGTAAAAACCTTTTACCGACTTTAACATATATTAATTCGTCAGTTTAAGTATCAATGTTAACCCCGAGGTTTTTCATATCTTTTAAGTAAAGGAAAAAAGATGTATATGATTTTAAAATGTAATAACAATAGGGCTAATAACAATCTTAACCCTCGTCAATCCTAATAAAAATAATTATTTTCCAAAGCTAAAGCCAACTTTAGCTTTATTAATATTCGCGTAATTAAGTTTCGTAACAATATTAGTATACTTTTGCAACTCGATATATTACGAATAAACTCCTATTGAGTACCTTACCGCCCCCGTATCCGGCATAATCCCTTAAAAAACTTGTTTCATGTAACGATTTCGAATAGTAAAGAGGTATATAAGGCCCAGAATTTTATCGGTATATCGGCGGTAGGGGTGTTTACCCGTAAAATGGTATAAAAAAACGTAATCGGCTAATTATTACGTTGCTTTCAAGCTAGTACCGGTTCTAATCTCTTCGTACCAACCGATAGCCTTTGGCTTATTTCTCTCCCTTTTATCTTTACGTCCTTTAAACTCTATAATTAACTCGATATAATTCTACTTAAAAGTAAAATGGAATTACATATAATATATCACCTGTTTTACGTTACCTTCGGCATTAATATAATGTATTAACTAGTAACCTTATTTTTCGTAAATCTAATATTTCTTTACGTTTAAAGTTAACTTGTTTAACTGTCTTAAAGACCGTAAAGAAAAGGAATACCCTTTTCTGTAGGTAAACGTCTGAACCTTCCGTTAATTGTACTAGCTGGGCCTTCTGTACCTTCAATTAATATAGTATAAATGGGGAGGTTTTTTCCCCTCGTTACTAAATTCCGGAGCTTAAAGGTATATACTAGATGAGCCGGAAGCTAGATCAGTTACAGTCGTTAGCAAAAAAACGCAATTGGCTAAAAAGCCTTTAAAAGTGGTATCGGAGCATTTGAAGACGTATTCAAACTTCTAATAGCCCATAAAGGCTTATCGAACCTACTAGCATAAGGAGTTTTCACCAGCTCCTACGTTCCACATTACTTGTTGGCAAATTATTAGCCTATTAAGCATTTAATTAAGGAAGTCCATTTAACTTCCCGACTCTTTTTTCCAATCCAACATATAAGACTACTTAATAATATTCCAATCGGTATGATATTAAGCGAAATTAATATCTTATTCGAAAAGCTCTTTAGGCTATTATATATTTCGCGAAAGGGGTAATAATTCGTTAGATACTGGAGGTGAAAGTCCTCGATTTGGCCGGTAAGAATATTGGAAAATAAATAATAAAAACCTGGTAATTTAACCCTTATCTGGCGGTAGATATTGAAAAATGGACGTTACTTGACGTCGAGAAGGTAATACGACTTACCGTTATACTTCTCCTTTTCTCTCCAAATCTTAACAAACGTAATAATTGCCGTATAATTCATATGTATCATGGGAATACGTTGATGGAGAGGGGTAATATACTAATTATAAGAACCTTTTATATTTTTTGTCTAGGAAAATAATTAATATTTTTAGTAATGATAGGTAAGATAGTTTCCTCTGGCTAAATTTAAAGGGAAAACCCCAATGGTTATGCCCATAGTAGGCTCGCGTGTAAAATCGGTCCCTCCTCAATTTGACTATTAAAACTGTACGTA
Source organism: Anisogramma anomala (assembly GCA_038502455.1). NCBI lineage: Eukaryota > Fungi > Ascomycota > Sordariomycetes > Diaporthales > Gnomoniaceae > Anisogramma > Anisogramma anomala. Next base: position 15,752,174 of record JASMMZ010000006.1, on the reverse strand, counting down.
TTAAAAATTTTGGGAGAAATTAGTTTGAGGGTTTCTGTCGCGGGAGACTTAGTGATGTTCCTCTTGGTATTAAAGGATCCGTTTAGGTTTCTACTTAATTAACTAATGTAAAACGTTAACGTTAATATCTTAGGTCACGTAGGCGGCTGTTGCTTTACGTGCCTTACCGCCGTTAAAAGCGTACTTCGCATTGTTATATGGAGGTATTGGATTACTCAGCAGGTTAACAGGTTCTTTATTGACAGCACGTAAAAAGGCTTAACTTAACTAAGAGTAAAGTGAAGGTCCCCTAAAACTTGTATATAGGTGTTAAGGTCCCTTAACGCCTTTTCCTTTTTTTAAGGGTTTTAAGGATAAGGATCTTAGAGGCAGTCTTTTTATTAAGTCAATTCGAAAAAGGTTTCCACCAATCCCAATGGTTTTTTTTTTTAGGAATGTAGATACTATGGAGTATAACCTCTTTTTTCAGCTTGGCCTTAACTGTATACTAAATTATCTTCCACATATTAAGAGTCTAGTGGTTAAAGTACTCGTATAAATCTTAAAAAACGCGGGCGTTGCAACCGTATTCGTCACTAAAGTCCGCGTCAATAACGTAATAACTAACGTAATTGGTCAGGTAAACTTTAGTTGAGTCCTCGTCAATATTCGTAATCCAAAGCTATTAGTCGTAAAAGTTAACGAAAACTTATCTGAAGGCTTTAGATTTCTTCATATATTCCTAACATCGAGTTATTTTAACGGTTTAAGTTATTTAAGATGTGTAAGGTGAAAGACTTAGTGATCTTAGGCCTAGGAACTTGGTGTTTTTGGCGTAAAGTCGCGTGGGAACTTGTCAACTTAGCGCTGGATATCGCGACGTGGTTCTCTCAGCATGACTTAATGTTTTCGTTCAAAGCAGAGAACTTAAAGATTGAATTGACGTATGAGGAGTGAAAGAAGTAAAGTAGGCAAAGGGTTGGTGTAAAGACTAAGGTCGAAGGTCGTTATTAGTATTGTAAGTTGTTTGGCATAGGGACTTAGTCGTTTTTCCTGTAGTAGTAACACCCGTAGTAGTATTAACTTAGCCGTTTACTAACTTACCGAAATTTAAGACTTTTAACAGTCAATCTTAATATTATGGTCCGACCTACGATGGTAAGTCAAGTAGGTGCCAAATGGAGTTAATTATTAAGGTATAGCGGAAGACTAGAAGAGGCTACCGTGGCCTATTGTGCAGGACTTATGGACATGACTAGTGCCCAGCCTGTTACGTACCTTTACACATGTTGTATATAGATCGCACCCGGTCCGTATCCGAACCGAGCCCGGACCAGGTATTACATATCCCGTTATGTATATAGTTAACTCATAGATTTAATGGCTAATAGTCTAAGTTTATAATATACCACCTTTTTCCCCGGATATTATAATGGTCGTGGCGTCCCATTGGTTGAAAGTAGGATATGGGTTTCGCTCACCTAATATGCGTGCTGAGCATAAGCCGGTAATGTGGCATTTAACGCGCTGTATAACGTATCAGCCGGTTCAACCCCAAGCTGTTGGCGCCGTATAATAAACCCTTTAACATATCGTATAAAGTATTAGCCGGTTTAACTTTAGGTCGCCGGTGCCATAGAACATATTTTTAACGTACCGTATAACGTATCCTTTAACGCGTTGTATAATATATTTCTTTTGTCACCGATATCGTATAAAGCGCTGCGTATAACACGTAGCCTTTACCGAATTCAATTCATCAATATTCATAAATACAAACTCCCCCATAACCATTAAAACTTTTGTCCCCTTTTATATCGCCAACCTTTTATTATTATTTTACCTTTCCGTAACTTTTTAAAATAACCTAACTATTCCTTCTTGTATTTAAATTTTAATTACCTATCGATATTTCGTAGTTTTTCCCCCTTTTTCTCGTTTTTATAGCTAATATTTACAATAAACCTGGCTTAAGTTATACCGCTGCCGGCGTTTCTAGTAAAGATAATTAGCCATTTCGTAAAGTACATTACCCTATTATATACTAAAATTTTGCCGTTAATTTTTTTATAGCCTTTTCGCATTATAGACGATTTTTTTATCCTTAATGGTAATGAGGATCAAAACAAGCTTCTTCCTCTATAGGCTAAGGACATGTGTATATCGTATATTAATTGCATCCTAAATTTTAGCGTTCGTTTTATTTATATTTAAGTTTATCAAGAGTAAAGCTATCGTATATGCCGGAAGATTTATGATGAGGTAAACTTATAAATTAACTTTGTAAGAAATTCGATTGTAATTTAACCTTTTTTAATGTTGTATTTAGGAAATCAGTTTGTTTACAGCTTCGCTTGATTTACGTGCCCTTTTACGTTAATCGGTTATCGTCATTGAAGACAAGGGATATATTTGGCCGTTTTTTATAAGCGGCAAAGAGATGTTTCGAGTTACCGGTCCGTTTTTACCACCGCCTTTTTAAAGTTGATTGATTAGTTCGTTCGACTCCAAGATATTACTCGGATACAAGAAATTTTTATCGTGCCGGCCGTTTAGGTTGTTACCCTGTTAGTTATACGTTCCCATCGCTTTTTCCTCCTGGGTCCGTCTTTCCTTAGGATTTCTCCGTTACCCTTTTCGGTATCATCTATCTATCATAATAAGATTTCTTTGACAAACTATACGTTAATGCGTAACGTCTTTACGTTAGCCCATTTCGATTCCCACTGTATAAACTTTCGTAATTTATATTGAGTGACCAAAATTACATAGCTAGATAAACTATATCTTTTGTATTAATATAGGTTACGACTTATAAAGTGTAGCGAGCAATATTCAGGATTTAATCGTACGAACCCCATTTTCATCCGTATTTTATTTTTTAACTTCAACTAAAAGCTAATTAATCGGGTTAACCGTAAATGGGTGGAGGATCGTACCCGGGCCAACCGTATCACCCAGGCTTAAACTAATATGTTATAATTTTTGGTAACTTGTTTAAAAGGTCAATTTCCCTGTCTAGCCCCCCTCCCTGCCTCTCGTTAGCCGTTATCGTCGGCCTTCCCTAACGCTTATTCCTCTTAACATTATTAGCCATCCTCGGCGTCGCCTTACGTTAGCTTAGCCCTTTATCATCCCCTTTCGTTGGTATTTATTAACATTCGTTACGTCCTTTATCGTCTTCCCTTACCAGAGTTTATTAATATCAGAAGCTAATTATAACAAGTCCCTTAACAATAATAACGTCATTATTTGCTGGACATTAAAAAGGATAATAATAACAAATAAGTACATTTTTGGTAGGTTGTGATAAAAGCCTCCTCGTAGTCGGATATTTATTCAAGAAAGTAGGATAATATATATTCGGCCCTACTAGTTATATCTTATTATAATAACAATAGATTCCCCACTCTTTTTATAAGTATTACATTATTTTAGAGGTGTAAGCTGTTCGACCTGCCTTGGTTGTTTAATAAATATTCAACATCGGCGTCGAAATACCGGGTTATTATAAACCCGGGTATCACATTATTTAGCCTCGAATTTATCAAAAACAATAATATATTGGTAATTTTTTAGCAATTTTTTTTTCGGTTTATTATAACTTTTTCATTCAATTGATATAAACTTGAACTTTATTCCGCCCTCTTTTTTCCGCTAGAATTTCGTAAACTTTATATTTATCGTATACATATTTTCTTATATCGGTAACAAGAAAAACTAATTTCGAGTAAGTATCATATAAGACTTAAAAGCGAAAGGCATTTATAACCACCCGTTTAATTAAGTTTTTGTTAAATACAAGGTATTTGTTAGAAATATCTAAAACAATATTAAATAGGTTTGGAACGTCGACGACCTAGTATTAATTATAAAGTTAATTAAGTTTTTTCTCCGGACGGTTGGTTTTAATATTATAAAGGTTGAGTTAAATTTAATTTCCTATTTTATATTACTTTGACAAACGTTGTCAACGGTTCACCGCCGTTTCTATTCATTGTTCAATATATGCTATTATCATTGAAGTGAGTTTCGTACCTTCGCGTAAGTGTGATAAAAATTCGGCGATTCATTGTATTGGATTAGTTGGCAACTTTATATTCCTGTTTATCTTCAAGATAAGTAATATTTCGTATTAATTTACCAAACAGTTCGCGTTAAACCCGGTAACAGTCAACTTCCGGTTATTTAGTATAAATTAAAAAAATAGGTAAAAATAAAGTTTAGTCGTATTACAAAAAGGGAACGAAAATACGTAAGTGTTTTTATTTTTTTAATTTATACATTGAATATTGTTATTTATTCATACATAATGTGCCACAGATGAATATTATTCAACATTTACCAAAAAATATACCGTTTTCTAAAATAAGTTTATCTTATTCGAACCGTGGTTATTCGTAATAAAGGCTGGAAATTTATAAAATCTTCACTATATAGTCTAAAAGCGTTTCGAATAAATACCGACCATTATAAATTATATAAATGCGTGTTGAATAAACTTAAAAAGTTAGTTCGTAATAACTAATCAATATTGGAAACCGTTATTAATAATTAGTAAGTCAATTATAAAATCGATGGAAATATATGCCTAATACCGATTTGAAATGAGGAAGTGTTAAAGGAAGCTTTGTCGTAAGGTAAGACGAGGTTTTATACTATTATATTACATATACATTTGATATAAACTTCGAATATTTACAATTGTCACCTTTTAATAGAAATTCCGTTAAAAAATTTGAAATGAGATATTTTTACCTGGATAACTTATAATAAGCGAATGGTGGGTTCATTATAAAATTCTCGTCGTTAATAATTTACAACCCGACAGTTATAATCGACTATGATAAAGTAACGTACCCCGTGAATTAATTTTACAATTCGTAATTTATACCGATTATCTTGCCTTCATCAGGAAGCGCCTGGTATCCTCGGAAACCACTAATAGGCGAACCTTATATAACGGGTCGTTCGTTACTTTTCAGTTTTACAATTCCGTTAAGGTATCCAGGCCGAAGATGAGGCGATTACTCGGTGTTAACGAAGTTAAAGGGTTTAACGCGTGCTGGTTCCGCGGCGATATTACTAGTTTAGGCGTATTGGAATCCCACGGCGTTATTTTAAATAGCGATCCGGGCGCGGGCTGGACTCAGAGCGATCCCGTTTACGTCGACTCTTTGAAAACCTTTAGTTCGTCTTTAAGGTGTATATTATCGCGATTTAGCTATTAAACCTCCGTCATAACGAATTTATCCGCATAGCCTGCCGTAATATATGTTTTTATAATATATAATTTTATTAATACTACGTGAAATATAATGATGTAAATAAGTTAAAAGATTTGCACGCGGCACTCCATAACTACGGATTTATATGGTAATTTACAGGTTAATGTATTCGGACGGTCGCCCTGCATTATGGGTTTATACCCTAGGTGATATTGAAAAAGCGAAATGACTTCGGCTCATTTAGTTTAATGTTTCGAAATTAAACATGGTAAAGAAAAATATTCTATTTTTTTGTAATTCGTTAGGATTGTAAACGGGATGCGGACGTTATTGGATTTTCAAAACCACGCTTTTTAATAGGATATCACCGCAAAAATATTCTTATCGTAAATAATATAATTTCATTTCGTATTTATCAATCGTGTGTAATAGTAAGCTATTGGTTTTAGGATATTATCCTTATTTCGTTACGATAAATACTTTTTTTAACGCCGTTTTCGAATAGTTGGTTTCCATTATCGTTAGCCGATCTAGGTTTTAGTATACCAAAATAGGGGCCGTAACAAAGGTATTCTGTAAGGTTTGGAATACGTAGTCCTTTTGATTTATTTAAGCTTAACGAATTTCTTGATACTTAGTCGGATAATATAATTAGTTAGTTCGGACAAATTACTTATAAAATTTCGATAAAAGTTGATAAAACTTAAAAAACTTCGAACCTTTCGAATAATACTTAGTAACTCTTATTCGCGTATTACCCGGACTTTATTGAGATCGGCCCAAATACCAACTTTAACCGTTATAATAAAATCCAAATATTTTACTTTTTAAATTACGAAATTATACTTTTTCAAGTTTATATTTAGCCTAGTATTGTGAAAGCGTCCTAAAACTATATGAACTTTCGCTATATAATTTTATTGAATGCTGAGTAAAGAACTAAGAAAATGTTGAGGTAAAATTGAATAAAATTATTACAAATGTCCGTCATTATAAAATTAATATATCGTTAAAACGTTGCCGGCGTTTTCGTTAGCCTAAAAATGTAACCAACCATTTGAATGACCTGAATTACGTCCGAAACACCGTTAATTCTTCCTATTTGGACATAATTCGAATATGGTAAAAGGTCGTTCGAATATCTGATTTTGTAAGTTATGTTAACTTCGACAACGTATGTAGGGTTTCCTTAATTAAATGGAGGGGAAAAAGATCTTACTCGGTAATTTTATTCAATATCCGGTAATCAATATAAAACCTCTATTTTTCCCTCAGCTTAAAAATAAGTAATACAAGTGTCGCGGCCTATGAAAAGCTGATGCGAACCTAGCCTTTATTCATTGATTCTGTAAGTTATTGTCGAAATTCGGGAAATTAATTTCTTAAAATCGAGTATAATGGTTTTTAGGGTCGTATTGCTAAAGATTTACTGTCGTTCAATTCAATTTAAATGTAGTGGTCGAGTTTTCCTTTATATATGGGTAAAAGTATAATCTTATATTTATCGAATAGATCGTGAAATTTTGCTAATTTTGGTAAAAGACGTAATTGATCCTCTTCCTCCTTAATAATGATCGGTACCTTTATTTTTAAGATTCGCGTTATTTCGTAAAATCTTGTGGCAAAAGTTAATTGTGATTAATCTCCCATCCTTTGTACCTCCCAGTACGAACGTTTTGCTAAACCGATAAAACCCGATTTTACTATACCTCGTATATCCCTCGACTTAAAGCGTATTATTATTACGTCGATAACTAAGTTTATTAAATTATAAATTACTAAACGATTATCGTTAATGTTTAAAGACACCTATTAGTATCTTATCCAAGGTATTTCTAAAATTATATCCCGCTTTATTCCAGAAATAATATTTATTAATATTTATACAAAATTGAGTTATTTGGGTAATACTTGTATTTCGCCATAACCCTAATATCGTGCCTAAATTTCGAGTATATAATGACCAAATTTACATTATCCTTCACCGTTATATTAAAGTCTAGTTTATAATATAATAACAATTATAATGAAAATCGACTGAAATATCCAAAAATTAAATTTTATTAAAAAGTATAATGATAGGTAATAAACTTTTACTTATATATATTTTCATTAAATTAAATCTTTTTACTCGATTTTATAATTGTATTTTTAAACTTATATAACCCCGAAACGAAACTGTATTTTGGAGTTTGGTTTTCTTCGTCGCTGTTAATAAGAAACCCTTATTTATCTTTTCGACTTAAACCGTATGTATTTGTGTCGAAGGTCATACCGAGGGGAATTCGTAACCACATTAGTAATAATCCATCGAATCACAACGTACGTAACACCGTATAACGAGCCTAATCTAGCGTTTTCTCACCGTTATCTACGTCGTCCTACATCTTTGGTTTTGAAAGCGTACCGAGCTAGTTTGTTGAAATAACTGGAGGTAATATTAAAATAATTAGCCACGATTATTACAACTTTTAGATGATGATACTAAAAAGGCATAAACCCTTATTATAATTGTATTTTTATCCGGAAGTTAAACCTATACGGGTTTTGTTAATTAACAACCGAAATGTTGTTTCAAATTTAAAGGCCTTAATTAGTCGGCGAGCTCGCAGTACTTCGTTAAGGTTATGATATAGTTTATCTGGCTAATGTTTGTCGTAATAGATTTATCGCTGATACTTAAGGATACGCAAAAACGTAAGTAATTACATTTTACAGCCGAAAGTTAATTTAATCCATCCGTTTAAACTAATAGTATCTCAAACCTAATAGTGAATAGTATTTATATGTTTTTATCGCTTATAAGCAATCCTTTTCATTAGAATAAGGATTTATCCATGTAATAAGGGTCGTTAAAAGTTGCCTTAATATGATCGAAAAACTTGTTTATATCGTATATGCCTTCGTATCCGCTAGCTTTATCATACGTCATAATAATTTGGTTAACCGTCGCCGTATGATAACCTTACACGTAACAAAATTTATATCGACTTTTTTCAATTTATATTATATTCTCTGTTAATATAAATTCGATCGTTTGGCGCGTTGTACCTACATAAAATCAAATCCGTCGAATTACGGTCAGTTATATAGTTTTCTCCTACCTTAATCCCATAGAAAACTAGTACGAGTTACCATTAAGATGGCTTCGAGTTGTTCAATCTTAGTTACGACTTAAACAAAATCAGACGTAAAGTTGAGAGTTAAAGTCGATCAATCTGATGATTATTATTACTTTATAATACACCCAATATAACCTATAGTGTTTTGTAAACGAAAAATATCAGTTTAAATTGGCCTCGAAAGGGTAGCATGTAAATTTATTAAGGTGGAGGACTAGGTATTTATTGACGGCCTATCTTTTCAGATAAAGTTATTGTATAACGTAAGATTATTAATATTTATAATTGATTCATCCATTATAAGTAATATTCCTTCGAAAATATAAAACAAAACTTTTATAGTATGTTAAAATACGACCTACGATAATAAACGAAGTAGGTGCCAAATGAAGTTTACTATCAAGGTATAGCGGAAAATCAAAAGAGGTTCCTGTAACCTATCGTACAGGACCTATGGGCATGGCCAGTACCCAGTCCGTTACGTATTCTTATACGTATCATACACAGACCACACCTAGTCCGCGCCTAGACCAGGCCCGAACCGGTTACTGTATATACCGTTACGTGCACAGTCACGTAATCTATAGGATAAATGGACAATGGCTTGAGTCCATAACACTCAACGTCTTTAAAAAAATTAATAAAGATTTCTTGGTGTTTTCGATAGCGATATCGTCGCTACCTTTAAGTTGCCGTAAAAACCGACTTAGCCTAAAAGTCTTCTTTACTTACTGCCATAAAAACCAACTCAACAGTAGAGGTCCTTCGTAAAAATCTTTTCTTTACCTTAGTCTTTTACAAAGCGTGACCAAAAAGTAGTTTTTCCTTCTATTTAGCTAATCTGTGCTTAAAATAATAAGCACTGATCTGTATTGGTAGGCCTTTATCGTTGTAACGTAGTCGATTAGAATCACTGTGATCGAAGTAACTGGTGCTACGTTGATATTGTTGATTGATGTGTCAAGTTCTAAGTTTGGCAGACCGCTAGCCAGTCTACATACTACTTTGTATGATCAAACGCTTTAGCCTGTGCCCCACTTTGAAATAAGCGCCTACTAAACTGCACTTGCAGTACAGCTCACAAACTACAGTCAATTTGCAGTATGTACAATCAACTTTACTGCAGGTAAAGTTGACTTGACTGTATTTCATCTGACTGCTATTCTAATAGTCAAACCTATTAAATATGGTTTTAAAATTAGTAGTTAGAGGTCCAAGATTAAGCAAGCAATTTCGAAGCGCTCCTTGAAACATCTTCAATAAGTAATGAATCGATATACACCAGTTTTAATGAGGTCGTAAAGTAGCTTCACAATATGTAGGATGGTTTTGAGTAAATAGTATTTCCGAAGTTTCACTGGTATATAGGCGTAAATATAACTTCTAAAATATTTTATTTATTATGTATAAGTTTATATAATATTCTAAGACTTAAGATGAAGGTTTTATGGAGTGCATAAAGAGGCGCTAAACACACAAATTAATCAGTAGCTCAATAGTTACAAAATTAGAGATGGAGTTATTTCATCTTTTTTTCAATGTTGTTGTACCTCTTAATGACAAAGCGGATTTTTTATAGGGTTATCCGATTTTATTCTTTGCTCCATAGACTGATCGGGCAAAAAAAAATATTTTTTTGAAATTATTGAAATAAACTTTTCAAAGCAATAGACGCCTAATTCGATCAATACGAAGATTTTGTTATAGGGCGATTTTTTAAAAAGGCTATACGAGGTGGTAATAACGCTCTTACGATGGAGTCTTATACTTAACTAATGGTTTGACGTCTCCTTTTATATAACGAAGTAGTTTATGATAAAGGGTATAAACCATTTCTATTTTTAAACTAAGCAGAAACCCTAGTGGACATGGTATTGGCTTTGTTCATATATGTCATTCGCTATATTAAAGTGGCGGAGGTCATGAAGAGTTATTCAGAAGGTAAGTAAATTTTGGGGGATAGTTGTTTAAGTTATTTTGAAAGTAATCTAGTTAATACCCTTTAGTAGATTACGCTTTTAGAACTTTATCCACCTTTTCTTTTTTTTACTCATGTATTATTGTCCAACGGAATAGACTCATACCGTTTGGTAAGGTTACAAGTACATTATATACTTTAATACCGCTAATCTTTTAAAGGATAGTCTATCTTCTTTTGATGTTCAAACCAGGACTTTAAATTGAAAGAAAGGTTTTAAAACGCCCGTTTTCCTCGGGTTGTTCCTTGTTGGCAACACTTTCGAAACGTTATTACTGGCCTGTATGAAGCGTAAAACTACTATAGATTTCGACACAATATTTACTTTTTATACCGTTACTTTTAATAGTACGAAATCCGTATAAATTAGAGGATAAACGCTGAAGATAGAGAGTGTAAAAATTCGATTACTCGGACTAAAATTATTGTTTACTGCGCTTAAGACTACGTAAAAAAATGGTTCCTTCGTATTTATACCCTTGAGTTCTTTACACAAGACCATATACGCTCTTTTAAACGGTTTGTAGTAACATTTATACTTGCTCATACCCAAAAACGCCTCCATCGGTATTTACCTACACTTGCTTCTGGCTATCTTAGCCTTGGTTCGCCATTCAGTCGAATTAAAAGCTGTGTCTGTATCGTGAGTGATTTAGTCCGAACGTCTAAGATAGATGTTCTTTTAGCAGTTGATCAGAGTATATGAGTAGTTTATTACAAAAACGTTTCGCGTAAACTTTGCAGCTTAGAATAATATTACAGCATTGACAGCATTGAAGACAGATTATTCGTTAAGGTATATAATATCTATAATTACCTTGTAGTTAAAGTTCACGTCATTTTCAAAAAAGAATTTGAATCGCTTTAAAGAATATAAGTATAACTAATATTCGTGGTAAAACTTATTTATATTATTTAAAGTTTCTTTTACAACGTCTGTGTAGCTTACTATGTAAACTATCCGTAATAAGCGTTTCGTAACCGGATGCCCGAACCGTTGGTATAATATATATAGTTTTAGCTATATTAAGTAAACGGCTTCGATTATGCGTATTCCTGGGAAAAACTATAGATGTACATAATTCAAACGGAGAGGTATAAATACACTATTCGAAGCGACAATGATTTAGTTCATTCAATTTCCCATTTTAATTTCGAATTTATTTCTATTAGAAAATTAATGTAAAAATAGCTGCTTAAATTTTGGTATAAAAAACTTAACCCTTTCGAATTGTATATTTACCATTACTATATCTAGTAAGAACACCTTATTTTTGTCGAATGAAACTTCCCAGTGGTTTCCTTTTTTTTTTCGAGTAAGAATTTGGGAAACTTCGTTGCGAAAACTTTAAATTATCGTTTTCCGGCGATCGAGATTTCTACTACCTTGGTATTTAGCATAATACATTAAAACCGGTTACTATATTTATCAGTAAACATAAATTAAAACGCTATAAAGGCGTTCTGTACGACGCTTTTGCTATCTAGGCTTATTTTATGTAGAAATAAGGTATCTTACAGGCCTGCAAATACCTACTGGTTCATTTCCTTATCTTAAGTCACGTAAGTCCCATCCTTCTCCGAGCTGTTTTCCCTAAAGCAATATTCGTACGGGTAAACGTCTTAATTCCCTTTAACTCTTTTGTAATAGGCTGTATACGTTGTAAAACTTACTTATTTTGGTATTTAGATGGGTAATCAGATTGAAATTATTGTTTAGATCGAATTTATTCGTATAATAATTGGTTGGTCAATTAATAACCGACCTTATTATATATAATACATTGTTTTTAGGGACCCGTAAAGCCTCGTATTTTTTCTTGGTATAGTGGTGTATGTAATAAGCTTCGTATTTAGCTATAGGGGCACCTCCGTTAGTATCCGCTGTGTCTTCGGTTTTCATGGCTTTGTTTTTGGTTTTTGTCGCCTTTGTAGCCGTATTTGGAGCTTTTATGATCTTTATACCTTAAATACGTTTTGGATCGTTCATTTAAAACGTAGTAAATTGTTTTGGAAAAATTTGGTTTCGTTATTTGCAGGCTCTCGTTTTTAGCTTTGCTAGTTATAAATGTTAAACCGAGGCTCACCTATCGGCGCATCGAGGTCTTGAATAAATTTTTTAGGCTTAAACATAAAGCCTCCAGGTCCTTCTCCGGTTTAAATAACGCAAGGTTAAAGTCCGGATTTCTACGGCATACTTTTGTAATAACTTGGATGAATAGTTCATCGTCCTTTTATTTCGGTTCAAACGCTGCCTAATACTTTTAAAAACTTGTAAATAGGGTAGTAATTATTTTTTTGTGCTGTTTTATGGGTATCTTCCCGTTGATTTCCGACGGATTTCAATGTAGTATTAATGTAATATTTATCATGAAGTTCGTATTAATTTCTTTATTAAAATGTATTTTAAAGCGGTTGTAACATTTTGTAACATGCGAACCTGTGTTAGATAATATCAATATTAATTTTTACCTACCTAATTGGTATACCGGGCAGCAATATATAAAATTGGGAAGTTTTTTTTTTTTTTTTTTTTTTTTTTTTTTTTTTTTTTTTTTTTTTTTTTTTTTTTTTTTTTTTTTTTAACATTATAAAGATTTTTGTTGGAATAGCAGTCAAATGTAGTACAGTCTAATTAACTTTACTTACAGTAAAGTTGATTATACGTACTGTAAATTGACTACAGTTTGTGGGATTTGAATACACTGCACTGCAAGTGCAGTACAATAAGTTCCCACTTCAAAGTGGGGCACAAGCTAAAGCTTTTGACTATACAAATTAATGTGTAGACTGGCTAGCAGTTTACCAAACTTAGAACACAAACACACCTTAATCAACAATATTAATGAAACACCAGTTACTTCGACTAAAGTGATTCGAATCAACTACATTGCAACGATAAAAGCCTACTAACACTCATTAGTGCTTCTTATATTAAGCACAGATTGGCTAAGTAAAAGAAGAAGCTGTTTTCCGGTTAAGCTTTATCCTTTTTAGGTAAGGGAGAGGAATTTTTTTTGCGAAAAGCCCCTATACGTTGTGCAGTTGTTCGCGGCAGCAAGTAAGGAGTACTTATAGGCTGTGTAGTTATTCGCGGCAGTCTATAAGTAAGCGACGGTATCGTTACTTGAAAATACAAAGAAATCTTCATTGATTTTTTTAAAGGCGTTAAGATTAACCGCTAAAAGTCTTAAAGATTTTCAAGCCGGCAAGCTCGTAAACGGTTAAGTCAATACCATTGCAGCTATTACTGCAGGTAATACTATTGCAAATCGAAAAAACGATTAAGTCTCACGTCTTTTTATCTATATCAACCTTAATAGCAAACCTATGACCTACCACTTTATACCACTCCTTTTTTTACTTCCTATGTTACTTTAATTGCTAAGTTCGTTTCTTTAAGAGAAAACACCAAGTTACGCTGAAAAAGACACGTTACGCGATCTAACGCTAAGTCGCCAAGTATGCACACGATTTTATGCCGAAAACACTAAGTCTCCACGCCCACAGATTACTAAGTCTATTACCATCAAGCCTTACTCCATCCAGATCGTTACGATGACTTTAAAACGCACTAAAATCGATTCCGTAACCAATCTCATTAAAAATGAGGCAATTATTGCCTTAGGCGTTATCTTTGAGAAGCACTACAACAAAGAGTTATGGTTTACCGAAGCTATTAAAGACTCTGCCCCAAAGAATTTGACTAACGCAATAGGCCACTTTTTTTTCGACACAGATACTACTGAAATCATTCTTGAATCAATGACCATTAATGAATTTTTTAAAAAAAATTCAAACCCGGATTTTAGATATGTGGAAAAAGACGAAAGATCAAGTAAAAATAAGAATAAAGGTCGAACTATTTACTTGAGAAGTGAAACTCCTTGCGAAAAAAAGGGAAAAAGGCAATTTGACCAACCTACTTGACGAATACGCTATGGATAAAGACCTTTAATAAACCTCAGTTAAGTGTAAAGAAATTGCTAAATACAATAACACTTAACTCCTATACATATGTTCGAGAGAGCCTACACAAACTTAAATAAGTAAACGTGAAAAATCAATTAATTTACATTTCGTAAACCCTTAAGTATACCAATCAATTCAATAGGAACCACAGCGTACTCCTTAATACCAAGAGGATTATCGTTAAGTCTCCCGCGACAGAAACCCCTAAATCTTCTTCCTCTAAATTCCTTAACACGTCTAGTTTCAACAGTTAGATTAAGGAAGGACTGGCTTTACGCGCGAGCCTATTATAAGCATAATCACTAGCTTCTTTCCTCAAAATTTAGCTAGAGGTAACTATCATACCTACCAACACTAATAACCTTAGTCTTTTCCCTAGCTAAGAGATATAGAAGGTCCTTACGACTAGTACATTACCCTTTCCCCTCGACGTATTCCTATGGTAGATATGAACTGTACGACAATTACTACGTTCGTTAAGATTTGAAGACATAAGGAAAAGTATAAAGATAAGCTGTATAATTTCTTCGACGTCAAGTTACGTCTATTCTTTAACATTTGCCGCCAGATAAGGGTTAAATTGCCAGGGTTTCACTCGCTAGTTCCCAGTATTTTTACTATTTAAGCCGAAGATTACTACCTTTAGTACCAAACGAATCATTGCTTCTTCCGCGAAATCCATCATATCCTAAAGGGATATTTCGAATACGATATTAATCTTGCCTAGTATTACAGCGATTAAAATATCATGAAGTAGTCCTACATACTAGATTACTAAAAAGAGTCGAAAGTAAAATGTATTTCCTTGATTAAATGCTTAATAGGCTGAAATTTTGCCAAAAAATAATAGGGAACATGGGAGCTAATAAAGGTACCTAACGCTAACAGGTTCAGCAAACAATTATGGGTTATAAAAAGTTTAAATACGCCCTTTAATATCCGGATGCCACCTGTAAAGAGTTCTTTAACCAATTACGATCCTCGATAGCGACCGTAACTACTTGAATTTCCGGCTCGACTAATATATACCCTTAAGCTCCGGAATTTAGTAACGAAGAAAAAGACCCTTCCAATTCGTATGATATTAATAGACGATACGGAAGTCCCAACCAATACGGTAAATAGAAGGTCCGGATCTTTACCTACAAAGGAAGATATTCCTCTTTTTTAAGGTTTTAAAACCAGCTAAACAAGTTTACATCAAACGCCAAAACATATTATATTTGCGGTAAATAAAGCTATTAATTAAAACGTTATATAATTGCTGAATGCGAAGCAAAGCAGGTGATATACTATACATAATTCCCATTTACTTTCAATTAGGATTATATCGAGTAAGTTATATAGTTTGAAGAAAGAAAAGATACGGAGGAAGAAAAAAAGCCAAAGGTTATCGGCTGGTCCGAAGATACTGGCACCAGCACTGGCCCAAAAGTAACGTAATAATTAATCGACCACGCCTTTTTATATTGCCTTACAGGTAAATACCCTTATCGCCGCCACGACAATAAAGATTTTGGCACTATATACCTTTTTACTATTCGAAAAAGTTATACTAAGTAAGTCTTTTAAGGGATTATATTGGATACAGAAGGAATACGATACTTGATAGGAGGTTATTCGTAATATTTCGGTTTACGAAGAGGTACTAATATTGCTACGGATAGTGATTACGCGGATACTAGTAAGTCTAAGGTTGGCTTTAGCTTTGGAAAAAAGTTATCTTTACTAAGATTGACGACGGTTAAAACTGTTATTAGCCTTAATGTTTTCCATATTTTAAAATCCCTTACCTCTCTTTTCCTTTGTCTAAAACTTATAAAAAACCTTAGTGTTAACGATAAAGTTTAGATTGAAGAATTAATACAATTTAAAGCCGGTAAAAGGTTTTTACTCAACCTTAAGTAAAGGTACCTCTGGTTCAATCTTTAAGAGCCAATGGTAATAGTGTTAAATCTGACGGAGGTAAAACTTCGTTAATTTTACCGTAAGTTTAACTACCCGGAAATTAACAAACTTTATAAGGTTTTAAAGGCAATGAACTAGGCAAATGGGAATTTTGAAAAATTAAGGGTAATTACACGCTTTTACTACTATTGCTAAATATACTTCTAAACCTCATAAAAGTTTAAGTTTACGTTAAAATTATTTTTTTAACTCGAAAGCTTTTGTCAACGTATTTTACCTAAACGGTAAGCTAATATTACACGTTGTAAATTCCGTTACGACTTTTTACGGCGTTAAGTTCCTTGTAACTATTATAGTAAAGATAATATAGAAGGTATTACGTACTTTGTAGATTAACACGTAACTTGGCCCACTAAACGTATTGATTTACGATACTGGTATTAATCTTGTTGAGATAAAGTTTTAAATTAATATAAAGTTTACAGGGATTTGATGAAAATAGGTTCCCGTTAAAATTCGATGAGGTATTGATAAGGTTAAAAGAATATATACCCTTTTATAAAGGGTTTACGATATCCTTATATTAAAAATCGGACGCTTTAGAATATAAAAAACACAGCTTTAAATAGCTTTAAAAGGTTTTAACGATTATATTAACCCTAATGGACTTATACTAATTTTACTAGAATCAAGGACTTATCTACGTATAATAGCTAAGTATCCATTTTCGTTAAATATCCAGAAACTTGTTATAGCATATAATAAATCCTTCAAGAAAATAAAAAAGAAATCGGCACGCCTCTAGGTTAATAATGCCTTTAATATCAAAACCGGACCTTTAACAACAAATGTGATTTTACTTCCCCTTTAAATTAAAGTCTTTACGTGGCGCGAGTTAGTCAAATAGAATAAGCCCTATGAAATCTTAAGTATTAGTTAAAACCGCTAACGGCCTCTTAACTTTCCGAATTACATAAGTTAAGCTGTATTGAAAACCTTTCGGGCTTTTTAAATTTGATAAAAGTCTTAACGTCGATAACTTTCGAGCCGAGAAAATTAGCTAATATAACCCTCCCGAGCCAATTATTAATAAGCTAATAAAACGTTGGCGGCGTAGATAACCACTTAAGAGGGGGATACACACTGAAAAGGAGGACGGCGATAAGGATTATAAGTCTAGTGAGGCATATACAACGGCGTAGATATTTTAGAAGGAAAAGTTTAACGGATTTTTTTTTAATTACGCGTTAAATGCATTATTAATATATTATGTAAGCGCTTTGAGGAAAGTAACCAAGTGGAAATTAACGTCCTCATATTATAAGGGATTATATAATTTGTGTCGTTAATGTAATTTAAAGATTAAAACGTTACTATTTTTTAATCGAGGATAATTTACGAAGTTGAAGATAAAACTGTAAATGGACTATACAAAAAGTTACAACTAATCGTTCAAAGATGAGGTAATAAGGTTAAAAACTGGATCCTTACTTAATCGCCTATAATTTCAAAGATTATCTAGTGTTTAATCGTCGGTATTATAACAAATTCAACTATTGATGTAAAGGATTGGTTTACACTTTATTTCCGGAAAATTACGTAAGCGTATATATAATTTACCATCTATTTTCAGCGGATTTTACTGTTAAAGTTGTTAAAAGAATTAAGGGACAAGTTCCCGGCTGGTACGGTAATACGTTATATTAAGAGTTTATACGGATTAGTTGAGGCAGGCGTTTCCTGGTTTCTAACGTACCAGGCGTATTTTAAAAATAGGCTCAGTATAAAGACTTTAACCTTTAACATATACCTATCAATTACAAAAGGTAAAAACTTTGGTAATATAGGTATGTAAACTAACGATACCTTTTTCCTTAGTGATATTGTGTTTATAACCGCAAAACAAAGTCTTATCGAAAGGTTAGACTTTTAAAAGTGTAAGTTATTGAAAATATTAGATAAGGATATATAACTTAACTTCAATAAACTGTTTATCTGTATTGATAATATTAATATTAAAAACGGCATTTATATTAGCTTACTCTGAAAAGGGGTAATTTATAAACTTAGCGATTATCGATATAACCAACGAGGTAAGATTACACAAATATGTAAAATAAGGGGCCCATACAGCTTATTTTGTTATGTTATATTGACCGGAAATATCGTACGACCTTTTTATTATAGTACAGATATAAAACCTATAAGAAGAAGACTTTAACAAGTTAAATAAACGGATTAAGTAGCAAATCGACTATGTAAGAAGAGGAATTAATATGGATTTTATAAATTTGACGAAGGCGAAGCAAATAATCTTTTCGAATAAGTTATTTGTTAATAATCTAAACCTTATATCGTAAATCGGCTTTCTAATAATACTCATTAATAAAGATAGGTTCAAAGGTTAATTTACGATTACCAGAAACTTTATATATTAGATATTTATTGAGTGTAAACGCGTAACCTAGAGTATATTAACTTTAGAAATATACGGTATAATGATAGGCTGTAATATTAATATAGTGTTTAACGGTATATTAAGGATTATTACCGATACCTATAATAATGTATATTGACTTCCGGAACCTTTACAAATACCTATCAAAATTAGGTATAACTAATAAAAAACATTTCATAATAGACGTAATAGCGTTAAAAAAGGTATACGACACCCGGAAAATCGATAAGTTCCGGTGGATTAACGGAAAAGACAATTCTTCCGATACTATAACCAATGCTTCCTCCAATAGCGCCTTGAAAAGGTTTATGAATAGCAATACGCTAACTATACGAATCGAAGGATACGTAGACCGCCCGGTACGTGACATAAAAAAATAGGGTTGCCCTAGTAAACTGTAAGAACCTCAAGGTAATAGTGTCAATGGAAATAGTTTAAACTACTGGCAAAAGGTATACAAGTGGTGGCGTACCTGATTTACATAGATCTTTGGCGAAAGATCTGTGCACGGGATTTAAGGAACGAAAGCCTTGGAAGGGTGAAGTAAAAGGGCCGTAAGGGGCTGTAATTATGGTTGATTTCAGTACAGATTGATTGAAATTGATAGGGGTCTGGCTTATCATTGGCTTACAGATTCAAGAGGGATTTCAAAGAATGCCACCAATTGATAGCAAGCCATGTTGGTATGCGCAAGCACAAAAAACAAAGCCGCCAGTATTGGAATAGCAGTCAAATAAAGTACAGTTAAGTCAACTTTACTTGCAGTAAAGTTGATTGTACATACTGCAAATTGACTGCAGTTTGTGGGATTTGAATACACTATACTGCAAAGATAAAAGCCTACCAACAATTTTATCATGAGGAATACCATAGGGTTCGCTACTGTAATTTTCGGTCCTATCTTACAACTTGGAAAAGTTCGTAAACTTTATAGGGTTACTTTTATTAATGGGGAACCGGTGTGGTGGGAGGTCGCGTTATAGGTAGTGGTTTATGATTATCGGGCCGTAAGACACGTATAATTGTTTGTCGCCTTTCATATATCTTTCGGAAACGTTGTTTTCCTTATTTGGAGCTCTCTCGCCGCGGTCAGGAACGATGTTAAATGCGTTTGAGGAGTATCGTAGTTTGTATCTCTTTTTAAAGGAGTTTTTTTTTTTTTGAAAAGAGTCTATATTTAACCCACGGAACGGATAACATTCGCGGCTTTTCCTCCTCTTCTATCGATTCTTCGAGTTTAGTCTGCCTTTTGCGGGACTAGATCAGTTTTTTTGTATTGTTTTACGTTTTATTATTTTCACCTTAGGACTTTTTTTCGCATTTCCTAAACAATCTTTTTTTCTTATACTCCGTTAACCAATATCCTTTTATAAGGTTAGTTTATAACACTTTTTTATTCTCTTAGTCTGCTATATTGCTTAGTTAGACCATAACAAATTGAGCTTTTGTAATACGGTCGTTTTGGCTACTTGAAGTATTCATTTCTCCGTTTTGAAACTGTGCTCATAGTATTTTAGAGATCGAGTCATATACTATTTGTCATATTTCTAACGTTTAATTTCAATTTCCTTTCTCAGTAATTATCGAATATACTCCACCTATATGCCTTTTTTTTCCAATCACGAAAAATCTAGTTTATAATGTACGTGTTTACCATATAATTGTTCAAATTCTTTGCTGATGCTTTGATAGTATTATACTTTAAGTTTAAGTTAATTATTGGTAAAACGTTTTTCCAAAACAATACATATTGAAATAAAATGTCCATGTATTTGCTAGCTAAAACTGTGCTTCTTATTAGTGGAGTTATAATATCGAGGTTATGGTATGTAAGGTATTAGTATAAATGAATCGAAGGAATATTGGTTTTAATACATTTAAGATGGTGTATTTAATAGGGTTTCGAAAAAGAACGGTAAATGAAATAAAGATAAAATACCTTTAAACGTTTCAAATAAGGTTTTCAATGCTTACTAATATAAATGAAATACCAATAATACGTACTGTCTTCGACCTTATATCAACTTTCTTGGCATAGTTGTATAGACCACCTTGTTAAGAAAGGTAGGGGGCCTACACTATAAACCTTAACAGTACTTACTTTCGAGAAAAAAATTTAGGTCCAGCCGCTCTTAATACTATCACTTCACATGCATCCCATTCCACCACAACATCTTTAATTAGCTTTAATACCACTTAAATCTTTTTAGGAAACCCCTTTTTGGCTATAAAAATCTTAGTCGGCCTGGCGCACCGCATACGCAGCGGTGTATCCAGAGAAAAGCCCTCACAACCAGCGATTCCGTCTCTCGTTTCTTATGCTAAAGTGGCCCTTTAGACTTGAAGTTGCACTGAAATTGCAATTCAAGTTTGATTTATTTTTCGTTTTAAGAGCTTAAGTAAACACCTTATAAGCTCTCGAATCTAATATCTCTATTTATTTATTTATTAATCTTTGAGCCGTTGCCACCTACACCAGCACCCTGTCCTCTTAGTAGGGCCTTCAGATTGCAACTTGAACTGTAATGTATATTTAGTTCCTTTTACGTTTTAAGGTATTGAAGACAGAAGTTTATTAAAAGAGTTCGAATTTAATGGCTCTATTTATTTATTTGCTTATTTATCTTTAAGTCGTCGTTACCTACACCGGTTCCCCGCTCGCTTAGCGGAGCCTTTGACTATACTTTAGATGCCTTTCTTTGACTGTTCAGAAAAGAATTTTCCCGGTATACCATACGCTTAGTGATGTATCCTTCTACGATTATTTTTCACTTCTTGGGTTTGTGGTCCGTGGCGAAAAGGTGGCTCGGGTTATGACTTTCGAAGTATATTCTTTACCAAGTTGTAAAGTATATCTTTCCTACCGCCACGAGCTTTTAACTATTATATGTGTGTTTCACAGATCCCTCACTCTTTTAGAACCGCCGTTAGATCCTCAATACGAGTAGGCGTCGAGCGGGGACTAAGATAGTTGTGTAACGAATCTCGGCTAAGGTTACAGCTTTTATGTCTGTACAATATTACGGGTTTTTAAGCTATGGGGTTTCCTTAAGGTCTTAATTAAAAATCTAACTTAAGGCTCGATTTCTAAAAGGTTTTCTTTTTGTTTTTGTACCTTTTCGTTTTTTAAATAAAGGTTGAGGCGTTGGACTTTTCTTTACAAGTATATTCGGTTAAAATCCCTTTCTAAATCACCTAGTAGTGTTTGCTCTCTTTATCGTGACACGTGGATAAACCAACATAAATATGGTCTATATTCGTAGTCTCTGTAATTTTGTACTATATAGTCAGGACTAATACGGTTGATTATAAAACCCTAACAGCATTTAACACATACGTATAACAAATTTCCCGAAAATTGTCCACAGTTGTATAGAATTAGGTTTTTAACCTTATGTATTTGTCTATTTGAAGACATAGCTTTCAATGGTTTATTTAACGGATTGCACGGTAGAGTTTAGAAGAAACTGTAATTTTTTAATATAATGGTTGTTGTGTGTATGAATACTTGAGTTGCGAGCCTTCCCGCCGGTATATGTATGTATTTCACATTGGAGATAGTCACACTATACTAGTTATATGATGGGCACTACCTGGCGATAGTAAATCACAAAACAAAATACGTACCATAAACGAGTTAAGTGTTCTAAATTAGCTATTTAACATTCACAATCGCTGTATTGGTTAAATAGCTAATAAACTTAAACGTCTCAAATAACGATTTAAAAAAACGGTATGTAATAAAGCTAAAATAGTCAGGGAAAAAGGGAAAATCGGGAGTTTAAAGTGGAGAATATGTGTGTAAAAGTAAAATAGTATAATAAGTATTTCTAATGCTATATTAAGCGTTTTCGTAATGTGTCTCAACGTTTAAAAAGGTGTTTTTAGGGCGTGATGTGTTTTTGTATAGGCGTTTCAAATAGGTTTTTCGGGGTTTGGTGTAATTATAAGGGCGCCTTGAAAGTTGTTTTGGTTACTTCCTAAATATGTGTAATCGGTTGAAATACTACGTTTGGCGTTTTCCAAGTTTGTCGGAGCGTTATAAAACTTATTTTAAACGTTTTACAAATTTATTAAAGCGTTTTAAAAAGTTTTTCCGGATAGGTTTTAGCGAAAAGTTCCGAAACTTGATGGCTTACGTAACCGATACATAATATGATGTTTCTCAAAAAGTGCCCGGATACATTCAAAGCGATAACCTAGTTAATGGATAACATCATAAGGATTTTGGTAGTTACAAAGTACTAACTGAATTGAAAATTTCATTCTAAAGTTATCTTTTTTAAAGTTACTCTGGGTTTTCAGTCTTTTTACATTCTTTTATATTTATTTTAAAATTTAATATTGAAGTACAAAATTGTTGAAACTATTATAACATCCCGTTATAAATATTTGACTAAAGTTTGTATCTTTTTTCATAATCTATTTATAGTTGATCGAATCGGCTATTAATCAGTGTTGGTAAGGTTTCTCATACGTTAATATTAAAAAAACAGTATTCAAATATTAATCATAGATAATTAAGAGGGGAAAAAAGCATCCGGAAAGTACACGCCTCAGGTGAAAGCTTATAAGCTCTCACCTAGATCGTGGCACTCTACTATGCACTCTGCCAACGTTCCTTTTGGGTCGTGACATACTATCATGCACTTTGAAAGAGAGCATCTTACAGCGTGATACGTCATTGTATACTCTTCCAGAGTGCATCCTGCAATGTAACCGTTTACTAACTGTATGGATATACAATCATATTTATATTACCATACATATGTAATAATTAATTCTTCGAATACCACAGGAAATACCTCGAAGTCAATATGTCTATTGTACTCTTAATAATATCCTTTTCGGTAAATAAACATTATCTAATAATCGGAGATCACCAGATACAAAATGTTGCGGATTAGCTTTATCATTATTAATAGGATACAATTACGCATGAAAATCGGTATTCGATATTTATATCAAAGGTTATAACTCATCTTTACATGGATTTGATACGATATTTAACTTTTCATATTCATAAGTTATCGCGCGAATCGCGTTGAAACAAATTAAATCAATTTCTAACAAAATAGTATTATTCGAAAAAAAAAATATTTTGAGCTTTAAACTTACGCAATAACGAGTCCAACTATTAAAAATACATTTAACAAGATTGTAAACATAGGCAAAAAGTCAACAAGTTCCTTACCTACTAAGTTCTACACAAGCCAAAATGTCAAGATCGCTACCGCAAGTACCAAAATCGATGTTATCGTCAACCCTGCAAGAAAGTAAGTAATTAAGGCTATCGGACCTATCTTTTCCAAAAGAAAAAAAAATACAATAAAAGCCTTTGGTTTAAGGATGCTAATGAAACCTCAACTAAAAAACACCTAGACAATTACGTTAGCTAGTACATCCTCAATATGGATGTTAGCGAAGACTTTGACTTTAGCTAACGCTCTTTTCAAAAGTTTCTGAAGTTTTTTTTAGCCACTAGGGTATTAAAATATGAAATACGATCCAACGTACTGTTAATACCAAATTAAAGGCATAGAACATCAGGCGTTGGATTCACATACAAGAAAATACTTTAAAATAGCTGGCAGAGATCTTATTCAACCTGGCCCAACTGAAAGAATACCCTTAAGACCCACACTCTAAAGAAAAGAATATTAAATAATCTCAATACCCTTATATATGGTTCTGGGAACCTCCCCTATACCCTTAGCTAAGTTAAGCATCTTTACGTATTAACGATAAGGAACCTGTTAATCTTCTCGGCAGTCAAGCCCCTCCATGTAACAGCGCGAAATACGCCCTTAACAGAGAAATGACAAGTAAAGCAGTGGCCGCCAATACCGCAAAAGGAATTAACGTTGACAATTTATACCAGTTAATTAAGAAAGATCGTCAAATGCTTTAAAACCTTTAAGCCTTTTTTACCCCTTAAGACTTTAATCAGAATCGTCAAGTAAGCTAAAAACCTTCCTACGGAAGGTTTGTCTACACGCGTAAGCTTATCACAGGTTATACTATAAGACTTTATTCCTCGGTTTAGGCGACTAGCAATTACCCTTAACACTATACCTTAACAGCTCCAATGCTTAAACTCCTAGGAAATATTACCAATAAAAACTGGAATAATTATCGCAACCTATCTCTAAGACCTATCAAGATAGTTAATATTAACTATAACCTTTTCACGGACTTCGCTAAAATTTGGAACGACGTAAAAAGTATTACGGGAAGCTTTACAACATATTCGAAACGAAGATAATTCCCTTTTTAAACATTTATAAATAGATGGAGGTTCTTTCTTCTGGTTTTCACTTACTATTTCCCGGAATCTTTATAGATTACGCTATGGATTACTACCTAACCTTCGTAAATCGAGCAACTACCTTTCGCGAAGTTTACAATAACATGAAAAGTTATTTCAAACACGACGATCACTTTACTCAATACCATACAGATTAGGCCACCACGAAGTAAACCACGATAATAGCGAGAGAGAAAAAGAAAATACCAACAGATATGCTTAATTAAATACTTAATAAGTTGATATTATATTAACAAGGAATAGGGAAAGCTCACGCTGGTGAATTCACACTTCGCGAATAGGTACAGGCAGTCGTTACAGACGTTAAAGAGTTTAAATACGCCCTACAACTCCCAAATACCACTTGCAAAAACTTTTTTTAATTATTTGAGTTTCTCGTTTACAACTGTAACAACGCATATAACAAACTCACCTTATATTTACCTATAATATGGCAACTTATCTAACGTGGATAAAAAAGATCTTATGGAAGTTAATTATGTTGAACGCAAATATAGTTACAGGCGCTTCTTACGCTTAAGGTTTAGCCCATTGATTAGAAAATTAAAACAATAGCCAAGTTGACGCTAATACGGCCAAAATTAAAACGGACCTGTTAACCGCAAGTACTATCGTTGCAAAAGTGGAAAAAGATGTTAAATTTGTAGTAAGTTTGACTATTCGTCAATTCGATACCCTTAAGCCGAACAAAACAACAAAGAGATAATGTATTACATTGAATAACCCAATACTTTTAAACAGGATTACTTAAATTAAATCGAAAACTTTAAAGATAACAAGCTAATTATCGATAATAATGCCCTTAAGTAAATCAGGTAGCATAAGGATATTACTTCCCGCGTGGATTGATAACTATCCGACTATATCTTTCTATACTGTCTAGGTGGTAAAGACCCTTACCTTTTCCCTAATCAAGCCTTTAACCCTTTACATACTTTTAACCTTTTCGATCGTTACGTGGACTATATATTTCAAGGTATTTTGCTAAATACAAGGGCAGTAAGGTACTTAATAGAAGGCGATTCTCAATAGGAAACCCTATGGAGAGAAAATACTACGGCTACTAAAATTAATCGTCACCATACTAATAAGACCAAAGTTGACTTCGGATTAGACGAAAAACTATCTTTACTAGGGAAAACGGTAATTTCAATTATCATAACGTTAATCATATTCCATATCCTTGAATTCCTACCAAATGTTTTTACTTAGAGAATATAAAAACATTTAGCATTCAAGTTAACTTAATGCCGACGAGTTGGTTAAAAACGGCCAGAGGTTTTCCCTTACTTTTAAGTAAAAACAGCTATAGTTTTACCTTTAAGGCCCTAAAATAATGTTGTTAAACCTGACGAAGCTTGAAATACATTAATTACACAGGCGATGTAATTACTTAGCCGTCAACAGGATACAAAAAGTCCTAAAGTCCTCAAGGTATACAATATATAATACTTTACCCTAAAATCTATTGAAAATCCTTGACATTAGTAACAAACGTATATCTAAGCCCTCTGAAAGTTTAAATTTACATGAAAAAATGACTAAAACTTTTAGTACAAAGTTTTTCTGCATGTATTTTATTTAGATAATAAGCCTGTTTTTTACGTCGTTAACTTTGTAACCTCTTTTTACAAAGTCAAGTTTCTAAAATACCCTTTCGGCAAAGGATACGTAGGAAGTATTAAGGATATTATAGATTAACATATACTTGGGCCCACGTAAAGTCGTTATTTACAATAGTAAAACAAACTTTACGATGGCAAAGTTTTAGGAAAATGCCAAAATAATAGGTATTTAGTGTAAAAAAATGCCTGTAAAGGCTTATTAAAGCATCAAAAAGATTAAAAGAGTATACGCCTTACTTCTCCGAGCGTATAAAATCTTTACGTTGGAGATTAAAATCTTTATGGATCCGGAAGCACGCCTTTAGATAACAGTAAAGGGCCTAAATAATACTGTGGGTCCTGACGGCCTAATGTTAATAATGTTAGCCTTTAAAGAGTACCTACGCCTAACGAGTAAATCTACATTATTAGGAAGTATTTGAAAACGAGTTGTAACTTACGGTAAAGCACTAAAAAAATGGCGAAAGGAATCGACACACTATGAGGTTAACAATATTCTTAATACCAGGAACGGCCTTATAATGATCGACTTACTTTCTCTACCATTACAAAATAAATTCTTTATATGACGGAAGCCGGATAAATGAAAGAAACTATATAAAACCTTGAGTTTCGCTAACTTGAGAATAGTTATTCAAACTGTTAACGGTTCTATGTTTTTTCTTACCATTTGGGTTAAGCCCTATATCAGGCTTATTAACGATAAAGCTTCTTAAGCTAGATTCCAAAGATAATACAAAATTCTTCCACCCGTTATCAACAAACCAATGAAACGTTGCCAGCGTAGACAACCTACGAAAAATAGGAACGTTAAAAAGAATAAATATACACCGGGTCGTATTTACAATATTGGTTAGGTGAGAAGGTAAAAAGGATAACGAAAACTTATAACTAAATCTTCGAATATAAAGTATTATTAGGGTTTTCGACACACCCTTTAGCAAAAGCGATAAAGTTGAAATTAACGGTTTGCTAATTCGAAAAATCGTACAATTAGTGCCGAAAATCGACTTTAACCTTTAAAATCTAAATGTAACGATTTTTAAGTCGAGTATTATTTACGAGGTTGGAAGAAAAACTAAAAGGCGGTCGTATGAAAGGTCACGCCTAATCGCTTAAAGATAGGGCGATAAAAATGAAAAATAAATCCTGATATAGTTGTTAACGATTTAAAAAAAGTCAGCTAAAGCTTAGTAGTCAATTTAACAGTAATCTTACTAATTAAAACTAGAGGCAAGTTTATGTTTAATAGATGAGATTTAACGTAGTCTTAAATGTAATTAGTAACCGACCTATAATGTATTATATTAATAAAATTTCCATAGGAATTATAGCTCATTTATCTTTTAGAAACAATAATATGATGTATTAAGTCTTTGTATGGATTAGCTAAAGCAATCGCTTACTATTTATAACCTATTATTCGCATTTTTAATTACGATTGGATAAAAAATCTTTAATATACAACCCATATTTGCTAATAACGTAAAAATTTAACCTTAGCTTAATTGGTATATAAAAAAATGATATTTTCTTCATGAAAACGGCTGGCTTCATAGTATCGGAATAGCAGGCGATTAAGGACTCCAAGTTTTAAAATTACAATCCGATTCCAACGTTAGTAGAGGGTAATTAACTTAACTTTAACGGATCGTCAATTCGTATACTTAGTGTTAATGCTGGCTTTATCTTTTACCAAAAGGGCTAAGGCAATGATTTGGCTATGATCGACAAGATTAGCGTAGCCAAGACCTAACGTTACCTAAAATAACGTGCCCGAAACAGTTATATTACTATCCTATGTCAACCGAAAACCTCTTATAACCTTTCCATCACGACACAAGTACAAGACTTTATAAAAAACGACTTTTACCGGTGATACAAAATAATTAGGTAACAGATGTAAAATATGAACCGAGGAATTAATATTGTCTTAATCAACCTATCGAAGGCTAAGTTAATAATCTTTACGAATGTTTTTTTGTAAATAATACAAACTTGTCTTTATAGATTAGCTTTCTTATAACCCTCGTTAATTAATATAGGCGGAAAACCCAATTTAGTATTATCGGTAGCCTAATTCACTAAATCTTTGTTAAATGTAAGAGGATTATACGAGACGTATTGGCTTGAAAGATATACGGTAGGATAATAGGCTTTAATATAAGCATAAAATTATAAAAAAAAACCTTCTACTTTGTTACTAGGCAGTTTCAAATTCCCTAAATCCCGGGAGTAATTTATACCGATTCGAGGAGCCTATTTGAATGCTTTTCGAAACTTGGAAGTATCAATGAGAAACGTCTGAAAATTAATGTGATGCTATTTCATAAAGCTTACAAAAAGAAGGAGATTAAAAAGTTCCGATAAATTGACGGAAAAGATAATACTATCAATATTATAACGAAGGTATCGCCGAATAAGGCCTTCATAATGTTTATAAATGTTGGTAGGGCTTTAGACGTTGAAATGTTGTTGATTCGAATCGTGGTCTTCGAAGTAACAGTAGTATTGCATTGGTCAAGTGGTGAATGTATTATTCTAGGTTTGGCAGGCCGTTAGCCAGTCTTCACTGCAGTTTGTATGGCCTATTACTTGTCCCATGCCCTAGAGTGAAGTGCAGCGTATTGCACTCGACTTACACCCAATGCGGTAAATCTGTATAAAGCAATACACTCGCAGTACGGTCAACTTTACTTATAGTAAAGTTGACTTACTGCATTGTATACAATACTATTCCAACACTGGCGGCTTTTTATTTTGTACGCGCACGCTAGGGTGGCTAACCAATCTTTTCCGGTTGCTACTAAATTTCCTCATTGTCAACTAGCCAGACTCCTATCAATTTCAGTTAACTTCCATACGACATTACTCCAATTTACATGTAAATCAACCTCATTTGACCTTAATTTTTCCATTATCCTAAGGTCCGAGTTTATTAACTCCTATAAACAGTTTTTCCACCATAAACTTTGTAAGTCTTTACTTTAACCATGCTACTTAAACAAATTATAATTTGACCGTATTACTAAAACAAATGACTTTTATTAATCCTCTGGTAGTCTTTTAGTTTACAAACACATTCCTATCCGCTATTACGAAATTTAAGCTTTCCGGGTGACCTATTAACGTAGCTTTCGATATATATTGTTAGTCTATTACTATTTACAAACTTTTCCAAAGCCTTATCTAACGATGCTTTCGTTATAGAGTTACTAGGATTATCCTTATTATCGATTTATCGGAGCTCATTAATCTCCCTCCCTTTATAGGCTTTACGGAGTGCTATTACATCTATTATCAGGCGTTTTTCGCTAGTGGTTCCAAGTTTTGAAAGGCATTCAAAAAAGCTCTTCGAATCGGTATAAATTACCACCGGGATGAAAGGAATCTTTTGCTGTTTGGTAATAATATTAAGGGTTTCCCATAATACTATACCTATGTTAAGGCCTGCCATTATACCGTAAACCTCCGATATTAACACGTTTCGTGTAATCCTTTTACACTTGATAAAAGTATAATAAATTAGGTTACCAAAAATATTTAACTAGTCTTCCCATTAATATTCGTTAACAAGGGTCATGAAAAAGCCGATTTGTAAAAATAAGTTGGGATTATTTATGAAGGACCCGTCCATAAACATTATTAATTTAGCCCTTAAAAAGTCTATTAAAACTATATTAATTTTGAGGTCCAGATTTCGCATTATCCACTCAAACCTTTTATTTAGCTGGTTAAAATCTTTATCCGTTAGCTTTTATATTTACGTCGTAATAAATAGGTCGTAAAATACGTTCGGTTAGCATAAAGTAACAATATAAGTAACTCGAATACTTTATTTCAAATATCGTTAAACTCTAGCCTCGTTAATCTTATTAATTATAGCTAAAATAATACCCCAACATCTTTAGCGAAAGTTAAAGCTAGAATTAACACTAAATATACG
Source organism: Anisogramma anomala (assembly GCA_038502455.1). Taxonomy (NCBI): domain Eukaryota; kingdom Fungi; phylum Ascomycota; class Sordariomycetes; order Diaporthales; family Gnomoniaceae; genus Anisogramma; species Anisogramma anomala. The sequence goes on along the minus strand of JASMMZ010000006.1, from coordinate 15,721,630 downwards.
GATTGACGATTTATTAAAGTTAAGTTAACTACCTTCCGTCAACGTCATTACCCACTTACAATTTTAAAACTCAAAGTTTTTAATCACTTGTTATTTTTATATTACAAAGCTCGTCGTTCCGTCGAAAAGGGTATCGTTAATTTATATACCTATTACGCCAGGGTTTTTTCTTACGTCACCAGTTAATACAGGTCGTATATTGAAAACTTTATCGTTAGTCGTAATTTAAAGTACAATTAATAAGTTGAAAACTAGTAAACGTTTACTTCAACTAATCCGTATAATAGTTTAATATAATATATTACCGTACCTAAAAGGTATATGTTACGGAGCTTTTATGGTAATTTTAGTAATAAAATCCGTTAATCATTCGTTAGTAAATAACTTCATATAAACTTACATTATATTACATTGATTAAATATAAACTTACTTTTAATTTTATTTAATAAACTTACTGTTAAAATGACTACTAAACGTTAATTAATTTTTAAAATCGTTCACGACTATATAAGGATTTGGTCTTTACTTTTATTACCGTATCCTTAAACGATTCAACGTAATTTTTCGTATAACCGCCCCGTAGTTTTACCTTTAACCTTGTAAATAATCCTCGATTTAAAGATCGTAATATTTGGGTTTTAAAAGTTGAAATCGGTTTTCGGTACGAACGATATAACTCCTCAAATTAACAAGCTATTAATCTCGATCTTATCTCTTTTCTTCAAAGGTTTTCCGAAAGTTTTAATAATCCTTTATACCTGAAACTTTAGTGTTAAGTTCTTGTTATCCTTCTCTTTCCTATTTACCTAAGTAGTATTATAAATACGGCCCGGTATATATTGCTCCTCTTTAACGTTTTTTTAAAGGTTGTCCACGCCGGTGGCGTTCCATCCACTTGTCAATAACGGTTAAAAGAGTTTCGTATGAACTCAGTTACTTAATTTAAGGGTTTTTATCATCAGTAACCCAAATACAAAGTTCAACCTAGGTAATTCGAAAGGTTATGAAACCGTTAATAATTTTAATAAATACTTTGGAGTTTACGATACTTAATATCTTATACGGGAATTTTTATTTACCCGTCTCACACTATACAGTGACTTTATTTTTATAATGACAAAGAAAATTCGTCGTTTATTATTGGGCCGTTTCTGATATTTAGGGCCTTATTAACCTAACGGCGTGCCTATTCTCTTTGTAGCTCCCTTAAATCTTTATTATAAGCCGTGACACGTTTTAAAATACTTTCCGAAAGCGGATATTTACTCGTTAGGCGTAGGTATTCTTTAGAAACCAGTAACGTTAACACCAAACCATTAGAACCTACAATATCGTTTAGCCATTTCACTACTATTTATAGACGTGCCTCCGGACTCATTAAACTTTTAATCTTTAACGTAAGAATATTATACGTTCGGAAAAGTAAGGTATATGCCCTTTTAACCTTCTAAATATTTTAGTAGGCCTTTATAGGTATGTATTTACACTAGATACCCATTATTTTGATGTCTTTTTAAAACTTCGCCGTCGCAAAATTAGTATTAATATCGTAGACGACGATGTTAGGTAGGTCTAGGTACGTATTAATTAATAATATTCTTAACTTTGTCCATATATCTTTTAACAAAAAGGACTTTAGAAACTAAACCCCGAAAAATAAGGTTACGAAGTTATTAATAAAAAAAACAAATCTATTATTTAAGCAAAATATATTAATAGAAATCTTATAATTAAAATCCTCATCATCTTTCAACAGAAACTTCAATTTTGGGGGGACTTAGGTATATGTTTAACAATAATGGTAAAGCCTTTGAATAAATTTTAATGCAAAATATGTCATATTTTATACCTTGCGTACTTTAAGGTTTCATATAACTTGTTCAAGGCTACGTAATGAAGACTCTGGTGTAATTAATATATCTCCGGTTTTATTAGGTTTAACACCACTATTTTCGGTCATTAAAAATAAAACTATAGGTGCCTTTATTTAAAGGCGAATAAAATCCTTGAGCCGTTTTTTACCAATTCGTTGTAGTATTACATTGGTCAAGTGGTGGATGTATTGTTGTAGGTTTGGTAGGCCGCTAGCTGGTCTGCACTGTAATTTGTATAGCCAATTTCTTGGCCCATGCCCTAGAGTGAAGTGCAGAGTACTGCACTCGACTTACGCCTAATACGGTAAATCCGTAAAAAGCAATACACTTGCATTACAGTCAACTTTACTTACAGTAAAGTTGAACTAGTGCACTGCATGCAATACTATTCCAACAATAAATAATAATATGCTAACTATAATTATTGAAGTTTACGTTAATAATCTGCTCGGAAAGCTCAAATCACGTAACAGCGGTTAGAGATATATTAGTAAATTCAAAGATTACTAAGGAATTAACGATAATAACTCATTTAATTGTCATGCCTAAAATAAAGGGTTATATGGATTTGTGGCGAAAAACGTTTTGTAGGAGTCGATAAAGTCAGACCTTGGAGCTGTGGAGTAACTAACAGCAATTGGGGTCAATTTGTAAATAAATGGACGTAATTCGATTGAAAGGTCAATTTAAATTTCCAGGGGTTTAGCTAGTTGATAAGGTCGCAGTTTAACGTTTACCGGAAAAGATTGGTCAAATATACTAGCATGCGTATATAAACTAAAAAGCTGCTAGTATTGGAATAGTAGTATTTACAATACAGTAGTTCAACTTTATTATAAGTAAAGTTAACTATAATAACTGAAAATTAAGTATATTATATTATGTAGGCCTACTGTATTTGACTATAAGTCACATGCAGTATGGCCCCACTTTATACTAGGGCATGGGCCAAGCAATGGACCATACAAATTACTGTGCAAACTGGCTAGCGGTCTACCAAACCTAGAATAATACATCCACCATCTGACTACTGCAATACTACTATTGTTTCGACCAATCGAATTGACAACGTTGCAACGTTCAAAGCTCTACCAACATATTAGGAATTTATATATTCGATTGAACCTGGGCTGGAATTTAGCAAAACCAGATATTTTGGTTGCCCCTCTATCTTGTCATCTTTATTATAGCCTTTTTATATCAGTTTCTCATGATAAGGCACGGATATAGTGATTTTATATTATATTTTAGGCGGTTTTAAAAGTTTAATGCGAACGGATGAAACGCTTGATATAAAAAGAACAAAATGCTTCGTATTAAGAATATTATCCGGCCTTTTAAAAAATTTAAAAGCTTTAGCAGTGACTACCTATCAAGCCTCTAAAATGACAGGTACATAAAATGTATATATACGATCCTTTTAGTCCTTCAATATTTCTAAACCTTTATCCAAATTACGAACTGTTCTTTTAACAATGGAAACTTAAATTAAAATTCAACTAGGCTTTCATTTAACGTTCGCCAGCAATAATAAAGTTTTATGTCTACCAACAATATCTACGTTTTAAGTTCGTCAGATAACGATAAATTATTATCGTTACCAGCGTTACCGCGAACTTTGGCGGCTCTATAGTAATAACGACGTTGATTTATTACAAACCACAAACTTTGAATTATCTAACAACTTTATTACGGCGGCTAACAAAATTTGAATAGCTGTCGCTTACTATTCTTGTCTCTACTGTTAGAAAAAAATAGAGTTTGGGAAACAAAAGGCGGCGGCGGAAAAATCAATGTGAAAAGAGATAATAAGGGTAACGGTGGGGGCATTCGCGATAAACTTATTTTTAATGAAATCCATATCACCTTCGCTACTATTATCACCGTCGCTACCAACTTCACCTCCACTGGAGAAGGAGACTAGGCGCGCTTGCGTTTCATGACGGACGCTTTATAGCTCCGCGGCTGTAACCTATGTGACACCGCTCTCTATCGTCTCAATGATGGAATAAAGGGGCCGCTGAAGGATGATTAAGCGCTCAGCCAATACCTTTATAACGACACTAATAAAATGAACGGTTAGTGGCCCGATTATAATGATAACGATAGAAATACAACCGCTTTTACGTTTTTTCATTATTGTTTATCAGTTTCAAACACTTTTACGCAAAATTAATAAAGGCTTTTATAAATGTAACAAACGTACATTACGTCTATCCTACTACCTTTTACATAAGCTCTATTATTCAATCCCAATAAAAAGGATGGAATAAAACCAGTATAAGGTTGGATTTTAAGCGATAAGATAGGGCTAACTGAATCTAGATTAGTGGGGATAAAAGTGAAGGCCAGTAAATCGGAAAAGGTAAAACTAAACTCGGAGGAAAAGGGCCTAAAAACGCGTTTATGCCTTTCAAACCTTATAAAATTCGTTATGGAGATGCGGCGGCGTTGGCATACAGCGCGTATAATGGTAGCGAATATGTGGGTTGCGCTTTCCTTCTCAATATGGCTACTAATTACCTTAATATAGAGACCTATATCAATGATGAATCATAAAACGCAAAGGTCGTTAACTAATGAAGGGTTAGTATTAAGCATTAAATATAAGATAGATATGTAGATGAAGTTTTGTTGAAATAAAAATTTTAATTTGTTTTACATTGTTTCAAATATGCGATGTATAGGTTACTAAATATATAAAGATTTCCTCAAATATCTCACGGAGTCTAATAATAAATGAAACCACAACGCGTTTTACTTCCGCCTTTTTTTACAAGCAATTATCATACATATTTCATTTACGGGTTCATTTTTATGAGTTTAAATAATTGTACCTCTGATATAAATAAACGCTGGGAAGGGAGTAACTACATTATAGCTCTCAACCCAACTAAAACTACAATTGATACGCTTCCAAGTCTCTAAACTATAAGGCACCTTAAGGCTATTTTGAGAGGAAAACTCAAAGTTACTAGGGCCTATATAGATGCTAGGCGAACTCGGGTTACGATTTCTCCCACTGGTATATATATAATTATTTTGTAACGTTCAGTATTATACTTCATAAAAATTATTATCAGTTGATAGTAAAATATAAATAATAATAATATGTATTTTCATGTACGTTGAAAAGAATACATAATGAATTTAGCGAAATTTGACAAAACCAAAGGGGAAAAACTATAAAGTTACTTTAAAGAAAAAGTTTGAATAGCTTATATTATTACATTATGTTAACTTAAGGTATTTTACGATCTATCAATTACAATATAAGTTTACAATCTGTAAAACAGAGATTTTAATAGTTTCAATGAGTATATTAGATGGTAAAGAGATAATTTGTATAAAAGGATTAATATAATATGAGTGGAGCTAATGATAGCCAAATTAATAATTTTTACCAATAACGTTTTCAAGAATCATACAGGTTTTACATTGTAAATCCGATTTTTTTATAATATATGTTTATGATGGTAGGTTCAAGAAACGATTTATAATTTTTTTAACTTTATTTATTTAATATCTATGTAGAGTCAACGCATAATACGAAGCGTATCAATATTGGAAGTTTATAGTATAATTATACTTTTCAATATAGATATAATGTCGGTAGGGTCTAAGTACTTGTTTACGTGAAATAAAACAAGTAGAAGAGTAATCAAAAGATGATTGGTATTATAGTAAAGTAAGTCAAGATAGTTGTCAAGAATAAACATCCAGAGGTGTACGTTAAAGTCGAGGGCTTAAAAGCCCTCGCCCAGAGCGTATTACTCTGGAATACTTCTTCTAGACCGCTCCACGCATTTCCGTCGGCCTGGAATAGCATTCCATACCGATCTATGCATGATACACTTTGCGTCTTGTAAAAGTGTAGAATATAGCGTGACACGTTATCATACACCCTGTAGGAGTGTACCTTGTAATACAGTTTACTACCCTTTGGCCTATGTATACTATCTGTAAGTGTATATAGTAATATCCACATAGGTATTTTTTTCTTTCTTCCTTATATACTCCGTATCTATGGCCTAATAGTAACAGTATTATTGTAGTATCAATTACAAAAGGTCTAGATTAATAGTAGTAATCATATTATTGTTGCATTAATAGTAAAAGGTCTAAATCAGAAGTATTAACAGTATTGTTATCGTATCTATCTCAAAAGGTTCAAATTACCAAGTTCGGCTAGGTTCAATAAACTCTGGTCGCGGTAGTAATTATAAGTTGACCTTGGATAGTAAAGCCAAATAAAGGCGATATAGTTGGTAATTGTAGCTTTTATTGCTTCTGACATGGTTGTTACGTAATAAAAATTACGTGATTACGTAGTAGGTTAGTATAAAAATATATATCGTTTTCGCTCCAGGTAAAACTTCCTTTTTTCTTTTTCTCTAAAGGCGCGTAATCCCAGCTAATACAAGTTCCTATTCTAATCTAACTTTTAGTTTATCCAATTAAATCAAGCCGCTTTAATATATGGTTTACTTAGCCTGTACATATACTAACCTATTTCCCCGAATAGATGCCGCGTAAAAATAGGACTATAAGGTACGATTTGGCGTGTAAGCGTTAGCGTATCGCCGCCGCCATAGCTGCTACAACCGCCGCCCCCGGTACTACCACTACTAGCAGTAATAGCCCGCCGTTTTCGGGTAAAATCTCCTTTATAGCCGTAACGCCGCCCACCCCCGCCACCCCGCTCGCCGCCACGTCGCCAAGTATTATTCGCCGTTCTTTGCTTATAATACCTAGTTGAACTAGGTATTTATAAAGTAAGAAAAAATAATATAAATAACTAGTGGAATAAGGCGTAAACTAAGTTTATAAATAATTATTCGAACTATTATCATTATTATAATACCCGAATCAAAACCTTTAACTATATTATAGATTTCGGAAACGAAGACGCTCTTTATAATCTTTTTACACTTAGTAAAGCTTTAATAAATCATATTTCCACAAAGCGTAAAGACGTTTCGTGCCGGTGATTTGTTACTAAGAATAAGGATGAAGCCTATTTATAGGCTTTAATCGTGATTATTAGTAAAAAAAAACCGTCAATTGAAACAAATAACTTTATAATACGTATATTAAATGGTATAAATTATATATATCGCTTTATATTGTGTATTTTCTATAAAAGGAGTTTGGTAAGCGCCTTATATATATTATTCGTTAGGTCGGTTGGGTATTATGCGGCGACCGAAAGGTTAAATACCGCTTTTGGTTATATTATAAACGTTACCCAAGATTCGCGTACGTGTTGGTATTTATATTCGTTGGCTCGTTTTACGTTATTGAAGACGATAAAAGCCACCTTATCTAATTATCTTTTTTATGTAAGTCTCCAAATACAGTTTCGAAGTGTAATCGTGGTACTATTCAAATCGATTATATTATTCTTTAATGTATAGGCTTTAGACTTAATCTTTGAGCCGGCTTCCAAAAGTTTCCTTTTTTAAGACGCGGAGAACGAGACGTTATATAAAGTTAAAGTATTGTTTATTTGTATTTCGGTAAATATAAAGCTTTTCGAACGGGTAATCGATACTAATTAATACGGGTTGAAGGTAGAGTTGGTTATCCCGAGACGCTCTTTATCATACTTTTAATAAGTATTATACTAGTATATACCGGCTTTAGCTAAGCTGTAAAGCGATTTTAGGATACGTAGGATTATTTTAGGCGGGTATTATTACTTAAGGTCTTTTGATATATTTACGTAGATCCGCCGTTTTAGCCGTTCCTTAGATTGTATGTAGGTTTACGTTATATTTCGGAGCTCGATATATAGGTTATATGGTTCGTTAAAGGAGGCTACAAGTATAAGAATTAGGCGTTGGGTAGCCTGTTGTAACGTAGGTTATTTGGTTATAATATCTTTTTTACCTTCGTCGTTATAACTTTTAATAATTAGGCGAGTTTTTTTCGTAAGGTTTTTTTAATTTTATTCTTTACTTTATGGATAAGGCGGGTTAGAAAAATCGTATAGATACCGTAAATAATAGGGTCGAATTTTTCAAAACGAAAAAACGCTTAGGTTGATTAAGCCTAAAATTTCTTTTTAAGTAAATTGTTCGAACGGGTTATTTAAGGTGGTAATAATACCTTTATAGAGCAGCTTTAAATTAAGTCTGCGGTTTAACAATTCCTTTTACGTAATAAAGGAGTTTGTAATAAAGTTTTTAGGGCGTTTTTTTCGTTTTCGAGCGAAAGGGTCGCCTTCGAAGGCAAGGTTTTAGTAGGGTTAACGTAAATATATCGATTTTATCTGGCGTAATCGGGTTAAAATCGTATTTCGGGGATGAAGCTAAATGTTATGATCCAAGCATAATAGCGGGTCAGGAAGCAAGCCCGCATGCAACTAAGCCACTTAGAGCCTGAAGTCCAACACATCAGGTAGAGAATACCTCTCCTTTGTCAGTAGGTAAATGACTAAGCTAATCACGTGATTAGAATCAGTGGGATCAGTACTGATCCAAGTGATCCAGGATCAGTGGGCTCAGCACTGATCCAAGGGATCCAGTAATGAAGACGGTATAAAGATATGGATATATAAGTACACGGTTGTCACCACATAGATAGTATTTCCTTCATAGCTCTTCAGTTGTCAATCTCAGTATTCAGTCTCAGTATATTCTGAATAGCCTCACAGCTTTTGATCATTACTTACACGGTTGCGATATTGTTCACTCAGTACCTCTGCTACCTTCTTGATGACATAAACCCTCTGACACCTTCTATATACTCACGGGTATTTAGTGTGATCATTACACTAAATTCGAAGTCGGTCTAAATTCTTCGTTCTGAGGGGTAGCATATAGGTGATTTTGGTCGTTTCCGTCGTTTCAGGGGGTGATATATAGGTGGTTTCATTCGTCTTAATGTTTTAAGCCGATTTTTTTTACCTTTTGCCTATATTTATATATTATCATCTATCGGAACAAACTTTTTTCGTTCGGGAGATTAACCAGTATATTATAGCCCTTAAACTCGTTCATTTTCTAAAGTTCAATTTATCTATCTTTCTTTTTTAAACCAAAACTTTTAATTATAGTAGTAAGTCCAAAACGCCGGCGTTACGTAGGTTATTCCTTATAGCCAATGTTTTGAATACATCGTTCTTAGCCCGTACCAATCGTAACGCTATTATGACTTTTACTACAGTATTAGCCCTTTATATTATAGATAGTAACAGTATAAAATTTATATGAATCTTCGGGTAAATACAGAAAATAAAAAGTGTAGAAATGAACTTACTTGAGCTAAAAGTATTATTAATTGCATTAACAGTTATTTAAAGGATAGATTCCTTAAAGATGATACTCTTTAGATTTTTAGATAATACTTTATACGCTTTTTTTAACGGTTAGTAATAACGTTTGTATTTTCCAATACCCTATAAGGCTTTTATTGGGATTTGTTTACATTCGTTACTGGCTATCCGGGCTATAGTACGCCATTCAGTATATTCGAAGGCCGTATTAACGTCGTATATAATCAAATTTAAAGGCCCGAGGTAAATTCTAGACTAATAGTTAACCAAAAAGTTTTAATAGTTTATAACGGAGGCGTTTCGTATAAATTTAGCGGCTTAAAACAATATTGTTACGTCGATAGCGTAAACAACTAGTTAGTTATCTAGATATATAATATTTATAATTATTTCGTAATTAAAATCTATATCGTCCTAAAGGCGGATTTTAAACTGTTGGGATATCTGTAAGTATAACTAATAATTATAGTAAACCTTTTCGATAACCTTAAGTACGTCTTTTTTTATATCCGTATAACTTGCAATATAAAGCAGTCATAAAAGGAGTTTTATAGCTAGGTATCTGAATCGTCGATATAATACACGTAGTTCTGGATATATTAAATAAACGACTTCAATTATAGGTACTTTTTGAAAAAAACATAAGTAACTGAACTTAAATCTGAATGATACAGATATATTATTCAAGGCGCGGATAAACTTGTTAATCAAATTCTGGACTTCGATTTCGAACTTATTTATATTAGCTAGGAAATATAAAAATAATATTTTAGAATTTATTATATGAAACTTAACCGGCTCGAAACGTGTTTTTTTAACGACTATTTCGAACGAACACGCCTTACTTTTACTAAATAAAACTTTTCGGTATTTTTCTATTTATTTCAACTAAAACTTCGAAAACTTTATTATAAACGCGTCGAACTAACACCCTCCGACCGTTCAAATTTTGACTACTTTAATATTAGATATAATACCTTAAAACATGTTCCAGTACCTATTGAATAACGTAAATTATAACGTTATAAAGACGACTAACACTTTCTTAGCGTACTCTAGTCTTGTAATATACCTCAAGGAAACGTCTAATAATCCGGTAAATATATAGTAAGTGGTTTTGTTGTTTTAGGCCGATAAATAGGTATTATCGCCTTTAGGATTGTCCTTTCCGAATATATTATCGTAAAAGTAGATATTAAGTCTATTATCTGTACCATCTTACTCGACTACTTATACTGTAAAGTTAGCTTCCATTCGATCCTCGAATACGTAATCGGCCTAAAATCTTCGTTTAATTCCAATCTACTCGTAAGCGGAGTGGTTTGTAAACTAGTGGCCGATTTTACCGTATACGATACACCGTTTTTATAAACCTATAAGGTGTCGTATATCTTTCTGTATGTATTACTATAGTTTTGATACGTTTTTTCCATTTTCGTAAGATTGTCCCTGTCCTTTGCTTTTAAAGCTTTCTCCTTAGTACTTATACTTTAAAACTTTGTTTTACCTTAGGTAAACCTTAAATCTCCGGTCTAAAATATAGTATATTATTTTGGTAAAGTCTGATTTGGTCATTTAGGCCTCGCTTCTGGTTTCATTAGCTACGAATATTAATTTGAAGCTTTCTTATAGGTGTTTAAAGGTTTCCAACGATATTTTAAAATTTATATAAAAGGCTTTGAATCCTTTTCCGGTTTAAAAAGTATAAGGTCAAAATCCTGGTTTCTAAGATAAGCTTTTATTATTATTTAAATAAAAAGTTTATCGTCTTTATATTCTGGTCCGAAGGTCATTTAACACTTTCAGAACTTCGTTCATAAGACGGTAAGGATTTCCTAAGTGTTTTCATCGGTATTTTCTACTAGTCTCTTACAAATTCCCACGTTGGATCGGTTTAATCCTTATCATATAATACGTAGTTAATCTGGTATTAAAGTAGGATTAAAAGCGGTTATAGTACTCGGCGAATATATCTATTTATATAAGGTAATATATATACTACTTTTTAACTTACCAGAAAAGTATACCGGGTAAAATAACATGAAATTATAATAGCTTAATATCTATTTTTTGAAATATATCAATTATAACGTGTATCTTATTATCTAGTACGTCGTATAACTCGTCGCTATAATTATTATCCCTATCCTATAACCTGGTAAAGTTGGTTATCTTCGTAGGGTCGCTCCTATTTATAAGGAAGCGATATAGTAGGAGGTTTCGGTGAAGGTTGTAATTAAAGTGTAATAGTCCATACAGTACGTATTAGCGTTTTACGCCGCTTATTACCTCCTAAATAGGGGTATTTTACGTATTCTAGCCGATTATTACTTTCTAAAGCGGGTTATTATTTACTTTTCAGCCGATTCTATTATAGCCAAACAGGCCATTTTCAACGTTCGGGGTATATTCTTATCTTTATATCGGGTTAAAGTTACGTTTTAAAAAGGCTTTATATTCGACCCTTGTTATAGATAATCGTTACGGTACCTCCTCTTTTTTTTCTAATTCTTCTGTTTCTATTCATCGTTAGGCGTTCAATCTTAACGAATGTTATATCCCAGTTTATAGTAATTCTTCATAGCTCTGGTTTACAACTTTAATCAGGTGTTTTTTACGCTTTTACAGGTAGTATCCTTTTACAAATTCTCCTTTTTAAATTTCTTCGTCTATTTATTGCAGTATATATATAAGCTAGGCCGTTATAGACAAGGCTTTTACGATACGTCTATTACTTTTATAGGGTATATTAATACCTTTACTTCGTAATTGTTTCCGTAGAATTCTTGTAATCGTTTTATTTACCATTGCCATATATTTAACGTTTAGTCTGAAAAGTTTTCTATAAAATCATAAAAAGTCGCGTCCTTTGATATTGTTGTTATAATAATTCAAAATCATAGTCGTAACATATATATTTGCCGTATAAGGATTAAAATATTTTACTAAAACCTCGATTTTGTTATTCTAAAGATTAAGGTCCAAATATTTAAGGACACTATTTCGGAAAAACGTATATATAAAAAGGTAATCTATATAATAGTTAGCGTTTACCAGATTTATTACTAATGAAGCTATTATATGTACGTAAAGTGTAATTTATATATAGTTTAGGGTGGTTTAAAATTCGGGGTAACGTAGTAAATACAAATGAAATAAGGTAATTAAAGAGGTCGAATTAAAGTTTACCAGCTCTTATTAGCATAAATGAATTTTAAACGGTATATAAGTAAGGTGTAACCACAAACCAGTTCAAAGTTTCAAATTAGTTTTGTTAGCGTTTGTAACGTTATACTAGCTAAACGGCTTGTAAAACTTGAAGATTTTAGGTACTAAACTTAGAATGTATAAGGCGAATGTGGGTAAACTTAGAACAAATAAAGCGGATATAGGAAATTAGGTAAGGTAAGGGAAATATCGAGTTATTATATACTCCGATATATGGGTCAGTCCGTGGGTAACATGTTGTAGCAGAAATTAATAAAGGGATCGGTTGGTTGTTTAGTATATAACCGATATTTCTAAGGCGATCAGGTTCTTTATTTGTATGTAACTCATATTAGCTTTGCCGAAAATTGGATAGCTTCCAACGAAAGGTTTCGAAACTTAGTGTTTTTAACTTATATAGCCTAGTATCCGGTAGTTCTTAGTAAAGGTTTCCAAATCATGGTATTTTGGCTTACGTGGTCTAATATGTAATAGGATGATTTTTTAACAAGAATGAAGGTTACATGTTTAGAACGCTAATGTAAGCTGGTGGTTGATAGAATGGCGCTAATCTTTTTAAAGTTAATTCGGATCTTATAGTCTTATAACGCTTTGGGTTTCTCAGCGTTCCCGCGTAATTCTATACTTCCATATGGTTTTTATAAAGTGTAATGTTAAAACACAGGAAGTTAGTACCGTTACAGCATCCCGCTATATGTATTTAATAAGTATCTATTTCTTTTTCCTAGGCTATTTAGAGTCGACCGAATCAGCTATTGATTAGCGCCGGTAAGGTTCAAGTACTTTTTTACGTCAAATAAAGCAAGTTAAAAAGTGATCAAAATATAATTAGTATTGTAATAAAGTAAGTTAAAATAGTTCTTAAGAAAAAGTATTTAGAGGTTTATGTTATAGGTAAGGGCTTATAAGCCATCTCCCAGAGCGTATTACTCTGGAATACTTCTTCTAGACCGCTCCACGTATTGCCGTCGGCCTGGAATAGCATTCTAGACCGATCTATATATGATGCACTTTGCATCTTGCAAAAGTGCAGCCTACAGCGTAACACGTTATCGTGCACCCTGCAGAAGTGCACCTTGCAATACAGCGCACTGCCCTTTGACCTATGTATACTATCTGTGAGGGTATATAGTAATATATACATATAATAACTAATAACATGTTAAGAATTATCGTTAAATAAATGGAAGTTCCTCCAATACATATAGTTGTATGTATTAACTTCGAAAGGTTTGATAAGTGTTTTTCCAAATTATGTAAAATTAATGAAAAATATCTCATGAAAACGTATTGGTGTCAAGGGAGGTATAGAAAACCCGGGAAATTAACGAATTTAAGTAAAATAATAATTAAAATAACCCGGCTAACGTTGTAACGAAAGCCATATTTAACGGCGTTTTGAAAAGAGTTGTAAATAGTAACAAGTTAATCGTACAAATTAAGGGTTACGTTGTAGATATTACTATATACCCTCACAGATAGTATATATAGGCCCAAGGGAAATGCACTGTATTGCAAGGTGCTCTCCTGCAGAGTGCACGATAACATGTCACGCTGCAGGCTGCACTCTTGTAATACGTAAAGTGCATCATGTATAGATCGGTCTGGAATGCTATTTTAGGCCGACGGAAATGCGTGGGGTGGTCTAAAAGAAGTATTCCTGAGTAATACGCTCTCGGTAGAGGGCTTATAAGTCCTTACCCATAGCGTATACCTTTGTATTTTTTTTCTCAACCATTTTAACTTACTTTACTATAATACCAATTATCTTTTAATTACTTTTTTATTTACTTTATTCTACGCAAATAAGTAATTATACCTTACCGAAATTAATTAGTAGCCGAATTGGTCGATTACAGATAGCTTAGGAAAGAAAAGACAAATACACGTTAAATACCTATAATGGGATGCTGTAGTGATACCAATTGCCTATGCTTTAACACTATGCCTTATAAAAACTATATGGAAGTGTAGAATTACACGGACGCGTCGAAAAACCCGAATTGTTACAAAACTATAAGATTGAAAGTAACTTTAAGAAGATTAGCTTCGTTTCATTAACCGCCAAATTACATTGGTGCTTTAAACGATTAACCTAGGTCTTTTTTAAAAGGCGTCTTATTACGTACCAGGTCACGTAAGCCAAAACATCAAGTTTCGAAACCCTTTACTGGGACCTACCAGATACCAGGCCACATAAGCCAAAAACACCAAGTTTCGAAACCCTTCGCTGAAACCTACCCGATTTTCGATAATCCACATTAACCTCTTTAACAAAGCTAACATAGGTTACATACAAACAAATAACCCGATCGCCTTAGCAATATCGGTTACACACCAAGTAAACAACCGATCCCTCCACCAATTTCTGCTATGGTACGCTAATACGGACCAACTACCAAATACCGGATTACACAACTACATTCCTTTTATCTTGCCTACTTTTCCACGTTCGCCCTATATATTCTAAACTTAATATCTGTAACGTTTTAAATTTCATTACTTATTTGACTAGTATAGAGTTACTACCGCTAATGAAACTAATTTAAAACAATTAATCAGTTTGTGGTTACACCTTAGTTACGTATCGTTTAAAATTAATTCACGTTATCAAATGTTGGTAAGATTCATTTTAACCGTTTTAATTAACTTATTTTCTTTATATTTACCATGTTACCCCGAACGTTGAACTACCCTAAACTACATACAAACTACCCTTTACGCACACATAATAGCCCTACCAGTAACGGATCTGGTAAACGCTAACAACTATATATACTACCTCTTTACATACGCGTCGTTCCAAAGTAATATCCTTAAACATTTGGACCTTAACCTTTGGGATAATAAGATCGAGGTCCTAATAAAAGATTTGGATCCTTATACGGCAAATATATATATTACAAATATTATTTTCAACCATTACAGTGGCGTAATTAAAGGATACGTATTATTCGTCGATTTTGAAAAAGACTTTACAAATTGTACACTACATATATGACGAATGGTAAATGGTATAATTACAAGAGTTTTACGGAAATAATTACAAAGTAAAAGCATTAATACACCCGGTGAAAATAACAGCTGTATCGTAAAAGCCCTGTTTATGACGAAACAGTTTATATAAATACCAAAATAAATGGACGAAAAAATTATAAAAGGAGAATTTGTAAAGGCATATTACTTGAAAAATCGTTAGGAACACCCGAATAAGGCAGTAAACCGGAGTTATAAAAAGCTATTACAAATTGAGATACAGCGGTCGTTAAGACTAAATACCTGCCGAAAAATAAAAACAGAAAAATCAGCAAAGAAGAAAGAGATACTACAACGATTAGTTACAATGAGGGTCGAATACAAAGCCTTTTTGAATCTTAACTTTAAACTAATACAAAGATAAAGAAATATATCGAACGATGAAAATAACGCGCTTAGCTGGGACAGGATCGGCCGAAATATAAAAAATAACCCTTCTTAGAAAATAACAATCGGCCGAATACGGAAAACACCCCGATCCAGGAGATAATAAGTAGCGTAAAACGCTAATATGTGCTATATGGACTAATGTCTTTTAACTATGACCCTTACCGCAACCTCTTACCATATCGTTTCCTTACAGATAAAAGCGACCTTATAAAGTTAATTAACTTTGCCAGGCTATGAGATAGTGATAATAACTATAGCGTCGAGATGTACGACCTATTAGATAATGAGATACGCGTCATATTTAATACATATAAAAGACTAGATATTAAAATATTATAATTTCACGTTATTTTACCCGGTATATTTTTCGTATAAGTTAAAAAGTGATATATATCCCACTTTATACAAGTAAATATATTTGCCGAGTATTATAGCCGCCCCTAATTTCACTTTGATACCGAAATTGATTAAGAGATATACGATAGGGATTAGACTGATATAATGTACGAATTTATAAATAACCAATAATAAAATACCGATAAAAACATTTAGGAAATCCTTACCGCCTTATTAGCGAAGTTTCAGAAATATGAAGTAGCTTTTGGACTAAAATATAAAGGCGACAAACTATTTATTTAAATAATAATAGAATCTTGCCGTAAAAACCTGGATTTCAACCTTATACTTTTCAAACAAGAAAAGGATTCAGAAGCCTTTTATATAAGTCTTAAAACATCGTTCGAGATCTTTATACGTCGATAAATAAGCCTTGGATTATTATTCGTAACTAATGAAACTGAAGGCAAAACCCAAATTATCAAAATAAATCATAGCAAGATAATTCACTACGTTTTAGACCGGAGATTTAAGGTTTATCTGAGGTAAAACGAAGGTCTAAAGTACAGGTACTAAGGAGGAAACCCTAATAGCAAAAAACAGGAACGATCGTATGGAAATAGAAAAAACGTACCGAATCCACAGTAATATTTGCAGAAAGATATACAAAACCCTACAGGTTTTTAAAAGCGGTATATAGTATACGTTAAAGTCGGCTATTGGTTTACAAACCACTTCGTTTACAAGTAAATTCGAATTACACGACAATTTTAGGCCGAATATAATTTTTAAAATCGGATAAAAGTCAATTTTGCAGCATACGTAACCGAAAACAAAGGTATAAATAACGGATTCGACGTATACCCCTACGATAATATATCCGGAATAGACGACTCCAAGGACGATAATGCCTATTAATTTATCTAAAACGACGAAACCACCTACTATATCTTCACCGGATTACAAAACAACTCTTTTAGGTATAATACCTGATTGAATTACGTAAATAAAGTATTTGACGCCCATATAACATTTGATTTACATTATTTAACAGGTAAAGGAAAAAAATTTAGTGTATTATATATAACATTAAAATATCCGAAATTTTAACGGCTGAAAAACGTCAGTTTGATGCGTTTATGGCGAAGTTTCTAAAGTTTTAGCTGAAACAAAGAGAAAAATACCGAAAAGTCTTATTTAATAAGGTCAAAACGTCTTTACTCGGTAGAGTCATTATAAATACACGTTTCGGACCAGTTAAATTTACGTAATACACTTGAAAATACTATTTTTACTTTCACAAATTAATATAAACAAACTTAAAATCGAAGTCCAGAATATAAACAACCAGCTTATTCGCGCCTTAAATAATGTATCCATACTGTTTCGACTTAAATTCGACTACTTATGTTTTTTTTCTAAAAGTACGTATAATAGAGGCTGTTTACTTAATATAGTCGGAATTATAGGTATTACACCGAAGATTCGGATACCCGGTTGTAAAACGCCTTTTACGCCTATTTTATGTCGTATGCCATACGGATATAGATGATAGCGTATTTAAGGCTATCGAAAAGTTTTACTGTAAGTATTAGTTACGTTTATAAATACTACAACGGTTTAAATTCCGCCTTTAAAACGATATAGACTTTAATTATAAAGTAATTATTAATATTACATATCTAAATAGCTAACTGGTATTTTATGCCATCGACGTAATAATATCCTTTTAGGCTATTAAATTTATACGAAACGCCTCCGTTATAGATTATTAAAACTCTTTAGTTAACTATTAGTTTAATGTTTACCTCAGGCCTTTAAACTGAATTATATACGACGTTTATACAGCTTTCGACTTTGCTGAGTAGCCTACCAAAGCCTGGATACCCGGTAACGAGTGTAAGTAAATCCTAGTAAAAGCTTTAAAGGGTATTGAAAAGTATAAACGGTACTACGAATCGTTAAAAAAAAGTATATAGTATTGTTAAAAAAGTTAAAAGATATCAGTTTTGAGGAATCTATCTTTAAATCGCGGTTAGCGCCGTTAATAACACTTTTAGCCTAAGTAGGCTTATTCTTACACTTTTTATTTTCGGTATTTACCTAAGGATTTACATAAAATTTATAACGTTACTATTTATAATGTAAAGGGCTAATACCGTAGTAAAAGTTATAATAATGTTACGATTTCTACGGGTTAAAAACGACGTGTTTAAAGCTTTGGTTAAAATAAATAATATACGTAACACTCGTGTTTTAAATTTACTTTTACATTTTAAAGTTTTAGTTTAGAAAATGGAGGATAGATAGTTTTAACATTAAAAGATTAACGGGTTTAAGAGCCATAATATGTTGGTTAATTTGCCGAACGGTATAAGTTAGTTTAGATAAATAATAATACGTAGGTATAAGAAAGAGGTGGAAGGAATCGATTAGAAGCTCAAGAACGAATAAAACCGCCTATACGTCACCTCCTAAAACGATGGAAACGACCAGAATCGCCTAAATACCACCCCTCGACACGACGAATTTAAACCGATTCCGAATCTAGCTTCGCCTTCGAAATACGATTTTAACCCGATTATATCTAACAAAAGCAGTATATTTACATTAACTACGCTAACACCTTACCGTTAAAGACGAACTTTTAGCTCGAAAACGAAAAAACGCCTCAGGAACTTTACTACGGGTTTCTTTATTATATAAAAGGAATTGGTAAACCGCGACCTTAGCTTAAAGTTTTATTATGAGGATATTATTACCATCCTAAATGCCTTATTCGAATAATTCATCTAAAAAGAAATTTTAACATTAATCAACTAAAGCGTTTTTCGTTTTAAATAATTCGACATTACCGTTTACGGTACTTAAAGGATTTTTCGAACCCGTTTCGTTTATAAGATAAATAATAAAATTAAAAATCTTTACGAAAAAATTCGCCTAGTCATTAAAAGATATAATAACGAATGTAAAAATGATATTATAACCCAGTTACCTATATTATAACAAGTTAGCCACCATCTGATTTTTATACTCGCTGCTTCCTTTAATAAACCGTATAACCTATATATTGATTTCCGAGATATAACGTAAGCCTATATATTATCTGAGGAACGATTGAAACGGAAGATTTACATAAATATGCCAAAAGACCTTAAGTAACATGTAATGATCACACTAAAAACCCGTGAGTATATAGAAGGTGTTGGAGGGTTTATGTTATCAAGAAGGTAGCAGAGGTGCTGAGTGAACAATATCGCAACCGTGCAAGTAATGATTAAAAGCTGTGAGGCTATTCAGAATATACTGAAACTGAATACTTAGATTGACAACTGAAGAGCTATGAAGGAAATACTATCTATGTGGTACTGACTGTGTCCTTATATATCCATGCCTTCATACCGTTTTCAGTACTAGATCACTTAGATCAGTGCTAATCCCACTGATTCTAATCACATAATTGGCTTAGTCATTTCCGCTAACAAAGGAAAGGTGTTCCCCACCTGATGTGTTGGACTTCGAGCTCAGCTGTACACTAGCTTGCTTCTTGGCCCGCTATTATGCTTAGATCGTGACATAACATTACCCGCTTGAAACAATCTTACGTATCCTAAATCCATTTTACGGCTTATTCAAAGCTGGTATATTCTAATATAACATTTATTAAAAGTATTTTAAAAAAGACAAAAATAACCAACTTTACATTTAACCCGTGCCTATTAGTATGAATTACACGCTCGGAGGGCTTTATATTTATAGGATTGTAAACAAACGATACTTTAATCTTGTGTAATGCTTAGTTTTACGCGTTTAAGAAAAGGAAACTTTTAGAAGCCGGCTTAAAGGCGAAACCTAAAGCCTATCCATTAAAGGATTATATAATCGATTTTAATAATATTATGATTACACTTCGAAACGGTATTTTAGGATTTACGTAAAAAGAATAACTGGATGATGTGGCTTTTGTCGTCTTGGATAGCGTAAAACGGGCCAACAAATATAGATGCTAATGCGTACGCAGAGTTTAGGTTGCGTTTGTGACACAATAAGAGGCGGTATTTAACCTTTTGGTTGCCGCATAGTGCTAAATCAACCCAACGGACGATGCGTGTAAGGCGCTTAATAAGCGCCTTTTGTGGCAAATGTACAATCTAAAGCGAGAGACTTTAGCTTACAAATCGACTTCGTCCTAGTCCTTGGTAACGAATCACCGGTCTAGAACAGCTTTACGCTTTGTGAAAATATTATCTATTAAAACTTTACCAAGTGTAAAAGAGTTATTAGGAGCGTCTTAGCTTTTAAAACTTATAGTATAATTAAAGGTTTCGATTCGGGTATTATTATAACGATAATTGTTCAGATGATTATTTTTAACTTTAGTTTACGCCCTATTCTTTTGGTGATATATACTAATTCTTTTTGGCTTTATAAATATCTGGTTAAATTAGGTACTACGAGCGACAAACGGTTGAGGATCGATATTATAACTTTATGCGAGTTATACGAACGCCGGGAAATCGAGGAAACCAGAAAAATTAATAATAAGTTAAACCTAGCAAATGTAATAACTAAGATAATACCGAACGGCGCCTTAAAAATACTCGTATCGACAAGTACGTTGTTTGTTAGGGTTATTAGAAAGGTTTTACGGCCCTAATAAACCTTTACAACAATTTTCGCCAACTTCGATCGGCTTATTAATGTTATTCGCACCGATTTACATTTTTACCTTTGCCTATTACGACTATTTGCATCTATTCTAGTATATTACCTTTGTTGTTTTACACTTTATACACCGATTTTAGCATATTTTTTCTTTTGTTTTGTATTTTTATACCGATTCTAGTATATTATCTTTTTTATTTGACATTTATTACACAGATATTGGCATATTACTCCTTTTATTATATATTTTATATTACATTTATCACTTAACACAATTTATTTGTAAATAGTTATGAAATTACTATATAATGTATTATACCATAGCCGGATACGCTAGCCCGGCTAAAGGGGTATTTATTTATTATTAAAAGGAGAGGGCGTCGTCATTACGTCTTTATTATCTTCCCCATCGTTTTTCCCTCTTATATTAACGTTACCGTTTTTACTTTTTAATAACATTATTAACGCTAACGAAGATCTAACTTTATGTTTTATAAGTAATACCTTTAAATAAAGCTATAAGGGAAGAAATACCCTTCTTGCGACGACTTACTATAACGTCGTCGAACTCGTTTACGTAGTATATATACAGGCCCCATTTTTAGGTAACGATGGCGGTTATCGTTTTCTTAATGCGTCGGTTAACGCTTATTACTAATTAATATTGGCTTATTTTAGTTATTTGTGGCGATTTATTTTTCGAATTACCGTTAATAATGTATTTTTATTAAATGATATTCATGGAATTCGGATAAATTTTCTTGAAAAGTCGGCGAACGCGTAATACGGCGTTAGCTTACGGCTTTAAAACCATCGAAACGGGAGCGTATAAATTACCAATTCGTTCGTAACGGTGATAACGAGCTGAACGGCCCCCTCTTTTGTAATAATCGCTAATAAACTTACCCGCGGCCGCGGACGCGATATACGATACATAAGGCGTATTTATTAATAGCCTAAAGTTACAGACCCGAGTATGCCATTTTAATGCTTAACGCGTTAAAAAGGCTTTACGACGTATTTTAACGATACAAAGCTCGAGGCGACGAAGGAAATCCACCTTATATTTCTTATTTACTAAAAAAGGGGTTAAAATATATAAACGAAAAAATTAGGCTATACGTACCTTAGCATAATTACGCTAGGTTACGTTTATGGAATAAAGAGGCTTTTGTAGGTAATAAGGTTTTTACCTATAAGAAGAGGGTAAGGTTTATAATCTTAGGGACCCTTTACTCCTCCCTTTAGGAGCTAGGGAAAAGTGAGGGAAAAGGAGTGGAAGGGGGTGTAGCGGCGGCAAGAAAGGCGGCGGTGGCGGTGGGACTTGGCGATGTGACGACGAGCAAAGTAAGTGGGGCGGGCGTCGTGGCGGCTATAAAGGAGATTATACCCGACGACAGCGGGTTATTGCTACTAGTAGTGGTAGTGTTAGGGGTAGCGGTTATAGCGGCTACGGTAGCAGCGATACGTCAACGCTTTTATATTAAACGACGTCTTATAGTCCTATTTTTACGTGGCATTTATTCGGGAAAATAGGTTAGTATATGTATAAGCCAAGTAAACTATATATTAAAGCGGTTTTGTTTAATTAGATAGATTAAAAGTTAAATTAAAATAAGGACTTATATTAGCTAAGATTATGTGCCTTTGGAAAAAAGAAAAAAAGAAAGTTTTACCTAAAGCGAAAGCGATGTATCTTTTTATATACATCTACTACGTAATTATCCCTATATAATTACTACTATATAGCTACCTCTGTTAAAAACAATAAAAGGCGCTACCACTAACCATATCGCCTTCATTTAGCTATATCAACTAGAGCCGACTTATAATTATCACTGCGGCCAAACTTTGCTGATCTCAGCCAAACTTACTAATTATAAACCCTCTACAATTGATACGGTAACTATTACTATTACTACTACTGATTTAGTCCTTTTGCGATTAATACGGTAACCATTACTATTACTACTGTTAATTTGGCCTTTTTTACGATTAATACGGTAAACAACACTGTTACTACTACTAATTACATTTCTTACAATTTATACTACAATAATACCGTCACTATTAAGCCATAGACACGGAGTATATAAGGAAGAAAAAAAGATTACCTTTATGGATATTACTATATACCCTTACAGATAGTATACATAGGCCAAAGGGCAGTACACTATATTATAAGGTGCTCTCCTGCAGAGTACACGATAACGTATCACGCTGCAGGTTACACTCTTGTAAGACGTAAAGTGCATTGTGTATAAATCGGTCTAGAATGCTATTCCAGGCCGATGGCAATACGTGGAGCGGTCTAGAAGAAGTATTCTAGAGTAATATGCTCTGGCTGGAGGGCTTATAAGTCCTCACCCGTGGCATGCACCTCTGGATGCTTCTTCTTAACCATCTTGACTTACTTTACTACAATACCAATCATCTTTTGATTACCCTTCTACTTACTTTATATCACGTGAACAAGTACTTAGACCCTACCGACATACGTAAACCATCCGGTACGTAACGTAAGAGAACAGGGATACTCTGGTAGATTAAATGATTACTAAGGTAGTAGTGTATAACAAGAGCGTGTTTAAATTTATTGGCGAAAGATACGCAATTGGTAGCGTATAAGTTTGTAACGCCGGTGAGTTTGAGGCGAAAAACCTATGTACGGAAGGTAAGCAAGTTGATGCATGGAAATGCGGGGCGAAGGATTGCAATTAGAGTTCATTTGGGTGCAAAACAGGTTGGAGTTAATAGGGGTTTAGCCGATGGAGTTGGAAGCGAATTTGGGTATTACCACAAACTGTTGGTTGGCCACACTGGTGTGCGCGTACAAAACAAAAGGTCGCCAGTATTGGAACAGCAGTCAATTGCAGCAAAGTCAAGTCAACTATACTGACAGTAAGTTGACTGTACTGACTGCAAGTTGACTATATTGTTTGTGGGATTGACTGTATTGACTGCAAGTCAAGTACAGTAGGTGCCCACTTCAGACTAGGGCACGGGCCAAGCAATTGGCCATACAAATTAGTGTGCAGACCGGCTAACGGTCTGCCAAACTTAAGAAGTAACACATCACCACTTTCAATGCAATACACCAGTTACTTCGACCACGATTCGAATCGAACTACGTTGCAACGATAAAGGCCTACCAACCCTCACCTTAATTTTTCGTCTTCGTAGGTCGCATGGTCGCCGCCATATGTTATGCCTTCACCCATGTTTAGAATTCCTCCTGAATCACGGGCTTCTGTGACATCGGTGAATCAAGGTCCAGGATCAGCACGTCAACCCCTTGAATTAACGCTATGTTGCTTTGCAAATAATACTCAACTTGCATGACATTGGTCCATCGCTAAGCAGCCGCTCGTGAGTAATGCACGCCCCCCTCCCTCACACCGTCCCCGAACCGCCTGCCCCTGGGCCAACTCCCTACCTTTCCTTCAAGTAGACTAGCAGTATAGGCATCCAATGCTGCCCTGCGCGTTTCTTCAATGCCCCCATGCAGCAGACAACGTCATATTCTGTCGTGATCTGACGGCTTTTTCTCCAGCTTCCGGATCCCATGTAGCTTCGACAGTCGGCCTTTCCTGACGCGGTGGACAAAGTCCACAATCGCGTCGTTCTCCTGCACGCTCTGGCTGTTGAAGTGCTTGCGCACCGTGTTCGTCAAGTGCAATTTCGTCTGACGGCGGTGCTCTTTCTTGCGTGCCATGGTCGGCGAGTAGAGCCCAATGCCGCCGGGCTGTGTCAGAACCCAGGCGCGGTAGTCGCTTGCGAAGGCGGTCGGCGTCTCGAGCCTGTGCTCGCGGCGGTAGCGGTGGAGGACGTCGCGGTCGAAGGTGGCCCACTGGATCTGTAGAACGGAGAGCAGGGTGGGGGGTGGGAAGAGTGTCAGAGCGTGAAGGCGTCGATGAGCAGTGCAACCAGGGTGCGGTGAGCGATGCGACGCCGCGAGCGGCGCGGCGCGCCGCGGGCGCGACTCACACTTGGGTTGGTGGCGGCGGGGTCTCCGGGCGACGGCTCCACCGCCGGGGATGGCATGCTCGCGGCGTTCTGCACGTCTTTGAGGCTCGAGCCGTTCTGGCTTGCGACACGCTTCATTTTGCCATTTGTGCTTGCGTGGCTATGGCCGTTCTTCTTCTCCGCGGCCGTGGGCTTGGCCGGCTCCTGATCGTCTTGCCCGGCGGCGGTGGCCCGGGACGCTTTCGGAGGCATGGAGGAAGAAGGTTCTCAGTATTTCTCAGGGTTCAAAAGATATGGTGCATTGAGAAGTACGGATGGTCCGCGTGCTAGTAAGAGAGTCGGCATCTTTGTTGGAGTAGGTCAGCATTGGGTGAAGCATAAGAGTGGTATGCAATTGCGGAAAGGTAAATGTAAATGGCTCTTTTCGGTGTGGGGTCAGGCAGCCAAATCTCCAATGACGTTGCACTCTGAGAACAGACAGGGTTCACACCTGCTCAACACACATGCCTAATCCAACTCCACAATCATCCACAAAACAAACAGTGGAACGCCCAGGTCCTATGCACAACACCACCAAGGCTTGATCACTCCATCCCCAATATAGCTGCACACCATCTCGATAGCAGCAGCCACTTTCAGCTGATTTTTCGCGCACAGAGCTGCACGGTCCAATGCCAGCTTTATACACTAACCTCCACACAAAGAATGCCACTGCACATATACCTGCTGGACTTAACAGCTGTACAACAGAGCGCTGTTATAAAAAGATTAATTTTATTTCCGACTTAGTTATTGACTCATTATCTTGAATCACATTAGCAGGTAGTAGAATACATTTGCAATTAATCCTAGATATACGTTATGTTATATAATATTAGAAACACGGAAAACTATATAAATAGATTTATAATAAATTCCAATGAGAAATCGATTAATTTAACATATTCCTTATACAGATTCAACGCTTATATTGATCTTCGATGTTGAAATAACAAATATACGCTTAGTACAACAATATATGAAATGAAAAAATATCTATACAATTTAAAATACATTTTGTTCGGATTGAATTTAAGTACAGTGCAGTTAAATCAACTATAATATAATCAAGTTGACTGTACTAACTACAAGTCAATTAACTGTGGAGTGCCTAATGCAGAATAGGGCACGGGCTAAGTAATTAGCTATACAAAGTAGTGTGCAGACTGGCTAACGGTTTGCCAAACTTGGAATAATACATTTATCACTTAACCACTGTGATATTACTATTACTTCGATGTATTCAAATTGACGACATTACAACGTTTAAAGGCCTATTAGCATTGATTAGTGCTTTTGGATTTAAACATATATCAGTTAAATAGAATAAGAGGCGACTATTTATAACATTTTATATGGGTAAAGTATAGGAAAGACTGTTATGATAGGTCCTTATAAAATGCAACGGTTTTTATGGTAATTTAAAGGAAGCAATAGTATTTCTATTGAAAATATCAATAAATTATTATTGACCCCTTTTTTAAAAACGTTGAGATTTATTATCAAAGTTCTAAATCATAAAAAAAAAGATTTTTAAATTGTTACTATTAATACTATTGCAAATCGCTAAGTTGAAAACCCCTTACGTTAAATAACTTCAACAATGAACAATACCAAACCCTACATTTTACAATAATTGTCTTTCTTCCCTATATTACAAGATCCTCAATTGAGAATATGAGAAAACACGTTAAGATCGTTCTTTTAAGCAAAAAACTTAAGAACTATCAAGTTGCACTAAATGGCTACATCATACCGTTCCTAAACCACCAAGTACTCCCTTCCAAGTTGCTAAGCCCCTACATCCAAAATTACCAAGTTCCTCCCCAAATCAACTTCAATTTACCAATAAAAAACGTTGAAATTGTATTGGAAAACATAACGCTAAAGACTATTAATGCACTTGTATTCATTTTCGTTAACTATTATAATAACCCCATTTAATTTTACGACGTTGACGTTGATTAAATAGTGCAATACTTAACCAATTTTGTTAAATAATTTTTACTTGACGTAAATCCTAAAAAGTCTAATTGAAGTGCTTGAATCTCTTAAAAGTTACGAATACTTTGGCAATTGAACCATGAAAATGTAAAGCAAAAATCTAGGAATAATTAAACTAAGTTAAAGTCGGATTTTTATAACCGTCAGATCTTTATTACAAATAAAAGGGTTAACTTAGTAAAATGTCTCTTTAATTGTGTCCAAATAAAAAGTACTTTTGAAATACATAAACCTACGCTAAAGAAAAAGGAAAGTTGCTATTGACAACTATTACTAAATATGCTTTACAAGACTAGCCCATAAACTGTAATTAAGTTAAGTTTTCAGGTTATAGCTTAAAAACCCTGCTAATATATTGGATAGTTTAGTACTTATTCTCTTCAATACAGAGTATACGTTTGGTGAAGGTAAAACACATAAATAGAAGTCATCAATGCATTGAGACGAATCAACGTTGACATTATCTAACGTTAAATTAAGGAAAATCATTAAATTTATCAAAGTTTTTTTTTTTTTTTTTTTTTTTTTTTTTTTTCAAAATCATTAAGTCTTTGAAAACTTTCTTTAAAATCATGAATTTCCTTGAAATGAAGTTTCGCAGGGAAGGTATATTTATGTACATGAGCTTATTATAAGTCTTACTATATGACTCTACCCTTTATGCTAAGCAACTGGTAACTACACTTATTACCGCGAATTTAAAAGTTAAAAACATACATTGGTAGGAAACATTATCGACAATTAAGAACATTATTTTAACCTATTTTTTAGACTAATAAAAATAATAATTATGAATTATAAATTTTTTTTACTCATTTCGTGACAATCTGAAATGATATAAAGAAGTATAAAAGAAAACCTTAAAATCTGTTTAACACGAAGATGATGTTGTTTCTTAACATTTGAAAGTGAATCAATGTTTAACTTTTGAGTTTTCATACACTTTTTATTGTATATTACTTGGGGGATACATATATATATGGAAAAAGGGAGGGAGGCACTAGCACCTACCAGTACATCTGGCTACTACAAGCTCAGCCACCCCGCTGAGCTTCGCTTCTAATTCTAGTTTCTTCCTCTTCTATCTTCAGAATACTACACTGTGTCAACATTACATTGTCGTTCTAGACGCGTACCAACACTATTTCTAGGAATTCTTGCGGGTTATGCCAAGAAAGAGTACCTTACTTTTTGAAGTAAAGTAACTATTTTTCGTAAAATTTATAACAAAATGAAGATTTACTTATAATATGATATCTATCTCATGTAATATTATACGAATTGTGCCATGATAAGTTTACGACAATAACAGCAAGGAAGAAAAAGTAGGACACCTTAATGAATGTTTTTGACTAAATACTTGATAAATTGATATAGATTTCATCAATAATCCAGAATTTATATATTAGCATAGTCATACTTTGCAAGTAGATACGGGTGGTTGTTATTGGTATTAACGAGTTTAAATACAACTCACAATACTCAAATGCTAACTGTAAACGTTTTTTGTAGCTAGTTGCAGTTTTTATTTCAAACTTTTATGGCGCGCACACTACATTTAGATAATTTATACCCCTAAGCTATTAACTTTCATAATTGAAACTAGGATAATGTAACCCCCTTAATTACGTATTGCATTAATCGTGAATTCAAAAGGCTCCTACGTTTTATATTAGATTTAAAACCTCTAGATTAGAATTTTTATCAGAAATAGTTGAGTAGGAATATTTTCAACGGATATATTAATCTTAAACATAATAATTGTAATTATGATGAAAAGCGTTGGATTTATATCAAGTCCAGTTATTCGTTGAGTCGTTATTACATTCCTAAATATTATAAATAACAGTTGATATATTGAACTCAAACCACTGTTGCGGTTTGAAAAGGATTACTTAAACCGCGTGATAAATTAAGGAGATAAAGAGGCTTTAAACGATAAAGATATATTAAAGTAATTTACATAGTACAAAGATACTATTTCTGAAATAATGTCATGATTAGCTCATTACTCCATTTTATATCGTATAACCGGCAAAAACACCTATCTTTGTTATAAACATTAAGCATTTAACCTTTCACATACGTTTAATTTTCGCGATCGTTACGCGGATCATACGCTTAAAAGAACTAGGCCAAATATTGAACCAATGACGTAATTAATAAGAAGCTATTTGTAATATATTTTATTGCAACAGAAAGTATTAATTTTACGAAAATGAATTCTTAAAACGATGGTAAAGCTAGAGTTAACTGTGGTTAAGTTAAAGACCTATTGTTACTGGGATTAGTGTTTGTGTAAATAACTATTGGTGTTGAAACAATAGTAATTTCAGTACAGTAAATTAACTTTACTTGTAGTAAAGTTGATTAAATTAACCGTAGAATGAGTATATTGTTTGATGAGGTTGCTGTATTCACTGCAAGTTAAGTACAGTATACTCCCACTGCATACTAAGTCAAAAGCCCAGCAATTAGCTATAAACATTACTATTCAAACCGGCTAATAATTTGCCAAACTTAAAATAATACATTTACCATTTGACTACGTAATATTCATATTTCTTCTACCGATTCAAATCGACAACTTTACAACTTTTAAAGTTTTATCAATATTCATTAGTAATTATTAAATCAAGTATAGATTTGCCAAGTAAAAAAAAAACTACTTTCTGCTTACGCTTTATGTAATTATAAAGTAAAGGAAATTTTTTTACGAAAGACCTTTATTAGTATTTTATTAGTCCATAACGATAGGAAGTATAAAAGACTTTTGGTTTTCATTAACTTATAACGGCAATTTGGAAGTAAGCAACAGTATTATTATCCAAAACACCAAGACATCTTCACCGAATCCTTCTCAAAAACAATAGTTGAGATTAACCGTTAAAAGTCTTAAATCGTCAAGTTGACAAATAGCCAAGTTAGTACTACTATAAGTGCTACTATTATAAAAACGACATAATTATACAACCTATAACTTTCAACCTTTAACTATAAATAATAACAATGAATAACCTTTAACTCTATTTTTTATACTAAAATTTACTCTTTATACCAACTTTTCCCTTAATATTACTTCTTTTCTACTCCCCTTATATTACGAAGTCGCTAATAGTTAAAATCATTATATTAAAAAAGTGACAAAATCGCCAAACTGTGGTAAACAAACTATATCGAAAGACTTTACATTGAATCGCCAATTCTCCACTTCTCTAAATCATCAAATACCTTCCCTCAAATAATTGAATCTTTTGTTTCACATCAGCGAAAACATTAAGTTAACTATCGCAAGCGTTTATTTTAAAGTTTATTATTTATTTATTTACCATCACTGGGCATTGACAACTATATGCCTAGTATAGTATGACCCTCGCTAATGTAAAATAAATATATATACCAGCGGAATGGCTTGCAACTCAAGTGTTTCTACCCATAAAAACCACCCTATTCGAAAATTCCTGTTGCTTCCAAATTATAATGTACACTCTATAGAATAAGCCATTAAAAGCTATGTAATTGACTAAACAAATACATAAGGTTAAAAACCTAATCTTATACACCTGTGGCCAATCTTCGGGTAATATGTTATACATATGTGTTAAATACCGTTAGAGTCTTATAATCAACCGTATTGGTCCTTACTACGCAATACAAACTTATGGGTTCTACAAATAGGGACCATATTTATATAAGTTTATACACATACCACATAAAACAGGTTAGGTACCACTAGGTGTTTCAAATGAGGATTTTAACTAAATATATTTGTAAAGAAAAATGTAACGTTACAACCTTCATTTAAAAAACGGAAAAGCACAAAAACGAAAAGGAAAACCAAAAATCGAACCTTAAGATAGCTTTTTAATCAAGACTTTAAGATACCTTATAGTTCAAAAACCCGTAACGGCGTAAAAACTATAGTCTTAATCGGGCTATACGATACGGCTATTTCAATCACAACTCGATGCCTATTTGCACCAAGGATTCAATAGCTATAAAGGAGTAAAATATATAAAACATATATATTTTGGTTAAAAGCCAGTGGCGGTGGGGAAAATATACTTCTCAACTCGATAAAAAACATACTTTGCAATTAAGTGGAAAAATCTCGACCTGAGCCACCTTTTTACTATGAACCGCAAGCCTAAAAAGTGTAAAAGAATCGTAAAAAAGGTATATCACTAAGCGGGTGATATTCTGTAAAGTCCTTTGTAAACAGCTAAATTAAGGCATCCAAAGTATAATTGAAGACCTCATTAAGTGGGCAAGTCGTCAGTGTAGGTAAGGACGGCTTAAAGATAAATAAAAAATAATAAAAAATAGAGATACTGAATACGAATGCTTATAATAAAGATCTTTTACCTTAAAGCATAAAATTGATTAAATTTCAATTGTAATTATAGTGAAAATTTAAGTCTGAAGGCCCCATAAAACGGATACGGCATCGATATTAGTGGCGACAGCTTAAAGATAAATAGATAAATAAATAAATAGATAAATAAAGCCATTAAGTACAAGCGCTTATAAGGTTTATATTTAAAACCTTAAAAAGTAAAGGAAATCAAAATTGTATTGCAATTACAATTTAAGTTCAAGTCTGAAAGGCCCCGTTAGTATAATTAGAGAGGGATGGAATCGTTGGTTATAATAGCTATTCTCTAGATGCACCATTACGCGAGCGGTACGCTGGGCCGACGACGATCTTTATAGCCAAAAAGGGGTCAACGGAAAGAAATCAAGTAGTGATAAAGCCGATTAAAGATGTTGTGATGAAATAGAATGTATATGAAGTGATGGTGTTGAAAACAGTTAGACCTAAAAGGTTTTTCTCGAAAGTGGGTACTGTTAGAGTTTACAGTATAAGCCCCTTACCTTCCTTAAAAAGTTGGTCCGTGCACTCATGCCAAGAAAGTTGATGTAAGGTCGAAGATGTTTACTTTAAAGTTATTGCCGACATTATGAAAAAGGAGGCAATTAAAACTTTCGAACCTATTTTTAAAGTATTTTGATAAAGAACTTCAGGAAAATGTTACCGAAATTTTAACCGAAAGTTATTTAACTAATTTCTTTCGCTATTAAATCTTTATTTAAAATGATATCTAATGTAACCGTAATGTTTACGTTTTTTATACCTTATATAAGTTTTTTGGCAATTGAACTATTAATTTGTAAAAGACGAAATAAAAAGAAGTTCAAAATAAGTGAGAAGCAGAATTCAACCGTCCAAAAATTTACGTGCTACATGATAATTTAATTAGGTGTATACCAATGTCATTCAAGTTTATTTAATTTGAAAAATACCTTTGAAATTCATATCTTTAAAACTTACAGGGAAAAGTCAAAAACTTCAAAAACTCTTATCGCTCTGACATATGTTCTAGGAAACCATCCTTTGATCTCTAAATAAATTAGGCCTTTATCTTCCCCGTTAATACGAGTTTATTACATGGGACAATAAAAAACGTACTAATCTTCTTGGTAATCTAATATCTTTAGGTGACAACACGGAGTATACCTTTAATGGTGGCAGAATCCATAAGTTAATAGGTGTCAAAGCGGTAAAAGGAATTAACTTCGACGCTTTTTACTGGTTATTTAAGAAAAACCGTTGAATTAGTTAAAATTTCCCTTATGACTAAATTTCCCTTACCCCTCAAACCTTTCACAAAAATCATCAAGTTCCTTAAATCGAAACTTTCTACGGTAGGTACATCTATATACATGAATCCACCACATATCTTAGTACAAAACTTTATCCCCTGAGTCAAACTACTAATAACTACCCTTACCATTGCGAATCGAAAATTCTAAGT
This sequence comes from Anisogramma anomala, assembly GCA_038502455.1. Classification (NCBI taxonomy): domain Eukaryota; kingdom Fungi; phylum Ascomycota; class Sordariomycetes; order Diaporthales; family Gnomoniaceae; genus Anisogramma; species Anisogramma anomala. The sequence goes on along the minus strand of JASMMZ010000006.1, from coordinate 15,688,996 downwards.
TTGAGGTAATAATCAGAAATACTATAAATAATTAAGACGATTATCTTAAGTTCCTTCTTCAGTTTGTCAAAATAGTTCATATTAAATACGAATGTCCTGAAAATCTGAAACAAAGTAAAAGGATATTAATGGACACCCTATAATCTTTTTAATACGAAAAAAATACCTTTTTAGAACATTTGTAAGTATATGGAAGTCTTTCCTTCTGATTTCCACTCATTATTTCCTGAAACCTTCACAAATTACATTAATAATGATTACTAAAATTTCCTAACAAAATCAAAAATCTTTCGAAAGATTTACAATAATATAAAAAGTTATTTCAAATACGATATTTACTTTATACAATATTATACGTATTGGGTTATGATAAGATAAACAACGATAATAAGAAAGAAAAAGAAAGACAAAACTACAATAAATACATTTAATTAAGTACTAGATGAATTAATATTATGATAATAGGCAATAAAGTAGGTCTATACTCACGAAACTATATTACGCGAATAAGTACTAGTAGTAATTATAAACGTAAGCGAATTTGAATGCGCTTTACAATACCTAAATACCACCTGTAAAAGCTTTTAAACTAATGATGGTTTTCGTTTACGATCGTAATGACATATATGTTGAACTTGCTTGATATATAATCCTAAGTTGAAAACTTTTGCGATTGAGATGGAGAAAAATACATGATGACATATTATATTAATTGTAAGTACAGGCGGAACTAACTCTTCAAAACAGGCCTAAAGTTTCCAAATTAAAAACGACAATTACATTAGAGTTAATAAAGGCAAAACTTAAATGTATTTGTTAATCATTAAAATTATTATCGTAATAATCGTAGAAAAAGATTAAATTTATAGCAAGCCCAACTGTTAGTCAACACGCCACTCTTCGACCAAACGAAATGAACACCAAATAATATACCTCGCCTGTTGGTAGGCCTTTATCGTTGCAACATAGTCGATTAGAATCACTGTAGTCGAAGTAACTGGTGCTGCATTGAAATTAGTTCTGAGTTCTAAGTTCTAAGTTTGGCACACCGCCAGTTGGTTTGCACACTAATTTGTATAGCTAAATGCTTTGACCTATGCCATACTCTGATATGGGCACCTACTACATTACACTTGTAGTAAGTATAATTAACTAGCTGTAAGTATTGTTGACTTAACTGTATTACATTTGACTGCTACTTAAATACTAGCGCCTTTTTGTTTTTAAGACTACATGCTAGAGTAGCTGGCCACTAATTGTTAGTGTGGATACTATTATATACCCTCATAGATAGTATACATAGGCTAAAGGGTAGTGCACTGTATTGCAGGGTGCACTCCTGCAGGGTGCACGATAACTTACCACGCTGCAGGCTGCACTCTTGCAAGACGCAAAGTGAACCATACATAGATCGGTCTGAAATGCTATTCCAGGCCGATGGCAATGCGTGGAACGGTCTAAAAGAAGTATTCCAGAGTTATACGCTCTGGGTGAAGGCTCATAAGCCCTCACCTATAACTTACACCTCTAAATACTTTTTCTTAATCTTATATCTTTATCTTTTATACTATAAATACCGATTATCTTAATTACTCTTTTAAGTTACCTTGTTTTACGTAAATAGGTCTTTAGACCCTACCGATACTAATCAGTAGCCGACTCAGTCGACTACAAATAACTTAGGGAAAAAAGATAAGTATTCGTTAAATACCTATAGCGGGATGTTGTAGCGGTACGAACTGTTTGTATTCCAACACTTCTTTTTTATAAAAATTGCATGCCAACGTATATAAAGACTGTAAAAACTAAGTAATTCAAAAAAAGAAAACTTTAATACGGTATTATCAACTCCTACTTGACGTTCTATTTATTAAAAACCTCGTTACACTACCATCAACCCTTGTTTATCAGTCTGACGTACCTGTGCACTTTTTAAAAAGCGTACTATTACGCACTAAGCCACGTAGGCCAAAACACCTAAGTTTTTTTTTTCTTCGGAACCCTTTACTGGGACCTACCAGATACCAGGTCACGTAAGCCAAAACACCAAGATTCGGAACCCTTTATTGGGACCTACCGGATACCAGGCTACCAAAGCCACGATCGGTTACACGCAAATAAACAACCCGATCGCCTTACCAAATCGGTTACACACCAAGTAACTAACTAACTTCTTCTACCAAGTTTTGCTACAATACGCTAATACGGACAGACCATCGTACCTCGAAGCATATAACGATACGACATTTCACTTACCTTACCCAATTTCCTATAACCGCTTTATTTATTTTAAGTTTACTCACATTCGTTTTATTCATTTTAAGTCTGTTACCTATAACGTTTTAAGTTTTCCTAACTGCTTAGCTAGTTTAACGTTACCAACGTTAGCAAAAACTAATTTAAAATGTTTAACTAGTTTGTAACGTTAGTAAAAATTATGTTAATTCCAATAATTACTCTATTTTCTTTGTATTCGCTAAGTTACCCTAAGCTTTAGATATACCTAAACATATCACGAGATTACCAAACTTTAGCATATCGCCTAAACGACCTAAGACAATCGCAACTATGGCCCCGAATTCAATAATACTGGAGGACGCCAACGCTTCCTTTGACATCTTGGTTAAACACATGGGAATTAGAAAGGTTATAATATTAAAAATCGATCTGAGTCTTTAAGACAACACTATCGATTTACTAGTTAAGTAATTAAAACCTTATATTACAAACATATATATTTTGGCCGTTTTATACCGTTATTTCGAGTAGTGAATCCAAGGACCTAACTTACTAGATGAATTTCATGATAATTTCTCGCTTCAAACGTTAAATATATAGTATAAATTGAACCCTACCATTACAAAAGCCTCACGAATCTACCTAAAAACTAAAGCAATTAATACTCTAGGAGGTAGAAATAAGCGTTTTATTAAGGCTTTATTTGAAACAGTATAACTTACTGATATACTAAACTAAAAGGAAAAATATTTGTAAATTACGAATTTAATAAAAGAATACTACCTTACGGAATAAAGAAATTAATATTAAAACGAACAAGATAACATGTAAAACGATATAGCCTTAGACCCAACACCTACTATCCTTATCCAACACACAAATATAATATACCCATATACCGAACCATACCGTAAAGTAAAACCAAATATCAAACCACTCCCTAAACGTAAAAACAAACCGAATGGCTATAACGGAATCGGCTGAAGCGTAAAAAAAAACCCGACCGGTTATAACGAAGTTAACTGTAATGTAAAAACCAACCCAACCAGCTATAATAAAGTCACCCGAAACGAAAAAAAAAAAAAGAAACCGGCCCCAGAAATCGATAATCGGCCGAAACATAAAAAATAACCTAATACAGGAAATAACAAGTAACGTAAATCACCAATACGTAATATATGGACCAATACCTTTTAACCACAACCCTTACCGCAACCTCCCATCATATCGTTTCCCTACAGATAGAAATGACACCACGAAATTAACTAACTTTGTTAAATTGTAAGATAGTAATAACAACTATAAAGACAAGCAGTATGACGTATTAGAAAATGAAATACGCGTTATATTTAATATATATAAGAGATTAGATATTAATTAATTATAATTCCACGTTATCTTACCCGAAATACTTTTCGAATAAGTTGACAAGTAGTATATATATTACCTTATACAAGTAAATATATTTGCTAAATGTTATAATCGCCTTGAATTCCACTTGAACAACGAAATTAATCATGAGTTATACGATAGTGACTAAACTGATACGATGTGTGAATTTGTAAAGAACTAATGAGAGAATGCCGATTAAAACCTATGAGAAATCCTTATCGCCTTATTGGCAAAATTTAGAAAATGTTTAAAGACCCTTGGACCAGAATATAAAGGTAATGAACTGTTTATTTAAGTAGTAATAAAAGCTTGCTGTGGAAACTCGGATTTCGATCTTATACTTTTCAAATAAAAAAAGGACTTGAAAGCCTTTTGTATAAGCCTTAAAACATCGTTCGAAACCTTTATACGCCGGTAAGCAAGCTTCGGAATAATATTCATAGCTAATAAAACGAGAAGCAAAGCCTGAATCACTAAAGTCGACCTAAGCAAGATAATTTATTATATTTTAAACCCGAGGTTTAAGGTTTACCTGAAGCAGAATAGGAGCCTTAAGTACAGGGACTAAGGAGGAAGCCCCGGTAATAAAAGATGGAGACGATTATTTGGAAATGGAAGGAATGAACCGAAATTATAATAATACTTATAAAAAGAACATACAACGCCTTATAAGTTTGTAAAAGTATTATATAGTATATAGTAAAATCGGCTATTAGTTTACAAACTACCCCGTTTACGAACAGATTCAAATTAAACGACAATTTTAAGCCGATTAAGTATCCGAGGATCGAATAAAGGCTAACTTTATAACGTATATATCCGAATACTAAAGTATAAATAACGGATTTAATACCTACTTATACGATAATATATTTAAAGAAGATAACCCCAAGGACGATAATATATAGTCATTAGCCTAAGAGAACGAAACCGCTTATTGTATTTTTACCGGATTATAAGACGTTTTATTTAAGTATATCGCCGGATGAAATTATACGAAATAATTATTCGACGCCTATATAACGTTATAATTTATGTTATCTAATAGGTATGGTAATAGGTTTTAAGGTATTATACCTAATATCAAAATATTATGAATTTTGACGGCCGGAAAGTGTTAATTCGACGCGTTTGTAGTGAAGTTTCCAAAGTTTTAGCTAAATCGTATAAGAAAATACCGAAAAGTTTTATTTGGTAAAAGTAAGGCGTTTTCGTTCGGGATAGTTGTTGTAAATACACGTTTCGAGCTAGTGAAGTTTTACGTAATAGACTTTGAAATACTATTTTTGCTTTTATTAGCTAATATAAATAAATTCGAAATCGAAATCCGAAATATGATTAATTATCTCATTTACATCTTAAATAGTGTATCTATACCGCTTCCGCTTAAGTTTGACAATTTGTAAAAAAATTAAAAACACGTATAATCGAAGCCGTTTACTTAACATAGCCGGAATTTTTTATGTTATACCAACGATTTGGACACCCGGTTATCAAACGCCTTTTACTTTTACTCAATACCGTAGGTTATTCAGATATAGAAAAAAGCGTACTTAAAGCTATCAAAAAGTTTTGCTATAAGTACTAGTTATATTTATAGGTATTACGACGGTCTAAATATCGCCTTTAATATAATATAAACTTTAACTACGAGGTAATCGTTGATATTATATATTTAAATAGTTAACTAATCTTTTACGATGTCAATATAATAATATCGTTTTAAACCGTTAAATTTATACGAAGCGTTTTCTCTTTAAACCATTAGGATTATTTAGTTAATTATTAGTTTAACGTTTACCTCAGGCCTTCAAATTATATTACATACTATGCTAATACGGCTTTCGAATTTACCGCGTGACATATTAAGGCCTGGATTGCCGAAAACGAATGTAGGCATATCTTAGTAAAATCCTTAGAAGGTATTGGAAAGTACGAACAGTATTATAAACCGTTAAGAAAAGCGTATACAGTATTTTCGAAAAAGTTAAAAGGTAATAACTTTAAAAAATCTATACTTTAAATAACGGTTAACGCCATTAACAACACTTTTCACCAAAATAAACTTATCTCTACATTCCTTATCTTCGGTGCATACCCTAGGATTTATATAAACTTTATACCATTACTATTTATAATATAAAGGGTTAATGCTATGGCAAAAGTTAAAGCAAGTTTACGATTATTACGAGTTAGAAACAATGTATCCAAAGCGTTGGTTATAAGAAATGGTTTACGTAACGCCTGCGTTTTGGATTTATTATTATAATTTAATCTTTTGATTTGAAAAATAAAGGATGAATGGACTGGATTTTGAAAGATTAACGAGTTTAAAGGTTATAATGTGTTAGTTAATTTGCCAAACGGTATAAATTTGTTTCGATAAATAATGATATGAAAGTATAAGAAAAAGGTAAAATCAATCGTTTAAAATCCTTAAAACTAATAAAACCGTTTATATATTACCCTTTAAAACGACGGAAACGACTAAAATCGCTTATACACCACCCCCTGTAACGACGAATTTAGCCCGACTCTGTATTTAACTTTAATCCTAAAATAAGATTTTAACCCGATTTTATTAAATAAAAACAGTATATCTACGCCAACCTTACCAAAACCTCACCGCCGAAAACAATTTTCGGTTCGAAAACGAAAGAAAGCTTTGAAAACTTTATTATGAACTCCTTTATTACGTAAAAGAAATTGGCAAACCACGAATTTAACTTGAAACTTCGTTATGAAAGAATTATTACCACCTTAGGTACCTTATTCGAACAATGTACCTAAATAGAAATTTTAGCTTTAATTGATTTAGGTGTTTTTTCCTTTAAATAATTCGACCTTACCATTTACGATATTTATAGGATTTTTCCAACCAGTTTCGTTTATAAGGTAAAAGATAAAATTGAAAAACTTTACTAAAAGATTTACATAGTTATGAAAGGTTATAACGACGAAAGTAAAAAGAATATTATAACCTAATTACTTACGTTACATCGAGCTAACCACCGCCTGATTTTTATATTCGCAGCCTTTTTTCATAAACCGTATAACTTATATATCAAACTTCGGGACATAATATAAGCCTATATACAATTTGAGGAACGGCTAAAACAGTGGATTTACGTAGATATATTAAAAGATCTTAAAGAATATCATCCGCTTCAAATAATCCTATTTATCTTAAAGCTCGTTTATAGAATTACTAAAGCCGGTATATACTGGTATAAAACTTATCAAAAGTACTATAAAAAGCGATTCGAAATAACTAACTTCACATTTAACTCGTATCTATTAATATCGATTACCCGTTCGAAGGGTTTTACACTTATAAGAATATAAATAAACGATATTTTAATCTTATGTAACGCCTCGTTTGATGCGTTTAAGGAGAGGAAGCCTTTAAAAGTCGGTTTAAAGGCGAAGTCCAAAGCCTACCTGTTAAAAATGATATAATCTATTTTAATAATATTACGATTACATTTCGTAATGGTATTTTAGGATTTACGTAAAAAGGATAAGTAGATAAGGTAGCTTTTTATCATCCTAAAAAACGTGAAATAGGCCGACGAATACAAATACTAACGTATATGCGGAGTTTGGGTTGCGTTTATAATATTGTTAGAGGCGTTATTCGACTTTTCGGTTGACGCGTAATGCTAAACCAACCCAAAAAACGATATATATAAAACGTTGAATAAACGCCTGTTACTAAAATTACATAATCTAAAATGAAGTAGATAATTTATACCGTTAGATATATGTATTACAAAGTTATTGGTTTTCAATAACTGCTTTTTTTTTAATAATAACGATTGTAGCTTACAAATCGGTTTCGTCCTCGTTTTCTGTAACGAATTACCAGCTCAAAACGGCTTTACGTTTTGTTGAAATATTATTTATTAGAGCTTTACCAAATGTAAAAGGGTTATAAAAAGCGTCCTCGCTTCCGAGATTTATGGTAAAGTTAAAGGTTTCGATTCAGGTATTACTATAACGATAATAGTTTGGATAATTATTTTTGATTTTAATTTACGCCTTATCCATTTAATCATTTATAATAATTTTTTGTACTTTATAAATACCTGGTTAAAATAGGTATTATAGACGAGAAACAACTAATAATCGATATTATAACTTTATACGAGTTATACGAACGCCGGGATGTTGATAAAACCAGATAAATTAATAAGAAGTTAGACCTAATAAACGTAATAATGAAAACAATACCAAAAAACGCCCTAAAAACAGTTATATGAACAAGTGCGTTGTTTTTTATGATTATTAAAAAGCTTTTACGGCCCTAATAAGCCGTTACACCAATTTACAACAATTTAAATCGGTTTATCAATATCATTCACCCTAACCCACATTTTACCTTTATTTAATGCGACTGTTCGTACCGATTCAAGCATATTACCTCTTTTTTTGCATATCATGTCCCTATTTTGGCATATTACCTCTTTTATTTTACATTTTAAATTACGTTTATAACCTTAGATTTTATTTATAAAGAGTTATAAAATGACTGTATAACGTACTACATTATAGCCAAATACGCCGATCCACTCGAGGGGGTATTCATCTATTATTAAAAGGAAAGAACGATGTCGCCGCGTCCTTACTATCCTCCCCGTCGCTTTTCCCCTCTATACTAACGCCATCGCCATCACCGCTAATGATATTATTAACGTTAGCAAGGATATGACTTTATATTCTATTAATTTTGTCTTTAGGTAAAAGTATTAGGAAGGGATTACCTTCCTCGTTACGACATACGATAACGCCGTCGAACTCGCCTATGTAATATATACGTAAGCCCTGTTTCTAAACGGTGACAGCGGTTACCATTTAACCTGATCCGCCGGTTAACGCCTATTATTAATTAGCATCGGCTTATTTTGATTATTTACGGTAGAAAAAATTCGATTCGCCTTAAACAAATGTTTTTATTAGAAAATGTTTTGGGATTAGGTAAAAACTTATTAAAAAGCCAGCGGGCATATAATACGGCTTTGGCTTACAACCCTAAAACTACTGGAACGGGGGTATACGAGTTACCAGTCCGTTCGTAACGGTAATAACATGCCGAACGACCTCCGCTTTCGTGGTAATCGTTAATAAAATTACCCGCGGCCGCGGATACGATATACGATACGTAGGGCGTATCTATTAGCAGCCTAAAGTTACGGACCCGAATACATCGTTTTAACGATTAACGCGTTAAAAAGGTTTTACGACGTATCCTGTTGATACGGAGATCGAGGAGGCGGAGGAAGTCCGCCTTATATTTCTTATTTATGGAGGGAATAATTAAAGAATTATAAGAGAAGGGACTATTATATACGTATTTTAACGTAATTGCATCAAGTTACGTTTATAGCGTAAAAGGGCTCCTACAGGTAATAAGGGTTTTACCCGTAGAGAGAGGGTAAGGTTTATAATTTTAGAAACTATTTAGTCCTTCCTCGGAAAGCTGGGGAAGGGGGAGGGAAAGGGTGAGGATGGGGGCGTGACGACGGTGGGAGTGTGTTATAACCCAAGGACCAACTACAGGTCATGAAATAGGCCAGCGGTCCGCTGCGCTATCAGAAGCCTGATGTCCAACATATCAAGCCATGGATCTCTCTTATGTAAGGACCCAGGGTTAGGGTTGGGACCGTAAGGACCGCAAAGCGGTCTAGTCGATACTACATTGGACTGTAGGAAGCAACCAGCGACTTCAGCAGTCCAGTACTGAAGATGGTATGAAGGCTATAGGATATAAGGATACGGTCATCACCATATAGATAGTATTTCCTTCATAGCTCTTCAGTTGTAAATCTAAGTATTCAGTCTACATATCTGAATAACCTAATAGTTAATAATCATCCTACAGCACGAACAAACATCTTCTTGATATTGCACCTTTGTTACCTCTGCTACCTTACTGCTAACATAAACCCCCTGACACCTTCTATTTACTCACAGGTATTTAGTGTGATCATTACAGAAACTTATACCTATACTGTAATTGATAGGTCGTACGATGTCTCCGGTTAGTATAACGTGGTGATGTAAGCCGTACAAGTTCTTTGTTTTAGTTGTCGTTATAATTTCGTCTCGTCGGTTTTATTAATCGTTGTTAAGTTCGTAGTTTTCCCTTTTTGGTGTAGGTTAATGTACGTTCCATTGGTGTTTTTAGCCTTAATACTATAGATGCGGATTAATGATTCATTGAATTCAAGTTGTATGCCTTTAGCTAACGTTTCGAATAGCTTATACTTTTAAAGGCCTTATTTTGCGATAACATGTTTTTTCGTTGGTATAACCCCAATTTTTCCAAAAAAGAAGGTATTGCTAATTGATATACCTATGATTCCAAAGTATTTTCCTTAAGTGATTAGTTAATATGGGTCGAGATTTAAAATATTTACGTTTAGCCCATTTTCAAAGTGTTCCTAGTGCGTTAAAAACCAATAGATACCTGCTTTGACTAGTTTGTAAAAAGGTTTAATATAATGTATTACCATGTTAGGTGGAAATTTTACATCCAGTTTTTTTGGTAGTTTTATCAATACAATCCGTTGTTGATTTGTGGCAAATTACATATATATTTGCGTTATATCACGACCATTAAGTGAGAATCCACCGTTTGCATTAGCAGTCAAACTGATAGCAATTGCGACGATTAAACGCTGGCTAATTTCTTGCATTATAGGAAATTGAAAGATTAGTTTTTACCATTATTATCGTATCTTCAAGCAATTATCCGTGACATTTCATACGGCCGATTTATATTTTTTCTTTGAAATGTTTAAAATATTCTCGCTTTGAATATCTTAACGCTCTGGATTATAAATTGCGTTAACGGTATAAGTTATATAACTCCTCATATAAAAATTCTGTTAACTTATACTCAGTTGCTGTCCTTGAAAGGTACATCCATTTTTTGATAATGCCTTTAACACGCAACTTAAGTGTAAGTTTTCCGTTAGTTTTTCTTTTCTTTTCAAAATACCTACAATATTATATATGTCCTTCCAGTCTTGTACTTTTCGTTACCGTCCTCCTTTTTAATGTTCATTCTTTTCTTTAGTAGTCTTTTACACTGTTTACTTTTTATTGTTTTATCAACGATCTATCCAGAAGGGTTGTGTTGGCTAATCCGCTTGGTTTTGGGTTTTTGACGTAGGGATATTTATTAAATTTGAGGTATCTTTTATATAGTTTGACTTGTATAGTCCAGAAAGTGATAGGACCGTTAGCGGTTTTAACTACTACGTTTGAGTTAGCGATATTCAATATTTTCTATGATTTGTCCAATTTATCTGGATTTTACCATGTAAGGACTTCATTTTAAACAGGTAGTAATAATACGTTTATTGTTAAAGGTTCGTTTTGTATGTTAAGAGTATTATTGATTTGGCAGCGTGCCGATTTTATTCTAGTTTTTTCAGGGTTTCTCTGTATACTATAGCACGTTTTTGGGTATTTGGCGATGGTAGCGATTTAGTTGCCATGCGTGGATAAGCCCTAAATATTAGGCAAGTTGGTATAAAGCTGTTGGTGATAGTAATATTGTTGAGGACCTTTACCGTTATTTGAAGTAGTGCTTTTTGACCTATAAAGTTTTCAATCTCTAAGGTAAGGATATCATAGGCCTTTTTCAAGAGAGAGTGTGCCTTTTCGACCTTATTTATACCTTAATAGGCTTTAATGGGATCCTGTTTGTATTAAATACTTATTGACTTGGTATTAGCTTGAAACTTCACAGTAATAAAGTTGATACCGGTATTGTGAACTAGTACGTTTGGTAGTCTTAAGTACTTGTTAATTTATAAAATACGTAGTGTTTCTTTATTTATTTTTCTGTAATGGTGACGAGGAACTCAGCGTTATATAAAGCTGTATTGTATTTAATTACGTCAAATACTAGCTTGCTGTTTAATTGAAACACGTTTACAAAGACTTTAAAATTAATGTTTTGATTTTCTTTTGACGTAAACTTAAATTTAAGGGAGTATGGGAATGTGTTTAGTAGTAATAGTAAAGCAATTTAATTGATTTTATCGTTGGTAAATCAATATCCTTGTAACCAGCTGCTTTTAAGGTCTTATAAAGTCTATTATTTACCGGGTGATTGAACCGACGATATAGGTAACGTAGTTTTAACTCTATCAGTTTGATATTATTATATTTAGATTTCGAAGTTCAAACAAGGATTGCTTTCATTTGGGACTAAGTGAGAACCTTTGATCGCCTTTAACCTTTACTAGTTTATTAATTTAAACGGTAACGTTAACGACGAGGTTCTTCCTATTTTTAAAGCCAAGAAAAAGGGGGGTAGGGTATTTCAAAATGTGAAAAACGATAAGATTAACGACAATAATGACAGTCGTCGATCCAAGTAAAGAGAGCTTTTTTCTAGAGCTAAAGTTAATTTTAATTTTACCAGTATTCGTGTGGTTAAGTTCTCTAGTAGTATTAGTATCTTTTTGAGACACAAAGTATTACGAATAGGCTTTTGTTAAGTACCGTGTTTTTCTAGAGTCCGGTATAATACCTTGACAGATTTTCTTCGTGTAATGAGTAAGGATAGTGAACAGGTATATATGGTTAGGGTTTTTATACTCATGTTGATGATATGGGTTTTTACCTATTGAGCGGTATAAAAAGGCGTGGTTGGCGAATTATTACGTTGCTTTTGGACCAGTATCGGTATTTTTATACCAACCGATAGCCTTTGTGTTGTTTTCCTTCTTTTTAACCTCTATACTATTAGGGTTTTCGACGTGTTTAATATAATCGTAAGCAAAGATTAAGTTTAATTGTATATAATGATTCACCTGTTTATCTTCACGTTTGGTAGCTATGTAACAAATTGACCAATACTTTGTTTGTTGCAAATATAATACCTCAGTGTTTGGGAATAATTTGTTTGACTGGCTTAAAAATTCTCCTTTCTACGTAGTGTATTAGCTATGGCCCTAGGTCCAGGTTTTTGGTCAACCGTACTAATTGGGCCTGCCGTACTTACGGTCGATGTAAGAAGCGTGAGAAGTGTCTTTTTCGTTATCGTTGAACTTTGGAGTTTGGAGGTATATACTAGTCGTATTCAAAACCTGAACCGTTACAATCGTAATCGAGGAACGCAATTGGTTAAAAAAACACTTTACAAGTAGCGTTAGAGTATTTTAAGGCGTATTAGAACTCGTTATAACCTTTAATAGCTTGTCAGACTTGTTAATATAATGTATCTTCGCTAGATTTTATATTTCCCATTATTTGTTATCAAAAAATTAACCTATTAAGCATTTAATTAAAAAATTCATCTTGATTTCCGACTTTTATTTGTGATTTAACATATAAAATAACTTAATTATATTTTAGTTTGTATGGTATTAGATGAGATTGACATCGTGTTCGATATGGTTTTTAAAATCGTTGTTAATACTGCGGAAAAAGAAGTAATTCATTAAATGTCGAAAGTAATAGTTTTTGGTTTAGCTAGTAATGACATTGGTAAATAAATAGTAAAAGCTTTTTAATTTAATAATTATTTGGCGGAAGATATTGAAGAACGGGCGTAACTTAATGTCGAGGAGGTTGTACAGCTCACTGTTATATATTTCCTTTCCTTTCTATATTTGAACGAATGTAATGATTTCCGCGTAATTCCTATTTATATCGAGACATCTTGAGGGTAAATGGTGATATACTGGTCGTAAAAATCTTTTGGATCTTTCGAACGGTGTTAGGAAAGATGTTGGTAGGTAAAATAGGCAGGATAGTTACCTTTGATTGAGTTTAAAGAGAACAAGTTAGTAATTGTGCCTATAGTAGGCTCGCATATAAAGCCGTTCCTTTTTCGATTTGACTGCTGAAATTAGATGTGTTAAGGGGCATGAGGGAAGTGAATTTGATGGTTTTCGCTACAAAGGACTTGTTAGTACTTCTTTTAGTGTTAAAGGGTACTTCGAGGTTCCTATTTAATTAATTGGTGGGTTTAAGGGTTTGCGGTGTGTAGGTTAATTAGTTTTTCACGGCTATTGGTATTGGACCGTTAATTTTGGGCGAAAGGGTTAGAAAAATTCATTTGGATTTAGGCAGGTCCTTACAAACGTGTGTAAGGTTATTGAAAGACATTATTGTTAGCGATCTCTTTTCCTTTGCCTTTGTTTTTAAAGATTTATTAAAGAGTTTTCGTCGGTAGCGTATTCGTAGGGTACGTTTTCTAGATTACCCTCCTTCCCTTTCTTCGTAGGTAGGTGAACTCCTCGTATGTATAATTCAATGTTTATCCTCGTTTTAGCTTGTTTATCTACCATTTTCCATATCTTTAAGGTATATTCCTCAAACCACTCGTGCAAATCGTCGAAAGCATTAGGTTCTTGATTAAATCCAGTAGGGTTCGAGTCGAAAATATAGCGGCTAATGAAGTTGATTAATTCTTGTGGATGAAGTCTTTATTAGCGTTTGTAAATCAGACGTTTTCGTCGTAGTGCTTCTCGAAGATAGCGCTGAGGGCCGTAATTGTTTTTTTCTGGCGGGATTAGTAACTGTATTGATTATAACGCGTGTTAAATCTATCGTAATGAAAATTTAAGGGTCATAGGTGGAAGGAGAGTAGTATAGAGGGATGAATCGTAGGTTTGCCGTTGAATTTAGTGTTTGTTAATGATCGTAGAATTTAGTAGTTTTTACTTTCAAGTATGTATCAATAATACCCTTAATACTATGAATTTAGTTATTTACCAACTTAACGATTTTTAAAACTTTTAGGTGGTTAATCTTAACGCTTCTAAAACTTTTCTAATAAGTATTTCTTAGTATTTTTAACACTTGCAATACCATCGCTACTTACAGATGTCCGCGAACAACTATACAGCCTATAAGTCTTTCCTACTTGCTACCGCGAACAACTGCATAGTGTATAAAGGCTCTTCGTAAAACTCTTTCCTCTACTTTGCCCATATAAAGCGCAACAACTAGGGGTAGCTTTTTCTTCAACCTAACTTATCTGTATATAACCTAATAAGCAATAATCAGTGTTGGTAAGCCTTTATTGTTGCAACGTATTTGATTCTAATCACTAAGGTCGAAGTAATTAGTACTGTATTAAAATTGGTTCTGAGTTGTAAGTTTTAAATCTAGCAGACTACTAGCCAGTCCACAAACTTATTTGTATGGCCAAATGTTTCGGCTTGTGTTCTACTCTGAAGTAAGCACCTAATACATTACACTTGCAGTTAATCCTATAAACTGCAGTCAACTTGCAGTAAGTATAATCGATTAACTGTAAGTATAGTTAACCTGACTATACTTCATTTGACTGCTATTCCAACAACACCCAATTCCCTACTACTTTTAGCCAAAACTATTTAAACCATATCTCAAATTACGAGGGTAAAGAGGTTGTTATCGACGATAAAAATATGCCGAAAAAGATAATGTAGCATGAAGATACTGCTCCTAACGCGATTCAGTAACTAGCCGACTACGCCTTTTTATACTACTTAAATGGTAAAAACTTTTAACTTTGCTTTAATCAAGCTTCTAATCGTTTATATAACTTTAACTTTCGCAATAGTTACATAAATCATATATTTCAAAGTTTTATGCAAAATACAAAGGCAATAACATACTTCACAGAAATCTATTCGTAAAACATGGCATCGGAAAGGGAAATTATGACTGAAATAGAAATCAAACGTCAAGATTCTGGTAAGACCAAAGTTGGCTTTAGTTTAGGCGAGCAACTATTGTCACTAGAAAAACCAATTATTTAAACTATTATTAAACCGATTACGTTCCACATCCTCAAATTCCCTACACTGTTTCTCCTTTATCTGTAAAATATAAAGATACTTGGTATCAACGTCGATGATAATGCTAACGAATGAGTTAAAAACGGCTAGAAGTTCCTTCTCGCTTTCAAATGTTGGCATTTTCGGTCTCATTTTAAAGGCCTAAAGGCAATAGTATTAAACTTGACAAGGTTATAAATAAGTTAACTACACTGGCGTTTCAATTATATAACCATCTACATGTAATATAAAATCCTCAAGTCTATAAGGTATGAAGATGTGAAATATTTAGCTTTAAGAGTTATTGAAAAGTTTTGTTACTACTGCTATATATATACCTAAGCCCCATAAAAATTCATGTTTAAATTAACAAACGATAAGAATTTTTTATTACGAAATTTTAGTTTAGATATTTCATTGGAACAATGAACTTGTTTTCCATGTTATTAACTTCGTAACCTCCTTTCACATAATTAAATCTCTTAAGTCTCTGTCGGTAAAGGATATGTAAGAAATGTTAAAATTGTTATAATTAATACGAACTTAGGCCTACCCCATATCTTTGTTTAAAATACTAATATTAATTTTATGACGGCGAATTTGATAGTATATTTTAAAATAATATGAATTTAGTGTAAATAAGTACATATTAAGGTTGTTTGACGTATTTTGAAGGTCGAAATACCATATTAATTCTTTTCCAAAGCGTACGATATCCTTACGATGAACATGGAAAGCTTTACGAATCAGAAAACAAGCTTTAAGATGATTGTAAAGGGCTTGAATGATATTATGAGCCCTAATGATTTCGTATCAAAGTTGTTAGTTTTTGCAAAATATTCTCTTTTAACAAATAAATTTCCGCCATTAAGAAGTTCTTATAATAGTGTTGTAGGGTACGGTAATGCTTTGGAGTAATTACAAAAGTAATCGGCATGTCTTTAAGTTCATAATACTCTTGTTACCAAAAACGGTTTTACGACAATCGATACACCTACATTACAATCATAAAGTAAAGTCTTCGTATAGTGAGAGTCAAGTAAATATGATATTCTATTTAAAATGTTAAGTATCGATAACCTTAAAATAGTTGTTGAAATTGTTAACATTCCAAAGACGTTCTGTATAACTTAGATCAAACCTTATATTAGAGCGACTTACAGTAACTATGACTATGAAAATCCTTAAGCTAAACGAATTGATTAATATAACCCCCCCCCCCTGGTAATTGATAGACTGATAATATGTCGATAGCGCAACTGACTATCAAAAAGAAAAAATGTTAAGGATAAAAAATATATACGGATCGGATTTGTAATATTATTCAAGTTATTAGAAAAAGAAAAAGAACGATAAAGATATGGTTGTAAAGCTCCGTATACAATAATTTATTAAGATCTCCGGAAAATCCTCTAAGGAAAGCAATGAAGTCGAGATTAATAGACTCCTTACTTCAGGAGTCGTATAATTCGTGCCTAAATGTAACTTCTACCTCCATAACCGAAATATCACGATCTTTAAGTTGAAGATTATCTACGACGTAAAAGGTGAAACCACACGGCGTTCATATGATAAGTTACGCCTCATCGTTTAAAAATACGGTAATAAAAACAATCACTGTATTTTCACGTAATTGCTCACGATTGAGAAGATTAACTAATGGTTAGTAGTCGTTTGAACAAAAACTTTACTAGGTAAAATTAATACCAAATTCACATTCAATACCTGTAATATAATTTAAGTGTATATAAAGGAACTAATCCAAAGATATCGCTTATAACTTTCGGATGCTGTCTATAATACTTGATGAAGAGAGAGAGAGAGAGAGAGAAACCTCTGCTAAGGAGCTGTTAGAGGCTACAGGGAAGAGGTAACCCGGTTACATAATAGGATAGCTTTGGAGTATTGTAGTAGTATATTAACCGTCAGGTTTAGATCCCAGGTGACTATTGATTTAGGCATCAGACTGTGACATTAACTCAGGCGTATTCCTGTCCTCGAGGCCCACCACATCTTTTTTTGTTTACGTATTTAAACTCTGCTGACTCTTTTAACCAATATGGCTTAAGCTTTTTATTGCTGTTGCTTAACCTACATGAGTTAATTCTCCTATTGTTTCCATTGTTCATTTTAATTAATATTGGTTAATAACATACATTAACTTGTTTATTTTTGTTGCTAGTTATTTTAACTAACTTGAGTTAAGCCATTTATTAATTTTACCTAATACACGTGTGTTTATTAGCCTGATTTTATTTTTAACTCATGTTATCTTTTACGTAACCCAAGTGTGTTGATTGTCTTATTGTTTAGAAACCGTAAAAAAGCGGTTTCCAATGACTTGGATATTAATAAAAAACGAAATGAGGTTTGTTAATAGGTTGTATGGAAATATCTATTGTTGTTTTTGGTCGAGTTATAACGGGATTCGAAATTATCGAACATCGCGGTATTTGAGAGGTTTCAAAGTGGTTTTCAAGTCGGGTGATTATAATATACCTATTTGATTAAGACTTGTTGTTTCTGGAAGTTATTAGTACAGTAGTAGTTTACTGGAGGTTTATTCCGGGTTTATAAAATACCTTTCATATGAAATTTAGGTTCAGTTTTATTATTATTAACGATAACATTAATAGAGTATAGTTAATAGTTGTGAATTTGCTGGTTTGGGAGAGGGTTGGAAGCGGTGTAGATATATTGATAGACGTGGAATTATGGGTATTTTATATCCGTAATATTAAGTTTGACAATGTGGGAATCGACGATACGTATGATATGATGTTTATTATAAAGTTTACCTTTTTTTAAGTAGGTTCCACTTGTGATTTATGAAAATAAAATAAAAAATATTGCCGATTCGAAACCGTTATAAGGTAAAATACTACATTAACAACGGTTTTGTTCATGCGTTGTTTCATAGTCGCTATTGGGGCTTGTAAAAATTCTGTAGCATTTTGGATACACTGGACAAAGGCCTTAACTTTTCAGCGTAGTTTCGTACCTCAGATAAGGAAACATTGGAAGGGTAGAATAGGATTGACGTTATTATCGTATATTATAAAAAAATGAGTAATATTAATGGTAATAGTATTTTAATTATTCAATATTAATTGGTAATCTAGTAATACACGACTTTAATTAAGTTAAGTCTAAATAACGAAAACGTGTAGCTATATAAAAACCTTTTAATCAACGCGTTTCGTAATACCATTCGTTTTAAGATAAAATACGGTGTTTAAATATTGTTTTACCCCCATTGAATTGTAGAGGCTGTTTTCAAACCTATAGGTTTAATTCTAATTTCGGTTAGAATAATAATGCAAGGAAACCCGTAAAATCATCAATAGTAGTATATGAACTATTTGTATAAGTTTCGTTATTTATAGTATTTATCTCGTTCGGAGTAATAGTTTTATTTAAACGATTCGTGATACTTATAAGTTAACGTAAGGTATCAATTCACTTTTAAGGGAAATCGATTATGAGATTAATTCAAATTTTTATTTTAAAATAGTGCGGGAATTGATAAGGGTTTGAAACATCCCTTTCAACGGTATCGCCAAGAAATCTTTCATTCATTAATATAGTAGTTACGGTAAAGGCGTCATACTATACAATGTAACATAGGTTAAAAAATATTTTGGATAAAATGTTGATAGTAATGTTGCGGTCCGTATGGTTGATAAAACGTGAATTTTATATAGTTTGAATTAATGTGGTAATAACTAGTTTGTAAATAAAAAACTTTATATGGTAACAAAACCGTAAAATGCTATCATGGTTTACCTAATATTCCGAAATAAAGATTTTGAGTATTAGGTTATAGTTAATACGAATATCGATGGAAAAACTCCAGTTATTTATATGTACCGCACGAATTAAGTGGGGGTAAGTGACGTTTTGGATAATTACGTTGTTTTAGTTATTTTAAAGGTGACGTTGGTAAAATATTTATTACTTTTAAGAATGAATTTGTTAGCAATAGTAAGTTGAAATATGTATTTATTTGAAAAAGATTTAAAAAGGTTCATTTGAGATGTAATAGTTATATTTTCTGGCTTAAAAAGAGAGAGTCGAACAGGTTTTTAGATATATACCAATTTGGTTGAAATAGTGTATTGGACTATATGTAATCGGCTTTTTCATTATAAATGAGTTTGAAATGAAATTTAGAGACTCGTTTCGATTAAGAGATTTATCGTTTCGAAAGTCGTTTGGTAATTATGAATTTTTTTAAGTTTTTATAATTTTCAAATATAATCAACGGGCGGTCCGTATACAGGAGCTCTGTATTTCATATTTTTAAATAGCTCGTGATTTCTCATAGTTATCCATCGTAAATTTTGTAGTTGTATTTGGCAGGTGATAGAAGAAGAAAATCATACGTTATTGGGCGTAGGGTGCCGTTATTGTCTCGTTGGAGTAAGTAGCCTCCTAAGGTTCAATCGTAATAGTCGACTTTTAAAATGGTATTTTGTTCGGAGTCCTATAAGGCGATAATTAGTTTTAATAAAATTCAGCTGTTTGAAACAAGTTTTTTCTTCACGACCTTAACAGAAAACAGCGTTTTATTTTTATTTAACAAATCAAAGAACTAGGGATTATTAAATGGTTTCAAATGAATTGCTAGTAAACGTTGATAAAACAAACAAACCAATTTATTTTTCATATCAATGTGAATGCCGTTTATTCTCCGAATAATATGTAGTTGTCCAGAATTTCAGATATTTCGATTTACGTTTCGATAACGAATCCAAAATACTTCGTTTTTAAAATGCCGAATTTATGATTAAATATTTTCAAGTTGAGATTGCGAAGTTTAAAATATTTAATATTCATTTGATTTTAGCATTTTATTAATTAGAAGTATTATTTAAATATATCAAAATATTTTGGAGGTAAACGAAGGAAATAATGTTGAGAAACGGATACAGCGAATTGTTAATGTACCGTGGAAAGGTAGTTGATATACTGGAAAAACATAAAGTGCTAATTAGATATTCAAAAAATCTACAACGTATGCGAAATGTAATTTTTTACTCGTTGCTATTTTCAATAAGTAATTTGTAGATTATGATTTTGATATCAAGTTTGATGAATTATGTAATATTTGAAATATTTTTAAATGTTTCCTTAATAAGGGAAATAGGTTAACCATTTGATTTTGTACCAGCGTTAAGTTCACAATAGTTTATATAAAGGGGTAGATAGCCTTTAAGTTTTCTAATAAAGAGGACAAGAACGGTAAATTAAAATTTGTTTTCAAAAATGTAGACATGGTTTGAGTTTTTAGTTATCTTTTTTTGTAATATTAAAAGATCATTTTATAACATGTAATAAGATAACTTTCAAGGGATCTTTAATGGTTGGCAACAATAGTTATTGTAAATGATAATTTTGTAATTGACTTTTTAAGGCAAAAGTGATAGTTTCTCCCTTAAGGTTTTATTAAATCAACGCGCTAATTTATTTAAGGATACTAGGGAAATCTTCGTTAACGCAAACGTGTGACTTCGGGGAAAATGCTTTGTTAATATTTTAAAGAATATGGTAGCGAGTTACGCAGTAATGAATTGGTCCCTTCAAGCTTTGCGAAATATAGTATAAAATGTGGCGGCGCTGATATCCCTAGGTTTTTTTTGTTTCGTTGTAAAACCCTACTTCCATAAGCGATAATTACTTGTTTTTTAAAAAATTATTATATACTTTAGGGCGGTTTAAGTTACTTATTGGGTTTTTATTTGAGGTTACCCCAAAAAAACATCGTTTTTTGAATGAAGAATAATATAATTTTAAGTTCGATATAGGTATTTATCCAGGTTGACGTTTTACCAAATGATAAAAAAATAAGTCGTAAGTCGGTTTTAGGTATATAACGAGTAACTTCGTCGAATCGTTGGAGTGAGATAGGTATATGCGGTAATTTTAATCGGTAGGTAAGTTATTTATTGATAATATTATAATATTTATAATTCATATTTATTGGAATATTGATAAATTGAACGAAACTGTAAAGTAATTTTATTATAAGCAAGGATTTGTTTTTAAAAACTGGTGGTAAGTTACCTAGTTGAATTAAAGTTTTTTCGATTTCTATACGCGATTATTTATAAAAGCTATAATTTCCCTTCTTAAAATTCAATAAGGTTTTCGTTAAAGGTAAAGTAAATAACGATATTAGCTTTTGTAATAACATTGACTTTAGTATTAAAACTGTTTGGGCATTTCACTAGATTTAGTAAGTAGTTGCGAATATGATAACTATTCGCTTTATATTCTAGGTAGAAACCAATGTTTTTATAGAGAGAAAGTTTCGAGTGGTTAACCTAAGTAACAAATTGTTTAATATTTGTTCGAAAGGCGTTTACGTTGGTTATGATAATATCTCCCTGGTTATCATGAGTAGACTTATTGTCGTTTCCGATTTTAGTATAAATAATACCGCCGGTACCAATATTATTAACATAGTAAACGGTACCGTACCAAATAAGAAGTTTATAAAGTTTTTTTATTAATAAATTAGTTACAGGTAACCCCTTCGTTATAATTCACAAGTATTACGAGGGGGAGTAATACATTAACGAGTATATCGCTAATAGATTTTTTTTTAGGATTGCGGGTTCAATGATGGATTTTTAGGCTACATCTTTAGGTTTTACGAATGAGGTATTACAAACGTTAAAAAAAAACGTAAAATCGTTCACGAACCTTTTGCTTGAAGTTTCTAAGTTGGATGATCACGGCTTTTGCCGCCTTCAGGTCATAATAATACGCGCGACGAATTATTATCTAGGCATTGGGGTTATCATTCTGCTATTATTACCGCGAGCGTAGTAACCTTTTATAATATTTTTTTTCAAAGCCTTTTAATTGTTAAAAATAATATAAAATGGTTTTTTATACATATGAATTTCCGATTTTTACGTAATTTTAGTAATATCGTAACCTTTCATATTAAAAAACATAATTTGACGACGAAAAATTCAACTGGTTCTTCAAAGGGTTTATGTTTCATTCAGTAACAGTTGTTATTGGAAAATTTATTAATATTTTAATCATAATCGAGGAGTTCGGGTTATCTTAATTGTTGGCGCGGTCTCCAGGAGAAGTTCACCTAGTCATTACATTATTCGTAGGTAATATGAAAGTAAGACTCTTATGAGGGGGGGGGTTCGCTTTGAAAACGTAGGTATACCGGTAATGATTTCAAAATATCGGATTATATTCGTTAATATGGCTAGTACATCGGTGTTTCATTGTTTAATCATAATTAGTATATCTGTATTTCGTCATTTTATATGTAAAACGTATTCATGAAAAATGTAATCCCATTAGACGATCTTCATATATAAAGTTTTGATGTATCGTTCGTATTATAGAAATAATTAATCGTATTAAATTGTTAAGACGCTCTAAAACTGGTTTCTAACACATACATCGAGTAATCATTTCAAGGTTTAAAGGTCTAGGTTTAAAAGGTTGGAAGATATAACTTTAAGCTATATCTTCTTGTAAATAACTAAAATACCTTCGGGGAAAAAAATCCAATATTTTATATGAAAAGACTAAGATAAACCTATCGCTTATAACGGTAGTATACCATTTATAATACTTGATTAAGAGATAGAGATAGAAATCTTTTCCAAGGAGCTGCTATATTCTACAGAAAAGAGGTAACCCAGTCACATAATAGGATGGCTCCAGAGCATTGTGGGAGTATAGGAACTGCCAGGGATAAATCCCTGGTGACTACTTGCCCAGGAACCAGCCTGTAATGGCGTAAACGTAATAAATAATGAATCTACAGCAGATCGTCTTATTAAAACTACTGTAAGAATTCCGTGACAAAGATTCACCAAAGACAGACATATTATATATCAAACTATTACAAAGATTTCTATAAAAGATATCTATTGATTTCTAACTTACCGATCGCACTTTAAGTTAATATTATACAAAATATCTTTAACCCACAACCCATATTTAATAATGACATAGCATAAAATTTTCGATTTAGTGGGTATATAAACTAACGATACCCTTTCTTTAAAAAAAAATTACTGGCTTCATAAAATCGAAACAATAGGCATTTAAGAATATTAAATTTCTGAAACTACCAGCCATTCGCAACTTTAGCGAAAAACAATCATCTTAACTTCAACGGATCGTTAATCCGCATGTATAGTATTGAGGATACTTTATTCAATTTCCGTTAAAAGAGCCAAGGCGTTAACTTGGCCATAATTGACAAGACTGAAGTAACCAGGGATGAAAAGTATTTAAAATAACGCACTCATGGCTATTAAATCGCAACCTTATGTTAATTGGAAGCCTTTTACAATTTATAGATTGCGGCACAAGCATAAAACCCAACGAATAAAGACTTCAATTGATTAAACAAAAGTCTGAAATAGTAGATGAAGAAACTAGATAGGAGTAATAATATGATTCCGATTGATCTGTCAAAAGACATATTGATAATATTAACGAACAGCTCTTTTGAAAACATAATAAAACTCTCATTGCACATAGGATTCCTTATAACGTTCATTAATGGAAACATGTAAAAGGATGAGTTCAAAATTAGTGAAAACATAATTCTTTTCACCTCCGTTAAGTGCAAAAGAATCATACGAAGTGTGCTGAGTTCAGAGATTCACAGTATAATAGCTAGCTTCAATATAGATATAGCGATATGGAAAATACTCAATATCTTCACCAAACAATGCAAGATTCCTACTATCCCGGTAATAATATATACCAAATTAAAGAAACTATTCGAATATCATTCAAAACTCGAAACTACCAACGAAATACGACTGATAATCGATATAATAACACGTAAATCCTAGGAAAGCAAAGATATCAATGAATTCCTATCAATTAATTTCAAAGTTAACTCTACTCATCCCATAATAAAATCGTCATCAAACAAAGCCCTTGAAAAGTTTGTAAATAACAATGGACTGATCATACGTATTAAGGGCTACGTTAATAGTCCACCTAACAAGGTCAAATTATGTACCGGTGAACAATAGTATCCTATCAAAATGGAATATTACCAAGAAATTAAAACCGAAGGCTTGTTTAAGTAGTATAGTTAAGTTAGAGGTTTATACAAGTCTATAGCGAAATACTTGTTTGTGGGAATTGGTAAATTCGGAACTCGTATTCTAAAGTTAAATAGAGGTAATTGGAATGGATTTAGGTGTATAATACACTGAAATTAACAGGAGTTGGTCTGGCTAACAAGGTGGCAATTCAATAGTAACCGGAAACGATTGGTTGACAATAATAACGTACGTAAACAAAAAAAAGGCCGTTAATATAGAAACAGTAGTAATTACAATGCAGTAAGTCAACTTTACTTACAATAAAATTAACTATACTAAATACAGGTTAGGTGTATGGTTTTGTGGGTCTACTATATAAACTGTAGATCAAGTACAATATACGCCCACTTCGAACTAGGGTATGGGCCTAGCAATCAGCTATACAACTTACTATACAGACTGGCTAGCGGTCTCCAAAACTTAAAACAATACATCCACCACTTAACCAAAAAATACTACTGTTACTTCAACCAATTCTAATCAAAAACGTTGCAACGTCTAAAGTCTTACCAACAATTAAACCGACTAAGTTTTATATCATACATACTCTACTTTTTTTTACTTTGAAAATATAAAGATCTTTAGAGTTAATATTGACGTTAACTTTAATAAAATGATTAATAATAGCCGGAGGGTTTTCTTTTCCACTTGAAATAAAAATGTCTATGGTTTTACTTTCAAAACCTAGAGGTTATAATAATAAATCTAACAGAGTTATACATGCGTTATTTATACTAGTATTTTAATTATCTATCTGTTGATGAGTTGTATCAAATCCTTCGGTCTGTCAAGTATAAAATGTAGAATAATTTGCTTCAGAAGTAATTAAAAAGTCCTATTACCATTGTCAAACCTATTTCTATGCATGAAAAGGTATAGGTTTACTTTTAAAAACAACAATGTTTTTCATTAAAAGATTTTAGCTAACTTCTTTTACTTGCATAATAAACCTGTTCTTAATGTTATGGATTTGGCAACCTTTTTTCACAAAGTTAAGTTTTTTAAATCATTGTTAGTAAACGATACCTTTAAGGCATTGGATATATTATAGAGTAATGTGTATTTGTCATTATCAAAAGTCATTGTTTAAGATGATGGTAACAACTTTGCAACGGTGGAATTATAAGCTAACGTTAAAATAATTAGGATATAATGTAAATGAATACCTGTTGATGCTTATTGAAATATTGGCAAGGTTAAAAAGATACATGCGTTTCGTTGTATAGTTTATGATATCCTTACATTGGAAAGTAAAATCTTTACAGACAAGGAGGTTCGTCCTTGAATAGTGGTAAAGGGGCTGAATAACACTATGAACTTTAACTGCTTGATACCAATGTTTCTATTTCAAGGAGTATATCCTTGTTTGATAAATGAATTTCTATTATTCGCAATTACCCCAAAAAAGAATTAAGGACGTACGAAGAAACTTCAAATAAATTGCGAAAGAAATGTGCTAAACGCCATATTAATAACATCCTTAACACTAGAAACGGTTTTACGATGATCAACGTACTGACTTTGCCATTGTGAAGCGAAATTTTCATGTGATAATAGCTAGGTAAATAGGATAGTGTAGATATTACTAGATATCAATAAAGTTAGCAAGCGTGGGAGACCATGTTAGAGGAGTATATGGTAGAGTATTATGCTCCAGTAAGAACATTGAAAGAGTATATAGTAGAGTATCATGCTCCAGGTAAAAACTTATAAGCTCTTATCTGAAGCGTATACTCTCTAAGTACTTTTTTCCCCTCTTGTAAACATCCATCGACAACGATACTTAAAAACTACACTACCTTTTTTGTACATTGATATAATGACCTAATCTTCACTAATCAATAGCCGACTTAATTGATTACAAATAATCTATGAAAGAAGAGATAAACTTTAGTTAAATACCTATAATTAGATGATATAGCGGTCTCAACTATTCCGGACTTAAATACTACGATTTATAAAAACCATGCAGGAGCGTGAAAAAGCGGTAAAACTTGGAATGACTTTAAAAAGAAAAACTTTAATACGATATTATCAACTCGATAAATGCTCTTTAAATACTAAAAGCCTCATTACACTATTATCAACTAGATTAACGCTTTCAAAGTATCCGTACACTTCTTAAAAGAAGTTTAATTACGTATCGGCCATGCAAGCCATTAAGTTTCAAATCCCTTCACTAAAACCTATCCAAAAAAAATCACTACACCAAATCGGTATCGAAACCGCTTACTTATTTTTTCTAAAGCGACCGAAAAAGCTTTTAGAACGCTCATACCATCACTTAAAACGCACAATACATCTTCCAAAACGCTTACAATAATACTACAAAGGTGTAAAGTAATATCTGACGCTCCTGAACAATATTTCAATATTTGTATACAACTCCTCAATTTAATATCTCACACCTAACTCTTTCAACTTACCTTCGTTCGCCTTATCATACATTTATAATTTACATTGACGTTGATAAAGTTTAAATTTACTAACTGATTGATTCATATAGTATTTACTAACATAAAAATATAAATTTAAAGCGTTTGGTTACGTTTTATCTCCATTTTATCTATATTTCTCAACATTAAAACCCTAGTTTAAAACGTTATATTACGTTTTATTCTCTTTTCCTCTTTAAATTAAGAACGCTGAAAGCTTGATTTAAGCCGTTCCATTCTAAAACTATATTAAAATAACAATTACTATATTACTCAAATATCTAAACCATTTATACATATTTCGAAAACTACTTTAACAACTTTTTAAACGTTCCCGTTATCATGGCACCACCAATGACAAATCTAGTTGAGGCAAACAAATACATAAAACTTTCATTTAAATATACAAAGCCTTGAAAAATAAGTTTAAATCCTATTAACTTAACCTTATGGAATGTCGAATCGCGTAAAAAACATAGACCTGTAAATTAAGAATACGTACATTATAAACATATTTTTTTGCTATTATAACAAAAAAGACTTACTGGTTCGATATTTTCGATTGTTTTGGAAAAGACTTTTCGGATTAGATGTTAAAAATGTGGCGTATGGTAGACTATATAATCTACAAAGTGTTACAGGTTAAATATGAAGTAGAGGCATTAATACGCTTCAAAGCGATGGTATCGTAACATGTTTATTTGCTAAAACTCAACTCCACAAAATTCCAAATAAGAAAGACAAAGAAATATTAGAGGTGGATTTTATAAAATGATATTGGTTAACTAAGCGTAATAAAAAGTTTATTAAAGGTATCTCTGGGAGCGCCTTATACACATAAAGCTAAAATTCTACGCAGAATGAGGGAAAACCGTAAAAGTCATTCTCCACTGAGGTTTAAAAGGAGGAAGGGCTGCAAAAGTTATCCTTTACTAGAGTTTAAAAGGAGGAAAAAACGAAGAAGCCTTTATCTACTCGTTTTTTTTTAAAAAAAGGTCGAAACAGTCATTTACTTCTCAGGTTTAAAAGGAAGAAAAGCCGTAATCATTTTCTATCGAGTTAAACATTTTGGAAACGGATAAAAAACCGGGCTACCCAAAAAAAAAAAGAATTCAGCGCTTCTGAGAGGCATATAAAAATGCTATAGAAGACAACACTTCCTTCAACCACGCTAACAACGTCCTAAACTTAAAAATAAAGAGATTAGATGTCCACAAAAACGTTTATTCCACAAATAAAAAAGATAGACTTTAGGATCGCGTTAAAAACTTTCTGGAAGAAATGGTCAACGTTTTTGGAGGAAACACGAAAGACGACAAAAATCTATACAAACCTTACGGACCAAAATCTACGATTTATAACCCTTACTATAACTTTTCACTATGTTGATTTCACATTAATGAAAGCGACAAAGCATTTGAGTACATAAAAAGGCTGAAGATAAAAATCCATAAATTATAAAAGCGAACTCCGAATACAAATATCAAGTTGATAAAGGCCAAAATGTGACACTTCAAATAAAGTATTGGGGGCATTAAGCAATTCTTTTCTCGTCTATATTATTGAAAAGATTATTTCACCTAACTCTGATCAACAACGTTTCTTTATATTTATCAACGAATTTTTCTTTGTATTTGGCTCCTTAAATGAATTATTAACCCTTCGAATTTTGTATTTAACGTTTTAAATAGGTGATTTACCGCTTTAGTAATATATTTTCACTTTTTGAATTTATTATGGATCTTCTACGTCATATATTTCACCATCAAATTGATTATTCGCAATTTACAATATATTTATTGTTTCGAATTCATTATTAACCGTTTAGAATACATTTTACTCTCTCTATTTACTATTTATCCATCATAATACAATTTTTTAAAAGAAATTTATTATAGAGCTATTTATATTAAAAACGATTTGTACTAGTAAAGAATAGAAATAAGATAAATAGTCACTACTAAAAAAAAGGGGGAGAAGGAATTAGTAACGTCGTTACTATAGTTGTTGCTATTATAATCGCCGTCATCGTCAGCGTCGCCGCCAACGTCGCCGCCTTAAATAGGATTAAGTGCCCCTTTTGCTTCAAATCACATGCCCTTAAGCAGGGAGTGATAGGAAGGATCACTCTCCTCGAAACGCCTGGTGGAAACATCATCAAAATGACTTATATAATATAAACTCAAGTCTGTACCCCACGCGATAATAGAGTTTACGGTCTTTATAAACCGCCAGTTAATACCTATTGAGGTATTAATCAAAGTCCCAAATTACGTATTGAAAAATGGAATAAGTCTACTGAAGCCCCAGATTACGCATCAGAAAAGTAAGTAACTTATCGTGTAGATGGCGAGCGCGTCAAATGGTTTCCGTAAACGACTCCAACACTACTGGTATGGGGGTGCACCTGTTACCGCCTCATTCATAATGTTAATAGCGGGCTGAGGCGCCATCTTTTAAACAGTACTTGCTAAAAAACTTACCCGCAGCGGCGGATATAACTCACAACATACAAGGCGTAACCATTAGCGGGTTGTGGGCATTTATTTCAATACGTCGCTCCAACTTCTTACGTATGAAAGTAATCTCGCGGTGTATTTTTAGTAAGCCGCATCTGGAAGTGGTAGGTCTATTTCGTTATCTACGCTTCGTTTACAGAATGATTAGTACATCTCGATTTGAGAAGCAAATATTTTATACCCTGTTACAACTCGTTAATATTCCATTTTATCCGTTTAACAAATACTGCAATTAAAAGCGGGGGTTTTATTCGTAACGAAAGGGTAAAGTTTATAATCTTTAACAACGACGATTACTACTTTTATTACTATTGTTATTACTGTTATTTGTATTATTATTGTAACTATAACTTAGTAAAGAGGTAAGGAGGAAAGAGTGAAGAGGGTGTGGGAGCGGCCAGAACGAGTGAGCGAAATGAGGAGCTATTAGTGAAAGCGTTGTTAGTAGTGTCTTAGTTTCGTGTAGCAGCGGTAGCAGTCTTTATAGCGCGAACGTATTGCCGTGACAAACGGCGCCATTTACTACGCGATTAACGAGATAGTATATTGTAAAAAATGGTTAGAATTTATTGTTCAGGTGTAAGAGAACCGTATAGTTAATTGAAAGCTTACCTAGCAAATGATAATACGTTGTTAAAAAATTTTTTACCAGGACCAACGGCGATATATTTTTTTATACTGATTTTAAAATACGTAACGTCGACAATTACACCTTTACAAGATTCGCTAACCTTTTAAAACAAATTCTAGATTATATCACCGCTATTACCACATAACCAATCAAAAGCTTAGATGAATTACACTGTAATTGCTAAGTTATCAATACAGAGTTTTTTGAATAAAAATACAGATTGCTAGTATAGATATTACTAGATATTACTATATTAATAACACGTGAAAAACCATGTTATCAAAGCGTATAGTAGAGTATCACGCCTCAAGTAGTACGTTAGCAGAGTGTATGGTAAGGTGTCATGCCCTAGGTAAGATCTTATAAACTCTTATCTAAAGCGTACTCTCTCCGGTTGCTTCTTCTCCCTCTTAACATTTATCTACTATCATACTTGAATACTATACTATATTCTTCATACGTTGACTTAAAGACCTAACCGACAGAAAACGTATTTTAAATTTTGAGTATTGTCAACCTAGAAGTAGTTATTAAGATAGCTAATGGTTTTATGATATTTCATATAAGTTATGATAAACCTTATATTGGGTCAACCAATAATAAAAATCTTTGCATTCAGCGAATTAATAAATAAAACCATTTACATTCCATAATCGATAAGAAGATGAAGCGAAGACAATGCAACAAACGATGAAAGAGGATAAACCCCGAGGATAAAGAGTATATACCAGGGTGTATGTACATAACTGCTTGAGTAAACATGAAAGAAAATTATAATCAGGACTTACCCATTAAGCTTCGCGCATAAAAAATTATGAGAACTTGAGGCAAAACTTTGGAAAGAAACTATTAAGTCAAGATTGATGGATTATTTACATAAGGAATCGTAAAATTTATTTCTAAACGCGATTTCAACTTACACGATTCCAGCATTATCATTTTTAAGTCTAGGATTATGTACGAGGCTTATGTAAAACTATGGGTAAACAATACGAAAAATTACGTTTAATCGTTTAAAAATACAATAATAAAGGTCAATACTAGATCTTTACTTAATCACCAACAATTTAAAATATTATACAGCGTTTGGTAGTTGCATTAACAGAAAGTTTAGTGCAAGTAATGATGGGAAGTTTATCTTTCATAATCGTAATATTACTTAAATATTTAAGTAGTTAGAAGTTGATTTACAAAATATTATTTTGCTGGAATTATCTTGAAACATTCGTGATAAGTATCTATTAGGAACGGTTATACGATGAGTAAAATCATTATACGATTTGACTAAAACAGATAACAATTATATTTTAATCTATCAATCGCATTTTAAATCCAGGATAGATATAGAATCTGTAATTAAACTGGTCAATGAATAATTTGAATCAATAGATTGATATAGTCTATATTAATTAATCTAGGATCCCATTGATTGTGTTTACAAATTCTTTTTCATGAAAAACATTAAACTATGGTTATGAATCGAATCTCTTATAACGATCGTTAACAGGGATAAATTATAAAACAAAAAGTTTGATATTATAGCGGATTAAATTCATTAAGCGTTTGATAAATGTAACTGGAGTATTAGAAGCCTATTCATATCTATAGTTTATGGTATAATGGCTGGATCTTGTGTGGGTATATCTATATTATAAATATTCAAGATTGTTATCAAGTCGTTGAAGATTTGACTTATTTAGATCGTTATTTATAGCGAATTAAAAAGCTTATTCGAATACAATATTAAGTTTTAAACAACCAATGAAAATATTTGATAATGAATATAGTGGTTTTCCATATAGCTTAAAGAAATAAGGAGATTGACGAGTTGAAATAAAGCTATAGTAAAGATAATCCGATTAATTATATAATAAAGTTTATACCAAATAATGCTTTGAAAAGATTTTTAGATGGTAATAGGCTAACTATACCGATCGAAGGTTACGTTGAAAGGCTAATTATTTGGGTATTATGTTACGGCGGAAAGAAAAAAGGGTAGGGGCACCTTGGTAAACGGGAAGACGGTTAAAAGATCGAAAATTCTGTTAAGACTGATATTAAAAGGGATTTAATTGATTGATATAGTTGATCAAGGCAAGCATTTAGGTATATATTAAGGAATTAGAGTGCGAAAAAGGATGTAGCATTTGTTTGAACGAATGAAAGTGGTAGAGTGTGAACTTACCATATAAATAGCAGCGAAGTTAATATGGGTGAGAACCTATGTAACCAAAAATCTTTTTGACAAAATTTATTGATACTGGTATTAACACCATAAAAAAAGCCGTTAGTATTGGAATTGCATTTAAGTGCAGTGCGGATAAATCAATTATAGTATGGATGAATTGATTGTACTACCTGAAAGTTGATGGACTGTGAAGTGCCTAATTTAGATTGGGTTACAGGCCAAGTAATTAGTTATACAAAGTATTTTGCAGGCCGACTAGCAGTCTACCAAACTTACAATAATACATCCACCAATTGATCATTATAATATTACTGTTACTTTGACCAATTATAATCGACAACATTGTAAAGTTTAAAGGTCTATCAACAAATTTTTATATATATAAATTAGATTGCGGCACGGCTAGGTTTTTAATGATACAAGTATAATGTTGTTTAATAGACTGTGGCGTGCGATTTGTATGATTATTTCTATCTATTTTTCTACAATTTTATTTGCACGTATTAGTAAGCTTTTATCACTACGTAATATTATTATATAACTCTGAATTTAATTTGTTTACTTGTTACACACTAGTACCCATAGCTAGAGGTAGCTATGGATCTAGCTTAAACAATTACGATGCTTTAATGATGCTCTTATACCGCTCTTAAGCATACCTACACTGTATGACCAATCTCATAACTAGGTCACATCTCATCGCTAGTATTATAATAGCTTCTTGACAAAAGCTTTCCTTATTTCTTTATTAAGGATCATACATAGCATCCGTCTACCTGAAAGTATAGCTTTAGCTAAGTCTCTTTATATATAATCCTCGACCTTTTTTCTTGAACAGTATCGTAACTTTGTAATGTCTATGAATTAAAAATATATTATCTTATAAGACAAGCCTTAACCCACGATATTTATAACAGTCTTTTAACCAGTGCTTTTCATAATAATTTCAAAACTTTTTAACCGCGTAAAATAACGAATTAATCGCCACATAATAACAGTTTATCAAAACCTTACAAAAGAAGTTTATTAAAAGGAATTACGTCGTTTGCGAATGAATTTCACGTATCAAACAACATAAAGTTATCGCGCTCATTATTTTTATAAATATTATCCGGAAAGTCGAAATAGTTACCGATACATTTATGTTGTTGAAATAACACTTTACCCGCAAAGAAATCGCTTTCCCGTAATTTACATAAGTTGCTAACTTTACGAACAATACCAATACAATTCCCTCGACTTTTGATATTGAGAACCGCGCTGAGTTACCCAAAGACTACAAAGACGCCTTAAACTCTTCTGATTCCGATTAAAAATCCCACAGTTAGCCTAACAACATCAACCGTTAACGGATGAAACGTAAGTTTCTTAATTTAATCGGTAAAGTTTTCCAATATTACATAATTCAAGTAAATATAATAAATTCATTGATATACACAAGGTGCATTTTAATGCTATTCTTTCATTATTCAAGAAAAAAAATTGGCTCAATTTTTTGTAAAAAGTGATTATAGTTGCAATGACGTCGGTGATAATAAAGACACAAACGTTTTTATAAATAATGATATTTCGCGACTATTACTACAATCCTAACGCTATATTGGCCTTTATCTCGGCTTAAAAGTTTATTATAAAGCGATCGTGAACTGATTTATATTTTTTCAACGTTGAATTTTTTTTTCTAACCGAAGTCGGAAACATATCTTGGAAATCCGCCATCAAACTCATTATACTCCAAACTGTTATTAATGATACCTTAGGTATAAATTGATATATTTTTGATACACCCAAAAAATGAAACGAATAAGTAGTTTATACTTAATTCAATAATAGATTATTTTATAATTTCCGTATTCAATATAATACTTTTAATATTAATTATACTCATAATAGTTATAACGTCGGTAAATTTCGTAACGGGGTTAATAGCAGCGATATACACGCGCGTGATAGGAAATAGAATTCCATGATATTGAATGTAAACTATTTAAGAACTGAAATTCAAAACGTATTACTTGGGTTCACCAAATCGATTTTTGCGTTATAAGGAATACGTTTTATATTTATAATATGGCGGTGAAAATTACCGGATTCGAACCTATTTCCAACATCCTGTTCAACGTCTGAACGTATTGAATACTATGATTGATTCTGTAATTTATTTCATTAAATCTAACAACCTTATCCAACTTTCGGAAAGAAAAGTATTATTTTTATTCATAATCATATATAAGACTTAAAAGAATTTAAATTCGACCCGGAAACTTATATTGAATTAACAAATGATTAGTCGCTTATTATACATTTATCGCATAATGCCGGTCAATTTATCGCAGTTTCATTGGATATAGGTTGTTAATATTATAACATGAATAGTAAATAACCTATTCAACTATTACAATTACCGCACGTTTTCATTTCACCTTATTTATCGAATCAGGTTACACAGCATGCCTTCACAACCAATCTTTAATTTATTTCATTCATAATGAATTTGAACATCAACCTTGATGGGTATCGGTATTGTATTTAAATTTACATTATTACCTGTTTATAATAGGACATTATTTTCGGCAAACGTTCAATGAAGTACGAATACATAACCTTGGTCTCTTCAAAACATGTACTACTCCTTGCACAAAAATATAAACACTGTATATAGGAATGGGGGTTCGTATCCGAATAAAAGTTGCCTTGAGATGTAAGCTTTAAGGTTTTTCTACATAATATTCTGACTAGCACGTAAAAATTAAACCGTTACCACGCAAATAATATCCTTTTCTCTTAAATATATCAATAAGACGCTAATCACGAAACAAACTATTACTATTAGAGATAAATATGGGTAAACTATAGTTAGTAAGCGTGAGGGGGCACGCTAGAAAAATGTATAATAGGAGGTTATGGCTTATATAAGGGTATCTAAGCTCTCATTTGAGGCGTGAATTCTCTAGATTCTTTTTCTACCACTTATAACTTGTTACTACTATCTTTGAATACTATAATGATTTTTACAGGTTGACGTAAAACTCTAACCGATACTAATTAGTGATTAACTCAGTTGATTACAGATAGCCTAAAGCAAAAAAGGTGAACCTTAGTAAAATACCTATAACGAGATATTATAATGGTTCCAACTATTTTTTTACTTTAATATTATTACCTACAAAAACCACGTAAAAACAAGGAAAGGGTTTAAAACCTTTAATAGTTTTAAAAACGAAAAATTCAATACAATATCATCAACTTAGTTAATACCTTTTAACTACTAAAAGCCTCACTACATCACCATTAACTCGATTGACGTTCTGAACGTATCCGGGAACTTTTTATAGAGCGTTCTATCTCGTATGGGCTATGTAAACTATCAAATTATAAACCCCTTTGCTAAGACTTATCCAAACAATCATTGCACTATATAGATATCGGAACCACTCACGCACATCTCTAAAGCAACTAAAACAGCTTTTAAAGCGCTGATACCAATACTCTAAATAACCAAATCAATACCCAACACTCTTATAACTACACTTAAAGCGTCCAAAGAAACACCTGACGCTCCCACATAACACAACCCCCCTCCTCCTTTTCCACTCCGATATCTGATATTCAACTTATTTTCCATATCACACACCACAGATTTAAATCAATACTAAAAACGTTAAATTCATTAACCGCTTAGTCAGTATTAATACCTTGTAGAGAAGGAATTTATTTACAGATCTACATATTTTTATCATCGTTACTATATACTGTGACAATAATGGATCTAATCAGTTGTTTAGGAACCCATAATATCACCAACTTACTCAATATGTCTATTTTAAAAACACTTTGCAAGGAATACAGTGGAACATGTTACTATACAAATCAAATAGGTTTTTATAGATGAACGATAGGCTGACAAATGGATGAAGCCATGAACGAGTTTAATGTACGATTAATTAATATAAAATTTTGGCTTAGTTCATTTAACTTAAGTTTAGATTGATGGTTTATAAAACTTTGTGCTTTAAGTTACTTTGTGGTATTATGAGTATGAAATGATGAAGTGAGTATTTTTATAAAATTTGGGATGTTGACAAAAACTACCGAAAATGTTATTAGTTCGAATCGGATTATATAAATCTTCTTACTTTCAGCATTTACCAACCTTTATTCTATACTACACTTATTTCAAATTTTATATTGCCTTTTTTTTTTTTCATTTTTACTTTCTTTTCTGAACGAACAATAGCATTTGAGAATATGTACTAAAAATACAACAATTACAGTCTCTTAATGGAAGGGTCAATGAATATTTGATATATCTTTACATTAAAGATAAGTAATACACCGGAGAAAATATATTTGCCAAAGAACTAATAGAAACACTAGTAAAAGGACTAGATAATAGTATACTAAGGTATATAAGGATTGGAATGGAAATGTTAAACTATATAATAGTATTTACTAGTATATGGGCACTAGTACTTACTAATTCAAGGTACTAGTACTGACTAGTATAGAGGATTAACACGAAGATGTTGCCTAGCACTAGTATTTTCTAGTATAGGAGAACTATTACTTACTAGTATAAACTAGTATTTACTAGTACAGAGTCTCGACCTTGATGATTAAAATCTCTATGAGAATTCTCTTAATCATATGTCAAGAAGTTCTCTATATAGATTCTAGTATATTTGAATCTATTAGCCTATACAATATTATTTTGCATAGTTACTTCAACACTTATACCTAGCTAATCTATGATTAATCTATTAAACACTAATTTGTGTTTATTGGTCTTGCCTAATTAGCCTTTAGACGTTGCAAAATTGTCGATTCAAATTGTGGTCGAAGTAATAGTTGTATTGTATAGTTAAGTAGTGGATGTATTGTTTTAGGTTTGGTAGACCGCTAGCCGGTTTGCACGATAATTTGTATGGCTAATTTCTTGAGCCGTGCCCTAGTATTAAATAGCCGTATACTGAACTTGACTTTACAGTAGACCCACAAAACAATAAAATCAACTTGCAGTCAATATATTTACTTTGTGTTGACTGACTGCACCGTAATTAATACTATTCCAACAAAAAGTATAATTGAGAAGCATGAGCCGTAACGTATGCTAGGAGGAGTAAACTTTCTATTTATACTTTTCGAATACACTACCTAAGTTTTCTTAAAACTCTAAGAGGAATTAGATCCGTGTTTAATAAGGTTGTTGGTTAATACGTTACACAATTGCCGAATATTAATCGAAACAGGTAATACATTACATTTACTACTCATTTAAATTTCATTATCAATACATTGAACAAGTTGTAAACTTGGAAGGTTAAAGAAATATAATGAGGGAAAATAATTTAAGGCCTATATCAAGCATGAAAATACCAGCCTTAATCTTAAAGTAACGCAATAACTAGTCGACTACGTCTTTCAATATTTTTTAATAGGTAAAGACACCTATCTTCACCATAACGATAAAAAGCTTAACCTTACGCACTTTTTTACTATTTGTAATCGTTACCTAAAGCAAGTGTTTTTATGTATTATTCCTGATATTATGGTAGCGAAGTATTTCATTAGAAGGTCTTCATAGTATGTCGAAATTGTTGAAAATACAATATGTAAAGTCACTCAGTACACTCAACAACAGATCCAATCAGTACTTGGTACAACTTGAAGTACCTGATACGTCTCAATACCAAGAATAAGGAATTTACCGGAGATAAGTATATCTTTAAGGGGGACTATTATTTAATAGTAAACATACTTGTACTGAATAGTACAAAGGATTA
The DNA here is from genome assembly GCA_038502455.1 of Anisogramma anomala. Lineage (NCBI taxonomy): Eukaryota > Fungi > Ascomycota > Sordariomycetes > Diaporthales > Gnomoniaceae > Anisogramma > Anisogramma anomala. The sequence goes on along the minus strand of JASMMZ010000006.1, from coordinate 15,650,905 downwards.
GAAAGAAGATACTTCCTGTACTAATATTTACTAGCACGGAGGACTAGTACTTATTAGTATAAAATTTAATCCAGATCTCTACAAGGATACATTTGGTTATATATCAAATCCTCTACATAGATTCTAAAATAATTGAATCTATAAACCTGTATAATATCTTCTTGTGTAGTAATTTTAACTCATTATTAGGAAAGTTATACCCTACCTTCATACTATTTAACTGAATCTAGTTTTATACCTTTTTATATCAACACAAATAAAAAATGTCTAATGTTTTTGAACCTTATGATACCTTTGAGGATACTCCATCAGAATCTCCAGAACGTGGCTTTTTTTTACTATCAGTTTTGTTTTACAGCGGTACCAATGATAATAGTCCTCCTTCTACAAGAACTGTCGTTGTTTCCAGCCCTTCTAAACCTATAGATTTTTTTGCTCCTCTGGCTAAATCCTCATCCCTTCTTTTTCTACACTTTAAGGCTACTCTCATTTCCTCAAGAGCTCTAGACCCTAAGCCCTTGTTTAGGAAAGGGCGAAAGTCAGATCGTGATACCTGTAGGGTTAAAGATAAGTAAGAACTTCAAGATGTTAATGATGATTATCTTGCTAATATGAAGGTAAAAACTAGAGTTATCTATTCCTCAAACCCTCTGAAATGGAAATAACTTAAGTAAGTTATCAAATTATACGATAAACTAACAACTGAGTATGAGAAACGATTAAAGGTCCCTAAACAATGAAGTTGGGACCACTTAAATTGATAGGTACCTAACCGATTGATATAGGTACATTATTAATAGTAATTAAAGGATGTGCTTTAGGTGATGATTGATTTGATATCTTGAAGGGTATTTTTAAGATGGAAATGAATACAGTTTTCATGGAAATATATTATATTTATTTGTTTACGCTTATCGACTGCAGTTTCATAAAGACTTTCAAGATTATACGTATACTAATTCGGACCTACATGATCATTACTTCTTTTGTTCATTTAAATGTTTCAGCTATTATCGTTGGTCTTAAGGAGTTATAAAAGGCCATTTGAAAGTTGATTGGTATATATCAAGGCACTAATACAATTTACTATTGAGTAATTTTTAAGAAAATTGGTTTCCGATACTCTTTATCCTCTTTTACCTTCATTTTCATTGTGGTAGCGTTTGAAAATATTAAAAGAAGCCTTGTTGTTAAAGTTGCTAGGTTAATTATATTAAGTATTTCCTTTAGTTTTTGATTTGTACTAAGTCCTAGTTTCAAATTTGGATAGTTCGTATACGAGGTGAATGGAGGAAGGTTGTCCCTTTGATACTATATAAACTATACTGGGATTTGCAAAACGAAAATCGTCTTTAAAAAGGAAAATAACCATCAATTTTTTTTAAAAGAAATACCGAAAAACAAGCTTATTGACCTATACCAACGCATTGGTTAATCTAGGAAAAACTGCTTTGCCTGTTTTCACAAAAATCATTTAATACAGCTTTATTAAATATTTCACTTAAACCTACAACTTTCTTTCCTATTCTACTAAATCTATCAATTAAAAGGAAGGAAAAGCGAACCCTATTTTAGTTGATAAAGGTAAAGAAAACTCTCTTTATCATTAGTATTATAAATTTATAATGCTGCCTTTAATTGTATAGTTAGATATTCAATTTGACTGGTCTACTGCATAAGATTCTATATAGAACCTTATACTGGAGAATTTTCACTAATTAGAGGCTGTATTTTATACAGGTATTCTCACTTTGATGTATTTACTTTTAACGTTAAAGTCTTTACTTTTAACGTTAAAGTCTTTACTTTTAATGTCAAAGGCTTTTACTTTTTACGTTAATCCGCTAAAATGACTAATTAAAAACCATACCAAATGCGGGTAGTGCCGCTGTACAAGCCTTAATTTTAAAGTTAATTTATTAAAACTTTAAGTTAAATCTTATTGAATTCTGTCCTTTTTCTACACCACTATATTGCTTTTCAATTGGTAAACTCTAGTTCTGAGATTCTGTGAGAACTTATTTAGGCTCATTATACTATATTTTGAACGACGAGAAATGGTTTTTTTTATCTATACATATAAAGAGAGAATTAACCCGGATCATAAATAGAGAGTAGTGTGGTTAAACCCATAAAATAAGGAATAGTATAGGTATTAGTTAAATTTAATAAAGGTTTCAATAACTTGAACTTTTATAACTAGTTTTATTACAACATATTTGTTATAAATTTTATTAGCTTTATAAAGCTTTAGAACTTGGATATCATGATTGAAGACTTATTTCGAGTTGACTGATCAACTGAGAAAATAATCGTTATTATAATTAGTGATTATACTATTATACAAGTTACCATATAGTAGTTTCATTGTAACTTTACTGGTATAATTCACACTAAGTGTTTCGATATTTTCTTTTGGCTTATTAAGTTAATTAAGATTAACCTAAATTCATTGGAGGGATTACTTTTGTTGTTGGATAACCCTAAGAAGAATCAAGAAGAGGAACGTTTCGAACCTATTTACGCTTTTTGTGAGTTTTTCCAAGAGCATTCAATAGCGACCAAGATTCCAATACGGAACCCCGAAAAGAAAAGGGTTTATTTGAATCTTTGATAGCTTTCTGGAAATGATTATTTACCTAAGTGACGAACGTCATAGCTTGATGGATACTAAGGTTAAGTATAATTTTAAGGTTTTTTAATATATCTATTATTTATTTTGGTGAGGAATTTAAAGCCATTTATTGAATGTTGAGTAAGATTATTGAACGTATTTCAGTATTTTTTGGATGTTTTAGTTATCGACAGGGGTAACAGATTTATTTACTATTTAGTTACAAAGATATCCATTTATTGTATATTTACTTTCAAGTTTTTTTTATTATATACCCTCTCAAAAAGGATTTCTCAGCGTTCCAATAGAGTGATTTCGAAAAATATGCGGACTTCGACCGTTGCCAGAAAGTTGTTACATTACTTACAGCCCTACTTGTTTCAAGTCACTGTTATTATTGCCAATTTAACAGTCAAAAAAATCAGGATCTAGCACACCATATTTTATAAGGGTTTTTACGATAAAGTGAAGGGATATGGGAATTACGGACATAACGTTGGATTTTCCTTTGTTTCCGGCTTTGTCGTTATCGTTTATATACCTTTTATAATACTAGTGAATAGTTAGACGATTGATTTAATAGAAAAAAGGGAAACCCTATTTTTGTAGTGATGTTCTGATACTTTGAATCTTTGGTATATATTCAAGGTTTATTTGCCAAAGTAACTGGTGAGCTCGACCGAGAAAATTGTTAACATTTAAATATTAACTATATTTGACAGGATTATAATAGAACATTATGAGTTTGTTATAAATGATGAATATATTAATATAATCGAGGAAATTATCCCTTATGATACTACAACAATGGTTTCGAATTCTAAGTTAAGAAGAAATATACGCCAAGTTGTAAGAAGAATAGCAAATTGTTATAGATTCAGGCCATTGACCATTGAGTCTATAGGTTATATGACTGTGCATGTAACAGGATATGCAGTACCCGGCGCAAACGCGGTCCGGACGCGGTTTTCAGGCATCACATGCGACGATACGTGACGGGCTATGCACAGACCATATATATAAGTTCGACATAAAAGATCATTATAGCCTTCTTTAGTTTCCCGCGTCATTTTAATTATAAACTTTATTTTACAATTCTTTGGCATATTATTATATGTCGGATTATATTGTATTAGTAGGTTTTGTTAATCTTTTTCAAGGGATATGTCTTATAATAAACCAATCGATGGTAGATATTAATAGTTTTTCGTTACACTTTAGCGTTATCGTAGAAGATAGGCTATTGGCGAATACCTAGCCCTCCACTTTTGTAAATATACCTCCTACCCTATCAGGGCTGATTTAAACCGATATATTTTACTTATTAGATAATATAAAGCATATTTCGTCTGCTTTAAAGCAAATTTAATAGCCTATTTCATCAACTTCTTTGTTCGACTGTAATGATCACACTAAATACTTGTGAGTAAATAGAACGTGTCAGGGGGTTTATGTTAGCAGTAAGGTAGTAAAGGTAACAAAAGTACAATATCAAGAAGGTGTTTGTCCGTGCTGTAGAATGATCACTAGTCGTTAGGCTATTCAGGTGTGTAGACTGAATACTTAGATTGACAACTGAAGAGCTATGAAGGAAATACTATCTATGTGGTGCTGACCGTGTCCTTATATCCTATGGCCTTTATACCATCTTCAGTACTGAGGCTCATCAGTGCTCACTGAGGCTCACCGGTGCTCAGAGGCTCAGTGAGCACTTGTGATCTAGATAACCCTAACACTGGAGGATTGCTTAGTCTGGTGCTGACAAAGAGATGTTTCCCGCCTAATGTGTTGAACTTCAGGCTTTCGGTAGCTCAGCTGCATGCTAGCCTGTTTCCTGATCCGCCAACGTGCTTGAGTCATAACATCGACCTTAAGTCCGACTTCGCTTGGATTATTATTAAGATTTAATAATTTAAAACCAACTTGACAGCTATTAAGATTTATTTTTAAATGTTTATGAGTAACCAGAAGCTATACGACTAATGATAATTCGATGGATTTGACTTTATATAAACAGCGATGCGTTAAATAATCGAATTCATACTAGAGGCGGATAAAATATAAATTTTAGGAGGACGATATGCGTTTTTAATGTGTAGGATTATTATACGCCGGTTATCAAGCAATATATTACAGTGTATTACAAAGTCGGCGGATATAAGGGAATATAAGATACGAGTAAGTTTTTCAATTATATTATGGCTGGTTTTAACGACGTTTATCGTACAGATAAAACCTTGTTCAATTAAAGAGACTTTTTATAAGCGACAAAGACTTATGAGCACCGGCTGTTATTATATTCGAGATATTATTCGCTTAGGTAGGCGAATTGGATTGGCTTTCAGCCATTAAATGTAATTAACTACGCTTTCACGTATCCCTACGTATTTAAAACAAATTTATAATGGCAGGTGTTAGTTATATCGACTATATCGCGGCTTTGGTAAAATACCACGAATTTACGAACTAGTTAAAGTTTTTAAACTTAAAATAAATTTTGGGATAATAATTATCAGGCCCTATATAAATACCGCGACTGGATAAAAATATAGTTATAACGGGGGTTTATGCTTTTTAAATATCTTGGCTAAAGGATCGTAGTAATCGCGGTTAGTTATTTTGATAAACCTGTTTGGTATAAACCTAAGATTAAGGATGCCAGATAACGTAAATATTGGTGAAGGAACACTAGGCTAAACCAGTTACAAAACGTTGCCTATACTATAACTCGGCGAATTATTACTAACATGGTCATCAATTCTTCTCGGATTTTCCTTCCACGTAGATATATACGGTTTTAATCGAAAAGGTAAATAAATATTCCTTATTATTGGCGACGAGGGAAGTTGGACTTTTAAAAATACTTTCGATTAGGAGTTACATAACTTGACAATGAAGTTGTAAAATTAAGTAAAAGGGGGTTTGGTTTAATTAAAATAAATATAAACGAGGGTTTATTTATTATCTCTATACTTTTTAATAATACATACTTTCGGAACGTCTCAATCGATTTTCATTATAATTTTCATTATATTATAAACGAAATTTTGATAAAATTGTTCAGGATAAAGTAAGTTCAGCTATTAAATTTTCGAAATTTAAGTATAGTATAAGGGTTATAGCATAATTCGCGAATTATCAATATATCTAAGTTTTTCGTAAATAGAAATGAATAGTTGAACCCAATATTAAAATATATTATTTCCGGAATAGCGCGGGATATATTTTGTAATATATTATAGATATGATATTCCGAAGTAACTCGAAATATTATTATAAGTTGTTTGATAATTAATAATTACCCAGGATTAGTCGTCGATATAGTAATAAAACGCTTTAGGTCGGAGGATATTCGGGGTAACAGGATCTGTTTCTATTAGTTTAGTAACTCGATATTAATAGATGGTATAACGTACGAGGGATTAGTCGTATTTATCTTTTATTTCAAATTCCTGCGAAATAACGTAAATTTTGCGATTGACGGCACCGATTATCACGAAAAAGAATGAGGATTAGTTACGTTTTCCATTCGAGCTAGCGAAGTATCGCGATCTATTTAATAAGGAAAAGGTAATAACATTACCTTAGTACCAGGAAAGGTTAATTATTTTTATTTTAAACCGAAGAAGAATATCATTTTACCTGATAAATTATAGAGACTGTTATATTAGATGTTACGAAATTAACTCTTCGAGTTTCAAAGTTAAGTTACCAAATTCATAAATAAAAGCTAGGTTTTTATGAGTTTTTTGTAATGATCACACTAAATACCCGTGAGTATGTAGAAGGTGTCCAGAGGGTTTATGTTAGCAGTAAGGTAGCAGAGGTAACAAAAGGTGCAATATCAAGACTGTATTCGTGCGAGTGATGATCAGAAGCCGTGAGGCTATTCAGGGTAGACTGAATACTTAGATTGACAACTGAAGAGCTATGAAGGAAATACTATCTATCTTGGTAATGAAAGTGTCCTTATATATCCGCGCCTTCATACGTCTTCAGTGTAGGCTCGACTGGCTCGATACCGAGTCCATCGAGTCTCACACCATGCTGACCCTAACACTTGTGTACGGTGTGTCTGTTGTGGATCCCTGGTGCCTACCGAGAGGCTGTGTCCAACCGATTTCCTTTGTTATCTGCTGCGGGGCCGCCGCTGGTGCGCCCTGCAGATGTTGGGTCATAACATTTTTGATCGGTTACGACTTCGGTATTATGAATTTATGAACTGGAGGGACGGGGGATTACGGTTTTATATTGATTACTGCACCTTAAATTACAATACCGCATAAAATCTTTTTACATTTCCTTTCATTAAGTACATCCTACGCGTGTTTTCGAAGTTAACGTAACTTACAAAGTTAGATATTAGAACGGTCGTTTAATGTATCTGGATTATATATAGATAAAAGAAATTAACAGCGTTTTGTATTCGTTTCAACTTATCTAAATAGTTAGTTACGCCTTTTAATTTAACGGGAACGCTAACGATGTTTTAACGGTATATTAACTATGTAATAATAGATATTTTGAATGATTTTATTACGGCTTATGTAAACAAATTTATTATATTTTTTTCAAGTATTGAATAGGATTGAAGTACGAAGATTCATGTAGTTTTAACATTTTTTTACAATAATGGGTTAAACTTGAATTTAGAAAATTTTAATTTTATAATTAAGAAGGTAAAACACCTTGGTTTTATGGTTACGATCAGCGTAAGTATCTGGGCTGACTTTAAAAAAGTCCGGGTTATTCGCAAATAGGAATAATTATGTATTATTCCGGAAATTTGCGGTTTTTTAAACTTAGTTAATTTTTATCAATATTTATTAATAACTTCTCCGATTGAACTAATTATAGTATTCGACTTACAAAATAGAAAATTCGGTGTATTTCAATAAATTTAGGGTAATATGTATTTTGAACGTTAACAATGTATTCGTTACGGCCCCGATTATGGTGTATTAAAACCCAAATCGGCTAACTGTAGTGAAAATCAATTACTCGATAATGATTTTAAAAAGAAATCTATTGTAAGAAGATCAAAATAGTATCTTCAATCCGGTAACACATTATTTCTTATTGTTATAGGATGTGAAAAGCAAATATACCATCTACAACTAGAATCTTCTTGTAATATTAACTTTTTTAAAAGATTGGTTATCCAAATTACATAATATCCGTACCCCTCTTATTATCCTAAAGAATTACAAAGGTTTAAACTATTTTTCTACCATGTTTAATTTCGAAAAGTTAAGCTTAAGAAGCCGAATTTCTTTTACTTTTCTAATACTATTTACTTTATTAGCCCACGACCTAAGGCGCTCTCTTATATATATTAACCTTCAGATTATATAATAAAACTCAGGTTGAAAAGCGTTAAGCGCGAGTTTTTCAACCTATCTCCATAACTATATAAGATATGGCAGTAATGAACTTATATATTATCAAAACGTATATTAAGATATGATATATGAACGAATTCATTTAAAAGGTAGCCTAGTTTTTAAATCGCTATAATATACGTTTCAAAGGGTAGTTAGATAACCTTAGACGTCGGTATTGTTGGTATTGTCTTGGGTCCGGCTTCCGCTTGCACTGTCAACTTTGGTAACGCCGGGAGATACTGAGGTATCGACGGTTATAATACCGTTTTGGGCCCGGTCCATACTAATACCGCCGACTTCGTTAATAATGAGCAGTGACCTTATTTTCGGGTCGAGCGTTTTCGCGCGGTTATAAAATCAAAGCATAACAAACAACCCGTTATACGCAGTTCGCTTATTAACGGTTACCAAAGGAGTTGGAATTTTTCCGGTTCAAATAGGATATTCGTTATAAATTACGAATTGTAGTATTAACTTAAAGGGTATGTAAAGTTGCCCAAATTATTGATAACTACCGAATTATAGACTATTAACAACGAAGATTTTATAATAAACCTGCGATTTGTTTATTATAAGTTATCTGTGTAAAAAGGTTTTTTTTCCAGTCCTTTGATATAATTACTGTTAAAAAACGATAATCGTATATATTCAATATTAATTTCGAATATATAAGTAATATAACGGTATGAAGTCTGGTCATACCATGCGATAAAGTTTCCTTTAACCCCTTTTAATCTCATATTACTATTAATAATATATTTTATTCGACTTCATAATTGATTTACTAAATATCAAAAACAACCTACGGAACATGTTAAGGTTAATAAATCGATTATTGAAATTTATCTAGTAAATGTTAATGTGATTTATATCCACCGAAACGTATACGAAACACTTTCGGGATATGTGATAATTTTGATAAGGTTTCAAGCCTTAGTATTCACGTGAAATAAGGCCTTCAGAAAAGTAATCGTTAGATTGGTAGTTGTAGTATAAAAAGATGATCCTAAGTCAAAAAGAGGTATCCAAAGATATACGTTACAGGTGAGGGTTTATAAGCCCTCGCCCATACATACCACTCTAGAATACCTGCTTCTAGACCTTTCTATGCATGAGAGTGTAATCTACAGCGTGTTACGTTATCATATACTCTGCAAGAGTACATCCTGTAGCATGACACATGATTGTGTCATGCTATAGGAGTGTACCTTACAGCGTAATATACTACAACCTGAATATACTATCTATAAAGGTATATAATAATATCCACAGATGACTATTTTATGAATTTCCGGTATTTATTATTAACGATCACGACTTGGATTACATAGGTACATTTTAAACGATTCTTCATTTTTTAAGTAAAATTCGAATAATTTTCATTAACAGTATATTACTTATAAATGTATGGAGGCATCCAAGAAATAAGTTTTAAGGTTTGAAAATACTTACGAATAGTCGTTGAATTTCTGTAATTTCATCAGGTATCATATTTTCCTGTTAAATAATTTATACTAAATAACCTAAAGTCGATGGTTACTGGATTTGATATAAATTGACTGGTTAATAGGTACGAAATTTTCTTTGTCATCTAGGTCAACAGGGATATAAAGTTGTCGACAAGTCCGGTAGGATATGCTTTTATGTTTTGAATGTTTTTACGTAAGGGTACAGAGTTAAGTTGGGCAAATAAAATATATATTAAGTAATAAATAAAAATAACGGCGAATAGTCGGCGAAGTTTAGCGAAACCATGTAAGGTAGGCGATTAAGTTTAGTTTAACTTACTTAATATTGAGACTAATATCTTTAACAAAAAACTCGATTAGTTATATTATTAATACCAGGTTGTTGGCGTTTCGAACCCAACCAATATTATTTTGGATATTTTTAAAAAGTACGTCATATTTTACGTAAATTTGTTTAAGTATGAGATTACGGATTCCTCTTTTCGTAAATCTTATCCGATATACACCAGAAACTAGTTTTCGTTGCAGACGATACGGGAAAGTATATATATCAGAAAATTTAAGCTTAGGATATTTTCCATACAAGAATAAAGCTGGGCGATATCCATTAAATATTGGATGAATAAAATGGTTACAACGAGTCGAAGTAAAAGGTATGGAAAACTACTAATATATTATTGGTTTAGATAAATCCAAAACAAAATAAGGGACGCTCAATCTTATAATAACCGGATATTTTGACATCGGCATTAAATACGTCCTAAGTAACTTGTATGAGATAAATCGTCTTTACCTTAATAATAGTATAGTATTTACAATAATAGGTAAAAATTAATTATTATTGTAATATAATACGATATATAAGGTCGGCTATATATTACCCGGTTTTCCCGGATAAATATTCGACCTCGAAACGACTTTTATAGAAAACTTACTAAATTTTACTTATAGAATGTTAATATTATTATTTCAATCCTTTGAATAGTAGCGCCGATAATATTAAAACCCTTATTAAGATCAGTTTTGGACGTTATGGGAAGTCGATGGGGGTGGATGACGCGAAGCGGAGCGAGTATTGAGCGACGCCAAAGAGGGCGATTGACGTGGGGTAGGACGGGTATTAGGCGAAACCGACGAGTGCGGATGAATTTAAACTGTGAGGGCTTTAGGAGAGGCCAACTATAGTAGATAGTGCGAAGCGCGGCAGATAAAACAGCTTTTGAGGCGGGTTAGAAAGGATTATAATATATTAGATTACATTCCAGTCACACCGTCTTCACAGGTATGATTGTTAGCCTGATTTTAGTTAACTGAATCAACTAACTTTATTACAGGATGAAAAAAGAAAAAGCGGGTAAATAAAAGGCTTTTACGATTTAACTTTAGATATTATTTGCTATGTTTTATAAGTTGTAATTAATATCATTTATAAAAGATATAATTTATATAACTGTTGGTAAGGTCTCTTCTCCTCATCGTAAACGTAAAAGATTAGAAGAAGAATCGTAAAGATTGATATTGTAGTAGTAAAGATGGATTAATTAGGGAAGAAATATTCAAAGAGTGCATGCCACGGATGAGAGGTTATAAACCTCTCATCTGGGCAGTGACATTGTGCTATATACTTTGGAACACCCCTTTTAGACCGCTCCACGCATGATACACTCTTCAAAAGTACAGCCTGCAGGGTGACACGTTATCGTACACTCTGTAGGAGTACACTTTGTAGTGTAGTGCACTACTACTTGACCTATATATACTAACCATAAAAATATATGATGATATCTGAAATAACTATATTATTTTAATTATTCGAGTTAAATTTACGAAAGGGTACGAGATGGGCATTAGCAGGGATCGGGGTAAAAACTTTTCGAGTTAATATACGATTAGTAGAAAGCATCCAGTCGCGGTAAATGAAAGAGAAAGTCGAAAGAGATAAAGGAGTTTTTGGGATAACAGGCCCGGAAAGAAAGAAACGGCGAAGGCATCTAACTGGGAGTATAACAACTTATATTACTGGAATAATCGGGACGCTTTAAACATGAGCGATATTACGAAATCGGGTAAATTAATTAACCAACTCGAAAAAAACACGAGTCAAGACAGGCTTATGACCCGGAATATTACCTTGATGCTTACATAGAAAGGATAGAATATAGTCGTCGTTTTACGATATAACAACGAATTACCGTAGTAATATGCAAAAGTTGTAAGAAGCTATAAATAGGTTTATTTCTTAAATATATTATAAAAAGGGGTCAATATAATGTCAGGGATTTTTTAAAATATTCATTTTAGGCTTACCTCATTATATATTTTACGATAAGCCCGAAATCTTTAAGTATGGTGAATGCGAATATAAGCCAGAGGTACATTGAAATTTTACCGACGATTGATTTAAGATATATAAGTATTTTCAATTTGTAATGGTGGAAGTTTAACCTTGTTTTTATCATTGCCAAGTACTTGGAGGTCGTTTATAATACGAGGAGGTTATATGAAATAATGAGAATTAAGAGTGTTAGGTTCTAAAGGGTTGGTATACCTTATGGGAAGTTTGGTTGTTATTATTAGGTATATTAATAGTAATATAACTTAAATCTAGACTATTATAAACGTTGACTTAAATAACGAGAAAAACTTATGAAAAAAGAAACGGTAACGAGGAAACAAGGTTATAATAGGGATTCAAAGAGGGAATCATAATTAAAGCTATTATAAAATAACGCAATAGGGATAGCTAAAAGGGGGGAAACTATTAAAGTAAAAAGGAAAAGGAGGGAGTTTTGTAAATTACGGTGAAGGCAGTATTTATAAGCGTAGACGGACCGGATTTAGTAGGGGCTATACGTTATACGATAAGTAAAGGTAACCCGAGATTAATACGGCTTATACGTTATAAGACGCGTTAGGAAGCGTGTTATATGACATAGACAGCCCGGGACCAATAAGGTCTATACATTATACGGCGTATTAGGAGGCGCGTTATATGAAGTAAACGGTCCGTAATAAGTACGGCCTATACGTTATACGGTACATTAAGAAGTATGTTATACGGCTTACACTCGGTTCGCACCCGGCTTGCGTATTAAGCTAATAGAGCCCGTATTTAATATTGATCCGGCGAGATGCTATAATTTTAGGGGCTTTTTAATAAACGAGGGGGCATAATATAAACTTAAGCCATTAGCTATCAATTTTATAAGTTACGTAACTATACACATAATAAGATGTATAGTACCTTACTTGGACGCGGCCTGGACGTGGTCCGGGCGCAGTTTACAGGCATTACGTGCAAGGGTACGTGACGGGTTATTCCCGGACCATACAAATAAGTCCTGCATGAAAGACCACTGTAGCCTCTTCTAGTCTTCCGAGGTACCTCAATTATACACTTCATTTGGTACCTACTTGACATATCATTGTAGATCGAACCATAACACAAATCATTTATCAGCTGATGTTATTAATTTCAACACAGTCCAGTTTGTTCTTTTCGTTAGTAAGTAGAAAAAAAACCAATTATAGAGGAAGCTTTAGAGGGCCCGGAAGCCAAATATTGAAAACAGACCTTTTATAGTAAAATACGGAGCTTGATGTCCCTTAGGATTTTTAAGGCCATTAAAAAGGATAACAACCTCTATTCCCTAACTGTAATGGAATTCACTAAAGATAATATCAATTCCAAAAGTTAGATCGAGGGGTATAAGATTACGATTGCTATATAAGAGTTTAAGTAAAAGTATAGTATAAATTACACTAAAACCTTTGCTGCCACAGCAAAGTCTTTCATTTGGAGGATTTTCGTTACCCTTGCTACTTCTTAAAGCTAAGAAATAGACCAAATAGATATCGACTAGACTTTTTTGAATGGTAAACTTAAAAAATTGGTATTGATAGAGATCTCGGATATTATAAAACGCTTTTTTTTAGAACATCTAGAGGAAAATAATATGGGTTTTGATTTTATAGTTAATTAAGTTTTTGAGCTATTAACTTCTTTATATGGGTTTGAACAAGCTTGAAGGAAATAGTTTAAAATGTTAAAGGTAGTATTCAATACCTTTAATCTTCAAATATTAAATTTTAATAATAAAGTATACATTAAATATCGTAAAATAATTTTTTACTTACGTCGATGAATTTGTAATTATGTGTCTAGATGTAAAGGCTATCATAGTTTTCAAAATGAATACTGGAAAGCACTTCAAGTATAAGAACCTAGGAAAGGTAGGGCACGTTTTGGAGAAACGTCTTTTATGGAATAGGAATATATATACGATTAGCTTGGCACAAAATGCGTGTATCCAAAGGGTTTTGGACTCTAATATAGAGGAATTAAGTAGAAGTTTGGCCTACATTCTTATTGCTACTAGATTACTCGTCCATATTATGTGACATGAAAATTAGGCTGATATATCACATACTAAAAAGTATTAGTTAGATGTTGAGGTTTTTGGCTATGTAATATACCAAATTAGGCCGGATATCTCTTTCCTTATGTCAATAATTTCACTTTTTTACCATAATCCTTTACAAAAAAACATTAAATTTATACATTACGCCCTTAGATACTTTGAACTTTACAAAAAGTATGGGTTATATATAGGTGAAAAATTATTAGTACTTCCGTATGAAAGTACCATAAACTTTATCAAAATTATAATAAATACTACAAACTTTGAATTAACAGCTAGTGTGACTCCTACTGAAAGAGGAATAAGGTTATTGTAAATTATACCTATAGATACACAGTTTAGATTGTTAACAGTATGGTTAACTAGGTATTTAAGCGAGTATTTAGATTATCTCTTTCTTTTGTGGATGTTAAAAGCGTTACATTAATAATGGTTACTTAGAATACACTTTTAACAAGGAATATTTTCATAGAGTCAGGTATTCCTATTATCATTACGATATATTGTAATAATAATAGAGCTATTAACTTGATTGAACTCTCTTATTATAACCAAAGCATTCAACATATTCCTCTTGAACAAAAACTTGTAAGGTATTAAGTTGAGAGTTGAACAATACAAATTAAGTAGGTTCTTACAGATGAATAATTGGCCTATGGGTTGATAAAGTTACTACTAAAAGTGAAATACGAGGGGATGATACAACGGTTTGGCTTGGTTAACCTGAGTTTAGATTGATGGTTTATGAAGTTTTTTGTTTCAGGTCACATTATGGTATTGCGGGTATTGAATAGTGGAGTGGTTTTATTGCAAATTTTGGGATATTAAAATACTGTAAAGGTTATCGATTTGAATAGGATTATACAGATCTTTATATATCTTTGATTTTTACATCTACAACCTTTCTTGTCTATAAACTACGCCTTCATTATATCATACTTTATCCTTTATTTCATTTTTCATTCTCTTTATTTTGTTCTTCATTCCAAAATAACAATATCTTTTGAGGAGGTGTGTTTGAAATACAATATATATAGTTACTTACTACACTTAACAACGGAGCCAGTTAGTACTTGATAAAACTTCAAGTAAATGATAAGTTTCAACTCCAAGGATGAGGAATTTCCTGGAGATGAAGATATCTTTTAGAGGGACTAGTATTTACTTGTATAAGTACTAGTATTGATTAATTCAAAGGAGCAGAACGAAAATACTGTATTGACTAGTATTGACTAGTAAAGAGTTTTGACCTTAGATCGAGATTTCTATGAGAATACACTTGATTATATATCAAGTCATTCATATAGATTCTAGAATACTTGAATCTATGAGCCTACACAATATATTATTATGTAGTAACTTCAACAGAATTATGAAGTGATGCTCATACTTTTAAGGACTTTAATTATATGGATTCAAGTAGAGATAGAGTTAGATTTAGACCTAAACAAGATTCTCTTTACATGGATCGAAAATTGTAGTTATAGTCTTTGGGTATGTTGTGTTCAGATAATAGATTCATGTACTCTTTTCAACATTTGTTTCATAAATATAAAGAATCTTGGCGTTAAATTTTATGTTTAAACCAATGAATTGGTTAAAGGTAATGGCTAAATATTTGTACTCGTTTTTAAATGGAAACACTTATGGTCTTACTTTTCAAGGAATAAAGCAATGATATTTCATCTAGCGAAGTCTGAGTTTTATTAATTACATTAACGGTTTTATAAACCGTCAACTAATAAGCTGTTGGAAACCCTTAAGTTAACAGATTATCAAGATATTCATTTAATAGCGTTAAAAATGATTTTGAATGGCTTTGTAATCATTATCAAATATAATTTCAAACCGCCTTTGGGCTTATGTGTACCTTCAAACAAAATTATGACTTTCATTTTAATATTTTTATCGACTTGTTTCATTTAAATGGTAAACTTGTCTTTTAAGTAATCAACTTCTCAATATTATTTTATGGTATCAAAGTCTTTAAAGTCATTATAACGAAGGAGATATGAAAGACTTTAGGTACTCTACGAATTGATAATTATTTGAGATATCTGAAGATTCTGTTTTACAATAAAAATACCAACTCATCATTATAAAGTTTGAAGTGAAGGCCAAGTCGATAGGGATTTACTACAAACATGTTCTAGTTAAAGCTCACTAAATGATGAAGAATATTGAAAATATATAAATAATTTGACGAGAGGCTTAAGATATACTTACCTTTAAGATCGGCATTTTCATAAGTTTTAATGCAAAATTATAAATATTAGTAAAACCTTATATCGATACTATCGGTGCTAAAGATTCTGTATCAACCATTTTGGTATTTGGAATTAATTAATGCATAATGAAAGAATTGTTACAATGATTAAACATTCCAAATCAAGTTATAATAGATGACGAAGCCCTGAAATAACTGACAAAAAAATGAATACGTCGCAAAATCAACGATACCCTTAATACCAAGAATAAACTATTATTAATAAACGCGATATCCTTACCCTTTTGAAGTGAAATACTTACGTAGAGATACCCAAACAGATGGTATAGACTTTTTAAAATATTAAATATCGTTAGTAAAAATATAGTGGTTAAGATCGTTAACAGCTTTACCACTTTCTATCAGGTTTGTTAAACCATATCAAAGACCCCTTGGACTTAATAAGAATCCTTAAGCCAAACGAATTAACAAATTCAATCCTTCCAAATTGATTGATAATAAATTTATGAAATGTTAACATCTTGATAAATCATTTCAACAAAATATACTAAAGACAAAGATGGAAATAAGGATCATAAATCTGAGGGACCAAATGAAATGGCTTAGATATCATAAAAAGAAACGTCTAACAGCAACCTAACCTTTAAACTATATATTAAGAATATTATTCATATATGAATCAAGAAGTTTTACAAAAACTACTGATTGAAGATTAATATCCTTGTTATACACAAAGTGGTTGAATTGTTATTATTATTGTAATTCAAGGGGCGAAATGTAACGATTTTCAGGTAGAAAATAATTTACGAAATCAAAGGCAAAACTATAGATCGACCGCACAAAACGTCAATGTTAGTCTTTCCAAGATACGGTATTCAAGGTAAACACTATATTTTTATTCAATCGCCTGAATGTAATGATCACACTAAATACTCATAAGTATAAAGAAGGTGTCAGAAGGTTTATATTATTAAGAAGGTAGCGGAGTTGCTTAGTGAACAATATCGCAACCGTGAAAGTAATGATCAAAAGCCGTGAGGCTATTCAGAATATACTGAGACTGAATACTTAGATTGACAACTGAAGAGCTATAAAGGAAATACTATCTATGTGGTGCTGACCGTGTCCTTATATCCTTAATCCTTCATACAGCTTCAGTGCTGGATCATGTTGGATCGAAACATAATCTCAATGATCCTTAGTGCGTAACCCTAACCCCAAGGTTGCTGACATAAGAGATATCCTCACCTGATGTGTTGAACATCAGGTTCTTAGTGGCTTAGCCCCATACTGGCCTGTTTTTTGACCCTCTGATGTTCTTGGGTCATAACACTGAAATTCTAGAAATCAGCCCATGTTTAATTATTGTAATTTCTTACAAATTGACTTATCTAATAGGCGGTGAGTTGCCCCTTAATAACCGTAATATTAGGCCAACATATACGTAATCCACTGCGAATTTTTAACGAATTGTGTTATTAAATCGACTGAAAAGGTTAAGGGATGACTATCATATTAGAATAGTAATATGATATGTTAAACCTTTCTATAGATTAGCCGAAGTTGGTATTCATGAGTTTTCAACGTATCAAACGCACTTTACAAATGTATTAGATATGAGTACATTAATATCTAATTTATGCCTATCAATTACACAAGGTAAAAATTTCAATATCCTTGATATGTAAATGAACGATAGAGCTTTTGTTGAAAACGTTAGGTATCCATTAGTTCACTAATATATTATCAAATATTTAAACCTTTCAAAGTGAAAACTATTGGAAACGTTAATCGAATATATATAATTGGATTTAAACGAATTGTTCATCCATATTAATACTATTAAACATATCCGTATTATGTAACATAACTTACGCAACAAAGGGTAAGCTATGAGCCTGGCGAAGATCGACGAAACTAACGAGATAAAATTATAAAAACACCTTAGATAAAGGGCTCGAGCGGTTGAAATGATCTCTTTCTACAAGTTGTGGGAATTTTACAACTTATCAATTACAGCGTAGATTTAGACTTTATAGAATAGGGATTCCAAGAGGTTAAATAAATGTATTGAATAGAAATTCAATAATCTGAAGAAAAGTATTAATATGGTATTAGTAGACTTATTGAGGGCGAAATTAATAATATTTACAGACGGTTCTTTTTACGAATAACACTAACCTTACTTGCTAGATTGAATATCTCATAATGTTTGATAACGAGGATAAGTTTGAAAGATAATTTATGATGACCAAGAACCTTGTACACTAGAAATCTGTTAAATGTAAACGTATCATGCGAGATGTATTATTATTAGAGATTGATAATATAAAGGTAGAATTTGACATCTTTATGGCAACCGACGTCATATTAAATATTATTACTAAATAACTAGGATTACCTCTAATACTTATAGCTGTTTATACTAACTTTTGAAACCCTTACAAATGCCTATTAAAACTTGCTATAACTAATGGTTTTTTTAATAATAACTGTAATAGTTATAAAGGAGACATACAAATCTGAGAGTACTAACGAATTCAGATGTATCAATGGCAAAGATAACGCTTCCGAAGCCATAACCAAAGCCATGTTGAATAAAATCCTAAAAAGTTTTGTGAAAAATAATAGGCTAACTATACGAATCGAAGAAGATATAGAATGCCTTGTACATATCGTAAAGAAAATGCGGATACCTTAAAAAATTGGAAAAATATAAAAGTAATAGTATATAATGAAATTGTACTAAAATATACTAGCAAAAAGTATGAAATTAATGGCGCGCAAGTCTGGGGGGTGAAATGTATATAGAAGTTAAAGAAGTTAACACCTAAAACTATAGGTAGAAGATTTAAAATTAGAGTTAGTTTAGGTGCGAAACAAAATGAAATCGAGAGGGACTTCACAGATTATTCCAAATTCGTAATTAGCTAAGTTAGCGCGCAGACATAAGAGCAAAAGGTCACTAGTATTAAAACAACTTTCAATTACAATATAATCGAATCAACTATATTAACTGTAAGTTATTTATATTAACTTTAAGTTAGCTACATTATTTATGAGTGACTGATATTGACTACAACTTAAATACAATCGGTGTTCAGTTTAAACTTAGGTATGGCTAAGTTTCTGAAGATAAAAATTGATGTAGAACCAACTAACGGTCTGCGAAACTTAAAAGTTATACATCACCACTTTCAATACAATACACCAGTTAATTCGAAAGCGATTTGAATTGATTACGTTGAAACTATCAAGGCTCATCAACAATAATTTTATTCGTTCAATATAGTTGAGGATAAGCAATATACATTTAATATTGATATTTTAGAATTTTAAATTTCCCAAAGACTAACTTTTGAATAATGTACGACTTATGATCCGCGTTTTACTATAAATTTCAAAATAAGAACATCGATTTCAAATTGAGTATTTTTATCCATTTCAACACGAATCATTCTCCTTTTAGTGTTTCAACTTGACTTCAGAACATCAAAGTATGTGTTATACCAATTTGATAAAACTTTATATTACTAGGCTGAAAAGATTGTCTTCCCTCTTGATTTGCGTCTCTTTAATATTTTTTTTTTAAAAAAAAAATACTTGATTGGACTTGATTATTTCAGTTTCAAAAAATTAAATTAGTCATAACTTTTCTAATTGAAACTACATCAAGTAATTCTTATAATATCGCTTCGTTCATTTTCCATATTTCATAGTTCTAAAAGTAAATATAAAACCTAAGTTATACGCCTCTTCTGGTTTCCGTTGTCAGGTTTTTATTTTTTACCAGATTTTAAAAACAAATATTTTGACTTGAGATTTTAATAGTTGAATTTTTTTTCATTTTCTGCAATTCTCAAAGTGTTTTTTTTTTTTGCATTTTGCTATCACCAGGCAGTGGCAACCATGAATCATAACACTAGATGCTTCGAAATAATCCTATAGATACCGGCGGGAGGGATCGAAACTCGAGTCTCTCGTGGGCCTATAAAAACCTTCAGAGCTTTATGTAATTCCTTCAATTAAGACCTTGAGGTGCCCTATAGTTTAGAAACGCGTAGGCGTGTAAACTGTAGCTTTGATCGGGCTATAAAAAGTTGCCTTCTCAGTCTCCGCTTGGAGCTTATTTGCACCAGGGATACGACTGTATATGCCCTTAAGAAAAGGGCCCCGTAAAGTATAAATATGGAAAAGTAGCCTATGTAAAGGGTGTAAATAAAACGTATAAAGGTGGCGCGTACACTTCGTGGGTTATTATGTAGTTGTTATTTCCATATGCGCGGTGGCCCATACGTTGCATCGATAAAACTAATAACAGGAACCCCTTATCAATACAATCCTTAACCTTAAACCTTCCCCTTTATATAAACAAATTATTATTTGAATTAGTAAATATCCATATGCTTCCTTATGTACCCTTGCGTTTCTCATTCAATAACTAATATCTTTATGCTAATAGAAGTAATGGTATATTTTTTGGAAATTACGGGTTTTAAGTACCCAATACTATCGCGCCCGGGTTCCTGTAAAGGAGCCTTTAATTCTGACAAGGGTTAAAGGCGTCTTAACGCCCCCACCCTTTTTATTTCAACATCTTTCCCCCATTTTCCTGGGCTTATGCGGCCTCTAACAACCCCGCTTTGATTGGCGGTATACAGCTTTTCACCGGTTGCATACGATCATGTTTTATAAATGCTAATAATGGAATTAGTGTTGGCAAAAGGGGAACGGGCGTTAAATATACCCAATATTTTTATAAGGAGCCCAATGCATTCATCGACTTTATATAAAAGGATTTAATGCTGATAAGTAGTAGTAAGTAAGCGTAAAGGCGGGTGTATACCTGTCAATGTTAACGCCGCCAGGTCATCAACCGCCTACAACATTGTAATCGTGACGAAGGCGGCCTTTGAATGCCTAACCGCTCATCAGCGGCTTTTCCGCACCGTTGTTAATGCAGCGGAGGGTGGCGCAACTTATGTTACGACCGCGGCATTGTTAGCGCATCGGGGTTTTAACACTGGCAGGGCTGTGTCTATTAGTAGTAACGACGATTATAATAACGATAGAAATACGGGATATATTAAAAACTAACCCGTTCTTATTACCCCTATCGACGCCCCTACCACTTCCCCTGTTTTAGGATCTGCCGTTACTCCTAGTTCTTTTACCTCTTAATTATGAAGCTGAGTTTTTCGGATGGCGGTCGTGAAGGTTTTAATAACAATTATAATGGAGTTAATCAAGGAGTAGATTTTTGAATCGGTTATTACTATTTTTATCGTATTTATTAGGGTCAGCGGGTGTAAAAACTGAATAGCGCTGGCGGGCGTAAAGATTTATTGTTACCAGCGGGCGGAAATTCAAACATTTGGAACTACAATTTGATTTCTTCCTTTTCAAGAAAAATAATTCGTAATGCAAGTAAAAACCCGGAAATTCCTAGGATTTCAAATGACCCTTCTTATATTGATTTCTTATATCCGTTCATTTGGGGGTTTCCTGTGAGGTTTTTATTAAAGATTTCAAACTTTTAGAAAGATGAGATAGTGTATTAGGTGGTCAGTGTTTCGCTCCACATTGTAGCAAACATATCATCTGTCTATATGACGGAGTTTGAAACACCGATAATATAAAGTAAAGTCCCCATAATTAAATTTCATCGTCAAAAACCGATATAAAAAAGGTTTAAATAACGGTGACGAAGGTGGAGAGGGATTGGTACGCTGGGGTTTACCAAATTTCTGTTTAGATTTAGTTCCATACGTAAATTTTTAACCTTTATATAGAGGGAAAAGCTGATTTTGATTTGAAAAGTATTATCATTCTTCTATAGGTTTTAATAGAAATTGTGTTATAAATTTAAGTTCGTTAGTGGAGGATTAATCGTTGTTGTAAAAGCGGATGGAAGATTTGGCATCGATACTCGCGAGTTTATTTAGAGCCTCATTTTCATCGATTTATGTACACTTTATACTTCATTTTATTAGAACAAAATTAACATTAGTTTCAATAACGGTGTAAAAGTTATTGAAAGCTCATTAAAAAGAGGTAGTTAGGTTGCTGTTTAAGCCTTAAATTAGGAAGGCATTTTCGACGTATACCGTATTCTTCCTTCTTTAGAGCCGAATAACCGCTTCCAAGTTTCGAAACACTTTTATAACCATTATGTCCAAAACGTAAGTAATAAGGTAAAGTTTATTAAACCGTTTTACAATAATGTTATTTTTACGGGAAACTACGTATTTGTACCAAACTTATTTTTATGCGTTCAGACGTTATTCGCATTCGTTTGTAGATATGGTAATATAATTCACATCAAGATTAACGTATTAATCCTGGAAATTCGAAGCGGTAATTTCCTCAATCTATCCGCTCGTAAAGTATTCGAAAAACTCGTGAAATAACGTTAGTGGTGATAGTATAGGCTGTGAAAAGATAGGAAAATTTCTATTTATTTTAAGTAAACGGGGTTTGAATTGGACTGTTATACTATTTAAACGGCGTGGTCATCAAAGGTTACTAAAATCGGCTGAAATGTGTAAAGACGTATTCGTTTCCGTATAAATCCGTACGAACCATCGAAACATGTACATAGTATAGTTAATCTTACTTTCATTAGTTATTGTAATCGTAGGGTTTTATTGTGTAGTATTTAGTGGCGAAGTAAAAAAAGACGCCGTAATACATCGAATAAGGGGGTACCCAACGTTTATATACTTTAGCCGAAAATAAAATCGTAAGCGTTGCTCTTTTAGAGTCACTTTTTCGGAAGGTAGGTTGGAGTCTCCAAGGGCAACGATGCTGGGCGAAGTTTTGTAGGACGGGGCGACCGCCCTCGCCGCGGCAACCAACGGAACTATAATCTGTTCCTAGACGCCAATTTTCCTGCTTCTAGTATATCAACTCTCGGTGCAGTAGGTTAGCATAAGTACAACTTCGGCGGCGATGCCTAACTGGAGGAGGTGCGGTGAGGGCTCGTGTTTTGTACGGGAGAATCTCTTGCATTGACGTGCAACTTTTAGATACCTCGCCAATGAAATTTATTTTACGCTTTGTGATCTTTGGGAATTCAACCTATACTTTATTTCTCCTTTAGTTCAAAACGCGTCTTCCTAAAATATCCAAAACTTTATTTATGAGACACCGAATGTAGTTTTAGAATAACATTACATCCTATATTCTAAGCCTTCAACTATATTAATAATTTCGAATATAATATACGAATTTGACTTATTTCTCCGTTTTCATCAGAATTTTAAGATTCGTTTTTAGGTGTTAGGATATTTAAAAAGTTTTGCAGGTATTGATTCAGATTTTACTTTAGTTTTTATATCTTTTCGCCCAAATAAATTGGTTTATAGAGGAATTATATTGATGTTAACGAGTTTAAATCATTAGGTTTTCGTGATTTAAAATATTAAACAGTTATCTTTCCGCATTTATCTTTCGATTATTTTACTGCATCATAAATGTTCTATTAGCTTTAAGTATATACCTAGAAATTTCTATATATGTACAGAAATTTCGTTTAATTGTTTGCCAGATTTTTTAAAGTTTCTAAGTAAATATTTTCTAATCAAGTCTTCCTGATTCGAAATTGGTACGCGATATAACAAATGTAAATAGTATTCATTTTGAAAATGAATTTCTTTGGGGCTTTGAAAATCAATTATCTCTCATTTTCTCACTTCGAAAACAAATGCATCAGAACTTTTATTTAATTTATATTTTCTCTATTCACTTTAGGAAAGGGCTTATTAAGTACTTTAATAGCGGGATTTATGATGTTTCCTACATTAGAAGTAACACAACTTTCATTTGGTAAATAATTCATCCAGTAAGTCAAATTATGACTAACACTTAACTCATTTATGTAAACAATCTCTTTTAGGGTCATGGAAATTGAGATTATATGTTCTAATTCATTACCAAAATATATTCAATTGTTAGCATTCAAATTCATTATTTTGACGTTCTTTGGAGTTAGTTTGCTTATTTAATGTTTTTAAGTTACAATAACCTTTTAATCTCTCAAGATTATTATTATACAAATATTTGATAGCTTATTTCCAAAAATATCATCAAATCCTATAGCTTAAGGGCTAAATATTATGTCCTCAATCGATGAGACTAATGTCTTTCTTTAGGTTTTACAAGAGATGGTAATTTTCAATGTTGTTTGTTAAGTATCCGTTTTAGGTAATTTGAAGAAAAGAAACGAGAAAATTGTATCTAATATTATCAAAAAAAATATTTGATAATTGATAGAAAGTATCATAATCAAAATATTGTATGCAAAACTTAGATTGATTTCGAAAATATGAACAATAAATAACTAATTTTATTTAAAAAAAAGGAAACTACCTGTATGACAGAAGAAACCTCTCTTTATGAGATGAATGTAGTAGACCTAGTATTCTAAAATATTTTTATGACCCGGTCCTAAAACCTCTGTCCACGGAGCTACATGTTAAGGTATATTAATAGCCTGGTCCAGCTCATCTGATAGCCTAGGTATAATATAATACAATATACAATAACGAAAGTTTTATTGTTTCTATCAAGAATATTATTTATTTTGGGCTATATACCAGCTATATTACACGTACGTATTATTATGATTCTTAGTAAGGAGTATTACTAGTCAAAAACACATTCATAAGTGATATCTACATATTTTAAAGTATATTTGAAGTTTTATATACTCGTGGTAACTACGAGAACCTATATTAATAATATGAGTTTTCCAAGATAATCTTTCATTGTAACGTTGTAGCGATGTTTTACCCTTGAAAATGTTGTATTAAAAACGTTGGTATTTATTTCCAAGTTTTTACTTGGATTTTGTATCGTTATCCAACAAATTATACTTTAACTTGTAAAATATTAAATTAAATGGATATTATTTGTAAGGCCTTAGATCGTTGCAATGTTGTTGATTCGATTGGTCGAAGTAACAGTAGTATTGCATTGGTCAAATAGTGGATGTATTGTTCTAGGCTTGGTAGACTGCTAGCCGGTCTGCACTGTAATTTGTATGGCTAATTGCTTGGCCCGTGCCCTTGAGTAAAGTGTAGCGTACTGCACTCAACTTACATCCAATGCGGTAAGTCTGCAAAAAGCAATACACTCAACTTGCAGTTCAGTATAGTCAACTTTACTGTAAATAAAGTTGACCTGCTACACTGCATGTAATACTTTTCCAACACTGGCGGCTTTTTAATTTGTACGCGCACGCCAGTGTAGCTCACCAATCTTTTATGGTTACTACTAAACTACCTCCTTGTTATTGACCAGATCCCTGTTAATTCCAATTGACTTTATTACTGAATTGCACCTAATTACATGCAAATTAACCACATTTGACCTTAATTGCTCCGTCGCTCCGAGGTTCGAGTTTATTAACTCCCATAAAAAGTTTTTCTACCATAGGCCTTTGCAGGCCTTTATTTTAGCCATACTAGTTAAATAGGTCGCCTTCGCTACCTTCACTTCTCTGGCAATCTTCCAGTTTGCCAGCATATCCCTAGTTGCCGTTATGTAATCTGGGCTTTCTGGGCAGTTTATTAACGTAGCCCTCGATACGTATAGTTAGCCTATTACTATCTACAAACCTTTATAAGGCTTTGTTTGATGCTGCCTTCGTTATGGCATCTGCGGGAATGTCTTTTCCGTTGATTTATTTGAATTCCTAAATCTTCGTTCTTTCTTAGGTTTTATAGAGTGTTATCACATCGATTATCAGGCGTTTTTTTCTAATGGTTTCGAGCTTTAAAAGGCATTCGAAAAGGCTTTTCGAGTTGGTATAAATTACCACTAGGATAGGGGGAATTTTCAACTGCCTGGTAATGAGATTAAGAGTTTTTCACAATGCTATACCTAAGTTAAAGCCTGCTATTATACTATATACCTCCGAAGCTAGTACGCTTCGTATAATTCTTTTATATTTGACGGAAGTTTAGTAAATTAGGTTACTAGTAATGTTAAATTGGTTTTTCCGTTTATTTTTATTGAGGAGGTATTGGAACAGTATTGCAATGGTATTATATACAGTGCAGTAGGTCAACTTTACTTGCAGTAAAGTTGACTATACTGTAAGTGTATTGCTTTATGCAGACTTACCGCATTGAGTGTAAGTCGAGTACAGTATGCTACACTTCACTTTAGGGTATGAGCCAAGCACTTGGCCATACAAATTACAGTGCAGACCGGCTAGCAGTCTGCCAAACCTAGAATAATACATCCACCATCTGACTACTGCAATACTACTGTTACTTCGACCAATCAAATCGACAACGTTGTAACGTCTAAGATCTATCAACACTAATTAGTGCTTGCCTATTAGGTTAAGCACAGATAAGCTAAGTAGAAGAAGAATCTACTTTCTAGTTATGCTTTAAGTCAAACGGCGGTTAGGGTAGAGGAAAATTCTTGCGAAGGGCCTTTATTAGTACTGCACCAGTCCCCAACAGCAGGAAAATAGAGAAGATTTTTGGGTTACGTCAATCCCCAATGGCAACCTAGAAGTAGGCGACGGTATCGTTATTCAAAATACTAAGAAATCTTTAGTAATCGTTCTTAAAAACCTTGAGATTGACTGTAAGAAGTCTTAACGTTCGGCAAGTTGGCAAACGGCTAAGTTAGTACTATTACGGGTACTACTACTATAAGAAAAACGATTAAGTCCCTATGCCAAATAACCTCCACCATCAACAACGACCTTCGACCTTATCTTTTACACCAAATCTTTGCTTATACCTCACTTTTTTTACTCCCTTTAAATCAATTTAATCGTTAAGTTCGCTGCTTTACACGAAAAACATCAAGTCGCACCGAGAAAGCCACGTTGCATGATCTTACACCAAGTTACCAAGTCGCCAAGTGGCCAAGTTTTTACGCGACTTCACGCTAAAACACTAAGTCTTTACGCCCAAAAATTACCAAGTCCTTTACCCTATAAGCTTATCATGTTATACACAAGCCTTAAGATGTATATCGCTAGCGCTTACTTTAAAGTTAATATCAACCCTGTTACAAAAGAAGCAATCGAAACGCTCGGACCTATCTTTGTCAAATACTACGACAGTGACCTTTACCGGGACGATGTTAAAAAAAACTTAAACGAAGGATACCTTATTAACTTCGTCAGCCACTATATTATTAAATAAAACGACGGCAAAAAACGTGATCACCACAGCCTTGTTTTTCGCAAGTATTGTAAGTTCTTCGACGATTAAATTATTGACATATGGAAAAAGATTTAGAAAGCTGTCAAGTCCAAGATAAAAGAAAAACTTAAACTCCAAGAGATCTACGTGTCAGAAAAGACCTTTACAAGGTTGGCAAAAACCCTATTTAACTTAGTCTAGCTTAAAGAATGTTCTTAAAACCTACGGTCTAAAGGAAAATAGAAAGGCGTTAAGGAGTCTTTCCGCCCTTACACGCGATCCAGTGGATCTTTCCTTTACTCTTAGCTAAGTCAAACCTCTTTACGCGCAGACGACGAACCTGTTAATCTATTTGGTATACCGAAACCTTCACATAATAGCGCGGAGTACGCCCTTAGCGGCGAAAGAGTACGCGAAACGATGGTTACTAACGCGGTTAAAGGTATTAACATTGGAGCTTTACACTAATCAATTAAGAAAGATCGTTAGGCATCTCAAAACCTAAAAGGCCCTATTAACTTTTAGTACTACAATCGTTAAGCACCTTAGGAACCCTTTTCGTTTAGACCTTACGTATGTAAACCAACCACAAGCCTTATCATAGGACTTTACTTATCGGACTAGGCGATTGGTAATTACCTTTAACACCGTGTTTCGAAACCTTTAAATCTTGAACCGTTGAGAAATATCAATTAAGACTAGGATGATTATCGCAACCTTCCTCTAAAACTAATTAAAATGGTTAACATGAATTACAAGCTGGTAACGGATTTCTTTAAGATTTAAAATAATATAAAAAAGTATAACGGAAAGCCTTATAATCTTTTCAACACCAAGATAATATTTTCCCTAAACATCTGCAAGTTAATGGAGGTATCCCCTTTTGGTTTTTACTTACTATTTTCTGGAAGCCTCATAGGGTACGTTAAGGATTACTACCTAACCTTTCTGACGAACGCCACCACGTTTCGCGAGATTTACGATGGTATAAAAGGCTACTTCTAGTACAACGTCCATCTCGCATAATATTATATAAATTTGGCTATTACACGGTAGACTAGAATGATAGAAAAAAAGAAGGAAGAGGAATTACCAATCGATATTTTTTATCAAATGCTTGACAAGCTAATAATATATCAAAAAGCAATGAAGAAGGCCTATACTGGCGAAGCTATACTTCGCAAGCAGATACGAGCAGTTATTACGGGCTTTAGTAAGTTCCAATACGCTTTATAACGCCCGGATGCCACGTATAAAGGCTTTTTAAACTAGTTACGTTCCTTGCTCGCTAGCATAATGGCACGTATACCAAACTCATTCGGTATGTATTTCTAAGCCGGCAATTTCCTTAACGTGAATAAAAAATACTTTATGGTGGTTAATTATGTCGACCGCAAGTACTTACACCTATAACGCCTAAGGTTAGGTTTATTAACGTCGGCCCTAGATTAAAGGCAAAACCCACGTTAGCGTTATTAATATTTGAGCGGACTTGTTAACCGCAAGCATTATCGTCGTAATAGTAGTAAGAGATATTAGATTTGTGGTAAGGTTAGCCATTAGTTAACTCGCTACCCATTTACCGAGCGTAATAATAGGAAAGTAGCGTATTACGTTTAGTGATTTACTACTTCAGAATAAGATTACTTGAACCAGGTTATAAATATTAAAGGCGATAAGCTAATTAACACCACCAATGCCCCTAGGAAAATTAAATAAAACGAAAATACTGTTTCCGGCACGACAGCCTAATAATTAGCTAACTATATCTTTTTATACCATTTAAGTGGTGGAGATCTTTATCTTTACCTTAACTATACCCCTAACCACTTATATAATTTTAACCTTCATAATCATTACGCGAACCGCACTTTTCAAAATATTATACCAAATATTAGAGCAGTAAGATATTTAATAGGAGGCTATTCGTAATACGTAACATTGTAGAGGGAAAACATCATATCTACTAAGATTAATCGTTACGATACTGGAAAAGCTAAAGTTAGTTTTAACCCAGTCGAATAATTATCGTTACTAGGGATGACGGTAGTTTAAACTATTGTGAAAGCAATTACGTTTTACATCCTTAAGTTTCCTACCCCCTTTTTACTTTGCTTAGAGGATATAAAAACCCTTAACATTAACGTAAACGGGCTGGTTAAGAACGGCTAAAGGTTTTTACTCGTCTTTAAATAAAGATATTTATAGTTTTATCTTCAATCCTTGGAAGTAATGGTATTAAACCTAATGGAGCCGGAATTACACTAACTATACCGGCGTTCTAACTACCTAGATATTAACAGGTTATATAAAGTCCTAAAGTGCGTAAGGCATAAAGATGTGGAATACTTTGCCCTAAAAGCTATGAAAAGGCTTTTCTACTACTATTAAATATATACCTAAGCTTCTCGAGGATTTAAGTTTATACTAAAAGACGATAAGAACTTTAATTGTAAGATCTTTATTAATGTGTTTTATTTAAATAAAAAACTTGTTTTTTTACGTCGTTGACTCCGTAATTTTTTTTTACGGAACTAAGTTTTTAAAGTTCCTTTCGGCAAAGAATATGTGGGAAATATTAAGGATATTGTAAATTAATACGTACCTAGGTCCATCCAACGTTGTCGTCCACGATACCGGTATCAACTTTACGGCGGTGGAATTTTAGAAAAATGCTAAGATAATAGGTATTTAGTGTAAATAGGTACCTGTAAAAGCCTACTGAAGTATTAAAAAAATTAAAAGGGTATACGCCCTACTTCGCCGAATGTATAATATACTTACGTTGGAAATTGGAAGTTTTACGAATCCAAAGGTACGCCTATAAATTGCAGTAAAAAGCTTAAACAATATTATAGGCCCTAATGTCCTGGTGCTAACGCTGCTAGTCTTTAAGGCGTACCTACGCCTGACGAATTAATCTCCGCCCTCGACATGTACTCAGAAACATATTACGGCTTACAGCAAAGTTTTGAGGGAATTACGAAGGGAATCGGCACACCGTCAAGTCAATAATTCTTTTAACACCAGAAATGGGTCTACAATAATCGACGTATTTACTTTACCACTACAAAGTGAAGTTTTCGTATAGCGGGAGCCGGGCAAATAGGAGGGGAAATATAAAATATTAAGTATCGTAAACTCTAAAGTAGTTGTTAAAACTATTAACGGTTCTGTATCTTTTCGGATTACTCAGGTTAAGTCCTATATTAGGGTTATTAACAATAAAGACCCTTAAATTAAACGACCGAGTTATTAAAAACCTCTCCTATTTGTTATCGACAAGCTAATAAAAAGCCACCGGCGCGGACAACTGTTATAACCTAAAGACCAACAGTAGACCATGGAACAGATCAGCGGCTAGCTGCACCATCAAAAGCTTAATGTCCAACACATCAAGCGGAGATATCTCTTATGTAAGGACCCAGGGTTAGGGTTGGGACCGCAAAGACTGAAGAGCGGTCTAGTCGATACTACATAGGACCGCAGGAAGCGACCAGCGACTTCAGCGGCCCAGTACTGAAGATGGTATAAAGACCATAAGATATAAGGACATGACCATCACCACATAGATAGTATTTCCTTCTTAGCTCTTCAGTTGTCAATCTAAGTATTCAGTCTATACACCTGAATAGCCTAACGGCTAGTGATCATTCTACAGCACAAATAAACATATTTTTGATATTACACTTTTGTTACCTCTGCTACCTTACTGCTAACATAAACCCCTGGATACCTTCTATTTACTCACGGGTATTTAGTGTGATCATTACAATGACTTTCGAAAAAAAGGAATATTAAAGAGGAGGAATATATATCGGGCTGTATCTATAATACTGTATAAGTAAACAAGAAAAAAAATGATAACAAAGACTTGGTAATAAAGCTTAGGGTATAAGAGATTATTATGATTTTCGGCAAACTTTTTGAAGAAATAGATAGGGTCAAAATCGACGGCTTGCTAACTCAAAGTATGGTACAATTTGTGCCGAAGACTAACTTTAATCTTTAAGACCCAAACATTACAATCTTTAAGTCGAGGATCATTTACGAGGTTAAAAGCAAAACTACAGGGCGGCTTTATAAAAAGTTACGTCTAATCTTTTAAGTATACGACGATAAAGGTAAAGACTAGATTCTCACGTAGTTGTTAACGATTCAGAAGATTAATTAACGTTTAGTAGTTATTTTGTTAGTAAATTTGCTAACTAAAACCAATAGCAAGTTTACACTTAAAAGCCGTAATATTACGTAAGCCTACAAATAATTAGTTACTGATTTACAATGGATTGTACTATTAGAATTTCCATAGGAACTCCGTGCTGTTTACCCACCAAAAACGGCAATACGATGTGTCAAACCCCTATATGGACTGGCTAAGGCAGGAGTTTACTAGTTCCTAACTTACCAGTCACACTTTAAGTTCCGGTTAACGATAAAGTCTTTAATATACGATCTGTACTTATTGGTAATGCAAGAGAAAAACTTCGGTATAGTAAGTATATAAATTAATGATACCCTTTTCATCGGAATAGTTAGTCTTATAATACAGGAATAGCAAGTAATCGAAGACTTTAAGTTTTGAAATTATAAGCCAATAACGACGTTGACGGAAAACAACCAACTTAATTTTAATGGATCGTTAATTCGTATGCTTGGTGTTAATACCGGCTTGAATTTCAGCTAAAAGGGTTAGGGCGTTATTCTTACTATAATCGACAAAACTAATAAGACCAGAGCTTAACTGTATTTGGAACAGCGTGCACGAGGTAGTTATATTGCTACACTATACTAACCGGAAGCCTTATACGACCTATTCATTGAGGTATAAGCATAAATACCAATAGATAAAGACTTTCATTGATTAAACAAGAGGTTGAAATAACAGATACGGAACTTGAATCACGGGATTAATATGGTGCCAATCGACCTTTTAAAGGCTAAACTGATAATCTTTACGAACAGGTCCTTTGTAAACAACACCGACTTCTCTTTACAAATAGGCTTTCTAATAACCTTTATCAACGAAAATAGGCGGGAAAATTAGTTTATTATTACTGATAACCTAATTTACTTGATCTCTATTAAGTGTAAGAGAATTATACAAAGCGTATTGGCTTTAAAGATCTAAGGTATAATGGCGTGCTTTAATGTAGGTATGGTGTTATGGAAAACCATCAACCTTATTACTAAGTACCTAAAAATTCTCTTTATCCCGGTGGTAATCTATACCGACTTAAGGAGTCTCTTCGAGTGCCTGTCAAAGTTCGGAACTACTATCGAAAAACGCTTGATAATCGACGTGATGGCACTGTAACGGAGCAATTAAGGTCAAATAGGGTCAATTTACGTGTAATTGAATGCAATTTAGTATGGAAGTCAACTGGAATTGACAGGAGTCTGTCTAGTTGACGAGGAGGTAATTTAGTGGCAACCGAAAAAGATTGGTCAGCCATACCAGTGTATGTGCGTACAAACTAAAAAGCTGCCAGTATTAAAACAGTATTACAATGGTATTACATACAGTGTATTAAGTCAACTTTACTTGCAGTAAAATTGACTGTACTGCACATGTATTACTTTGTATGGACTTATCGCATTGGGTGTAAGTCGAGTGCAGTACGCTGCACTTTACTCTAGAGCATGGGCCAAGCACTTGGCCATACAAATTATAGTTCAGACCGGCTAGCGGTCTGCCAAACCTAAAACAATACATCCACCATCTGATTACTGCAATACTACTGTTAATTCGACCAATCGAATCGATAGTGTTGCAAAGTTTAAGGCATACCAACAGAAGTGTTATAAAAAAGCTGATTTGTAAAAATAAGCCGGTGTTGTTTATAAAGAACCCATCCGTGAAGATTATTAACTTAGCCTTCGATAGGTCGATTGGAATTATATCAATACCTCGGTCCAGGTTTCGTATTTGTTACTCGAACCTTTTGTTTAACCGGTTGAAGTCTTGATTTACTGGATCTTATACTTACGCCGCGATAAAAAGGTTGTAAAAAGCTTTCGGTTAATATAAGATGGTAATATAGCTATTACGGGCACATTATTTAAGGTACCGGTAGGCCTTAGCTATATTAGTCTTATCAATTATAGCCAAAATAATTCCTTAACCCCTTTGTCGAATATTAAGGCCGTTATTAATACCAAGTATACGGATTGACGATCCATTAAAGTTAAGTTGATTGCCCTTCACCAAAGTTATTACCGGTTTGTAATTTCAAAACTTAGAGTTTTTAATCGCCTTTTGTTCCAATCTTATAAAGCTAGTCCTTTTAACTAAAAGGGTATCGTAAGTTTATATGCCTACCATGCCGAAGTCCCTTTCCTATATTATCAACAAATACGGGTCGTATATTTAAAACTTTATCGTTAGTCATAATTTAAAGTATGACTATTAAGTTTCAAATTAATAAACACTTGTTTTAGCTTATTCGTATAATAGCTTAATTTTTTGTATTACTGTATTTAAAGAGTAAATGGCATGTAGATTTTATAATAATTTTAGTAATTCGATTCGTTTTAAGTCCGTTATTAATTACGTATCGGTTTATGTTGTCTTACGGCAATTAAGTATCGACTTACCTTCCGGCTTAGCTAGTAAACTTGTTGTTAAAATAATTACCAAACGTTGGTTGATTTTCCAAATTGTTGGCGATTGTGTGAGGATCGAGCCTTTGCCTTTATCGCTGTATTTTTAAGCTGTTAGACGTGAATTTTCGTACAGTCGCCCCGTGGTCTTACCCTTAATCTGTAGATAATACTCGACTTAAAAATCGTAACGTTTGGGTTTTAAAGGTTAAAATCGGTTTTCGGTACGAATTGTATAACCTTTCGAGTTAATAAGCCATTAATCTTAACCTATTATTTTCCTTAAAAGGTTTGCCGAAGGTCTTACTAATTCCCTAACCTCGAAGCTTTATTATTAAATCTTCGTTACCCTTTTCTTTTTTGCTTACCTAAATAGTATTGTAGATACGGCCCGGTATATATTCCTCCTTTTTAACTTTCCTTTTTTCGTGAGTCGTCCGCGCCGGCAGCGTTTTATCAACTTGTCGATAATAGGTACAGGAGGTTTGTATTAGCTTAGTCGCTTGGCTTAAAGGTCTCTATTAGTAGTAGCCCTAATATGAGGCTTAACCTAAATAGTTCGAAATAATATAAGACCGTCAACAGTTTTAATAATTACTTTGTAGCTCACGATATTTAATATCTTATATGGGCCCTTTTATTTACCAAGCTCCCGTTATATGAAGACTCCTAATATAAGGCTTAACCTAAGCATTTCGAAATAATATAAGACCGTTAACAGTTTTAATAATTACTTGGGAGCTCGCGATATTTAATATATTATATCGGCCCTTTTATTTACCTAGCTCCCGTTATACGAAAACTTCATTTTACAACAGAAAAGTAAGTATATCGATTATGATAAAGATGTTTTTTGTATTAAGGGCATTATTAACCTAGCGGCTTACTAACTTCCTTTATAGTTCCCTTAAAGCCTTGCCGTAGGCCGTAATATATTTCTAAGTACTTGCTAAAGAAGCAGATTCACTCGTTAGGCGTAGATACGTTTTAAAGACCAGCAGTGTTAGTACTAAGCTGTTAGGGCCTATAGTATTGTTTAGGCCTTTTGCTGCCATCTGTAAGCGTGCCTCCAGATTCGTAAAGCTTTTAATTTCTAACGTAAGGATATTATACGTTAGGCGGAGTAAATAGTGTGTCCTTTCAACCTTTCTAATGATTTGGTGAGCTTTTATAGCTACTTATTCATATTAAATACCTATTATATTGATATTCTTTTAAAAATCCGCCGCTGTAAAGTTGGTACCGGTATTATGGACGATGACGTTAGTTGGACCTAGGTATGTGTTAATCTGTAGAATCTTTAACATTTTCCACGTATCCTTTGCCGAAAAGGATTTCAGAAACTTAACTTTATAAAAATATGTTGCGGAGTTAACGAAGTGAAAAATACGTTTGTTACCTAAGTAGAATACATTAATTCAAATCTTGTAATTCAAGTCCTTATCGTCTTTTAATATAAACTTTAATTTCCGAGTGGCTTGAGTATATATTCATCAGTGGTATCAGAGTTTTTCAATAGATTTCAAAGTAAAGTATTCCATATCTTTATGTTTTGCGAACTTTATGACTTCATATAGCCTGTTAACGGTTAGTTGGTTACAACTCTGGTATAATTAACGTATCTACGGTTTCGTTAGGCTTGATAATACTACTTCTGAGCTTTAAAAATAAAACTATAAATGCCTTCATTTAAAGTCCAAAGGAAACTTTTGGCTGTTCTTGACTATTTTATTTACGTTAACGTTAACTTTAATACTGATGGTCTTTATATTCTTTAAGTAAAATAGGAAATAGATAGGGGATTTAAGGATGTGGAATGTGATTGTTTCTATGATAGTTTGGATTATTGTTATCCATAATAACGATAGTTAATTGCTTGGTTTAAAGCTAACTTTAGCCTTTTTAACATTGTAACGATTGATTTTAGTAGCTGTAGTGCTTTCCCTCCATAGTATTACATACTGCGAATAGCCTTTTGTTTAGTACCTTGTTGCCTCTATATCTGGCATAATACTTTAAAACGTGTGGTTCGCGTAACGATCGCTAAAGTTAAAAGTGTATAAAGGGTTAGAGGTTTAGTTATGATAAAGTTAAAGGTTTTTATTACCTAAATAGTATAAAAAAGCGTGGTCGGCTAATTACTGAGCTGTATTAGGAATAATATCTTTATGTCACTTAATATGCTTGAGGCTATTTCCGTCGTTGATTAGCTCGTCGCCTTTAAAGTCTACAATTTAGTTTAAGTAGTCCTGTTAAGAAGTGGTAGGATACTGGATATAATATATTACCTTTTTTTTGTTTCGCTTAGTCGGGGGTTACCGAGTTAACTAAAAGCCAAACTCACTACCGATTTTTCAACTAACACTATTATTACTACGAGAAAACCATGCGGTTAACATGTCCTCCTGAATTTTGGCTTTGGTAAAGTCAACGTGGTTGATATTAATGCCTTTAGTTTGTGGCTGGTAGGCTAAACCTTAGTCGTTTAAGACGCCTATAGCTGTACTTACGGTCAATGTAATTAACCATCTTAAGGTTTTTTGTATCTACGTCAGGAAAGTTCTAGTCTAAGGGGTATATATTAAGTGAGTTTGGTGTACGCGCTATTATATTGGCAAGAAAAAAACGAAGTTAGTTAAAAAAGACTTTACCGGTGGTATTTAAACGTTGTAAGGCGTATTCGAACTCATTAACACCCGTAACCACTGCCTGTACCTGTTTACGAAGTATGGCTTCGCCAACGTAGGCTTTTCTTGTTACTTTTTGGTATAACATTAACTTGTAAATCATCTGGTTAAGTATATTTATTGGTCTTTCTTCCTTTTTCTTTTTAGTTATTATTATTATACGCCTCGTGGTAGCCTAATTTGTATGGTATTACATATGGTGAACTTTGTGTTTAAATTAGCCTTTTATACTATTGTAAATTTCGCGAAACGTGGTAGCTCGGGTAAGGAAGGTTATGTAATAGTATTTAGTGTACCTTATAAAGATTCCGGAGAATAGTAAGTAAAAACCAGAAAAGCGAACCTTTATTTACTTACATAAATTTAAAAGGAGTATTATTTTGATATTGAGGAAGTTATGGGGTTTTTTGTTATACTTTTATATATCGTTTCAGATTTTAGCGAAATCCGTAAGTAACTTATAGTTAATGTTAACTATTTTGATAGGTTTTGAGGGTAAGTCGCGATAGTTATCCTAATTTTAATTAGTATTTCCTGGGAATTTCAAATTTAAAACTTTCGAGATACGGTATTAAGGATAATTGCCAGTCGCTTAGCCTGAGTGGTTAAGTTTTATGATGGAACCTGTAATAAGCTTTTGTGTATAGGTAAACTTAAAGAGAGAAAGTTTTTAAGGGACTTATTGATTAAATTACTAGGGGGTTATTTAAAGATTTTTAAAAACCTAACGATCTTGTTTAATTAACAGGTGTAAAGTACCGACTTCAATATCTTTAACCGCACTAGAGACCCTTGTTTCTCGTATTTTGCCACCGTTAAAGGCATACTACGTGTCATTATATGAAATTATTAAACTACCGAGTAGGTTAAGCGAATCCTTATCGCTAACGCGTAAAGAGATTGAACTTAGCTAAAGGTAAAGGGGAGGCCCCTTAGACCACGTGTGGGGGTGTTAAGGTTTTTCAATACTTTTTTCCTTAAGGTATAGATTTTAAAATATTTCTAAAGCTATGTCAGGTCGAGGAGTTTTTATACCAATTTTATATTTTCATAAAATAGGAAACAAACCCTTTCCCATTTAAATTTTAATTTAATCTTTATCTTAACACCTTTTTAAACTAAGGTTTACATGTCAATTATTTAATCGTTAAAAAGGTAACGAAAAATGATAAAAGCGTTGCTAGAGTTGTTGGTATTACAGTGCTTAACAATATAATAGACAACGAATTTGGTAAGGTGTTTTTCGGTCAAGTTTTTATTAATATCTTGTCTCTAAGAGTCGTAGTTATAATTCTTGGTAAAAAAGTATTCGAGAGCGTTGATTACTTCATTGTTGGCATGTTTAGTAATGGTTTCGAGATGATCGTTTATGGTAACTATCTTAATGTATTGTTTTACGTATAACGGGGGACTTGGTGGTCTTAGGCGTGAAGGCTGAGTGTTTTGGCGTAAAGTCGCGTGGAAATTTGGCGGCTTGGTGACTTGATGGCTTGGTGTGAGGTCGAGCGACGTGGCTTTCTCGGCGTAACTTCGCGATTCTTAGTATTTTTCACTTAGAGCAGTGAATTTGACGATTGAGTTGGCGTGAGAAAAGTGAAAAAGAGTGAAGTAGGAGCAAAATTTTGGTGTGAAGAGTAAGGTCAAAGGTCGTTGTTGGTGGTAAAGGGCGAAGATTGTTCGTTATTTGTGTCGTAAGACTTAGTCGTTTTTCTTATATTAGTAGTACCTGTAGTAGTACTAACTTAGTCGTTTGTCAACTTACCGAACTTTAAGATCTCTGATAGTTCATCTCAACGTCTTTGAAAAAAGTTAATGAAGATTCTTTGGTGTTTTCAATAGCGATACCGTCGCTACATATGGTTTGCTGTAAAGACTACATAGCTTAAAAGTCTTTTTTACGTACTTCCGTAGATATTGTACAGTAGTAAAGGCCTTTCGCCAAAAACTTTTCTTTACTCTAACGTTAAAATAGAGCGTAAAAACCGGAAATTATCTTTTTCTTCTACTTAACTGATCTTTATTTAACCCAATAAGCACTGATTAGTGTTCGTAAGACCTTAAATCGTTATAACGTTGTCGATTCGATTAGTCGAAGTAACAGTATTATTTCATTAGTTAAGTAGTGAATGTATTGTTCTAGGTTTGGCAGATCGCTAGCCGGTCTGCACTGTGATTTGTATAGCCAATTGCTTGGCTTGTGCCCTAGAGTAAAGTGCAGTGTACTGCACTCGACTTACACCTAATGCGGTAAGTCTGCACAAAGCAACAAACTCAACTTGCGGTTCAGTACAGTCAACTTTACTGTAAGTAAAGTTGATCTACTGCACTGCATATAATACTATTCCAACAGATATCGTATTTTGAACAACTCTTACATATATCTTACTTTTCACGGCATGAAGTACAAATTGATATATCAATCAGGTAATACTTTTTAACGAATCAGATAACAATATATGAAAAGAATGAGTGAAAACCTGGCAACTAAATCTGTGTTTAACGGCGAATTTTAAGAAATAACATGATGTTAATATCACAAATATAATAACGATTTTCTTGGTAATTATTTATAATGTAGTCAATATCCAGAAAAGTGGTGATGGTTGTATGATTTATATCGCCTATAACAAATATTTTGATAGCCTTATACGGTACAAGTCATATATTCATATTATCATTTTGAAAAAAAAAACATGTTAAACATAAGGATCGTCTTATATGACTTGGTTGGAACGGTAAAGCCTGTGAATAAACGAAATGATAGGTTTGTGTATAAATATATACCTTTCTTGGTATAATCTTACCGGTTGTCTAAAGTTGTTCAATTGCGTGAATTGAAAACGATTTAACGGGTATTTCGTTTGTTACGCGTTTTAATTTTCGAATATTTACGTGTTAGATATTTCAACAACATATGAAAAATACTGCTTCTCTACGAATTGTTATGCAAGTATATTTTTATATGTTTGACAGAAATTTTATTCTGTTTCTTATTAACGATTTTTTTTGGTTTTGTCCTATCAATTCTTGGTATTAGTCCCGTTTCACGTAAATAGAGGATTGAACCCGCAACATAGGGTTTGGAAAACTAACCTCTAGGATTCTCGCGCTAGGGGTGGTAAAGTGGCTAGTGGGATGTGAATTTATCCATGGAGTTATGCCTTCAAATACTAGACCTTGAAAATATATGTATACGTATTAACTACCTTTGATTTAACACTTAATTCTAATGAAAACCTGTTTCATATGTTTATCGAATTATCCAAAAACTTCATACATAATAGCGCACTTGTAGAGAGTATTAATAGGGAATTATTTTATAAGGATATAAACATTAGGTTTGAAAAATGTGATCTTCAATTTAAGTTTTAGGCTGTTGTTGGTTATTTCCCACATTATTTTAAATTCATGATAGATAAATTGATAATATTAGTAAATATTTCTCTTATCATAGCCTTAAAAGTTTTTTAACAGAAAGAAACTTTATATATAAGTGGTACGATAATTTTGAATGAATAATTCATTAAGAGACTTAACTATCACTTGGCTGTAGCAACCTTTATGAAGGTTTTTCCAAGTTTATAAAAAGCGGCTTTATTTTTTTATTGGCCGCCTTTTTGGTAAATATTATAATGTTATTTATAATAGTAAATTCTTTTACAATCACATATTTTAGTGGTCTTGTAGTTAAGAAATTTATTTGTTTTGTTAAGAAGAACAGTGAATATTTCCTCGTGTTTTGGTTAGCAATATCTTAACCATTTCAAGTTTTCAATAAGTATACATCATCAAAGTAACGTAAAATCATTGACAAATGAAAATTTACAATGGTGGTATTGATATCTTTTGAGTTTTTTGTTGAAGCGAATTTATCAAAGTATAAGAACGTTTAAATATGAAACTTAGTAAAGATTAACACGACCGTTGGACTCAATTCCCGTAGGAAGGCAATATATCTCTCTTTTACCAATCCTATTTGAACTTAATCTAGTTATATACTGATTCGTGTTGGTAAATTTGTAGTCGTAATTTGTGGGTAAGGTTTCTGCCTATTCAAGTGAACGTCAAGAGTAGAAGAGTAATCTTTAGATTGGTAGTATTAATGATAGATAGATAGAAAGCAAAAGAGGCATTCGGAGAGTGCACTCCTCAGGTGAGAGCTTATAAGCTCTCACCAGGAGCGTGGCACTTTATTGTGCACTTTGCCAATACTCTTTCTAGGGCGTAACTCGCTATCATACACTTTTCAAGAGTGCACCTTATAGTGAGACAAGTTATCGTGCACTTTACAAGATTGTACCCTCTAGTGTAACCGCTTACTAACTATAAGGATATATAATTATATCTATACAGTCAATCTTTTCTTTCTTTAATACATTTTGCATCTGTAATCTAGTGTTAATAGTATAATTTATATAAGGTTCCAAATAAAATTTTATTAATAACCATACTTATGGTATAATTTATTTAAGATCCTCATTAGTAGTTCTATTAACGATATTGGTTATGGTTTAATTTATTTAATAGTTTAATTGGTAGTTTTAGGAACTATAGTAGTTATATTGTAATTTAT
The DNA here is from genome assembly GCA_038502455.1 of Anisogramma anomala. Lineage (NCBI taxonomy): Eukaryota > Fungi > Ascomycota > Sordariomycetes > Diaporthales > Gnomoniaceae > Anisogramma > Anisogramma anomala. Next base: position 15,609,753 of record JASMMZ010000006.1, on the reverse strand, counting down.
TCAAGTTCTCACGTGGTTTTGGTAACTACGGAATTATAATTCATGATAACAATATTGTAAGTTTTCTAGGGTTGGTGAGAAAGGTTGTTAATTTTTATAATGATGTAATTTGGAAGGTGTAATTATCGATGTTACTTTCTTTGACATTACTATAAAAAGATATATAGCTAATGATTTCGGTAAAACTTCTTTTATTTTCTTCTTAATAACCTACCTCTACTTGAAAAGTAAATTCCCAATTAATTATTAGAATCTATACACCTAAATTCTTTGTCCTTGATCAGCTATTTGTGCCGCTCGTATAGGTTGGTTATTTAATTAATGCTATGTTTTAACTGCTTCTTTAATCGATACCCTGTAAAAAACAGTGTATCATGGCACTATTTGGCGCGTTAGCGTAAGTGCAAGAAGCTCAGGCTTATATCTTTTGATCCTCGTTACCGCCATTAAAGCTAAAACCCCTTTTCCACTTTTTTGTCGCCTGCCGCCGACTAAACCTCTACCCCCACTTCTATTTCTCTCTTTTCCCCTTCCTTTTTTTCTCCACCCTTTAAGGTGAGGAGCGAAGAACTTTTAAGTTTATTAACATTATTTTTCAGCCGTAGGTAAAAACACTATTACTTTTAGCGACTCTCCATTACTATAAACATGATATTGCTCAGTTAAAGTGCGATTCGAATTACTTACCCCCCATTTAACTTTTTATGCTAATTTTTTTGTAAATGAAGTCGAAGAGGTAGAACGGGCCCGTTGTTTCGACTTACGGTTCGTCAAAGTACATTGTCAAGCCTTTTTAACATGTAAAGTATTGGAACAGCATATTCAAGTTTACGTTCTTAGGATATTAATGGATAAGTTTTACGTGCTGTACATTATGTCCGTCACCGCGGGTAATTTTATTAAGGATTAACGTTAAATCTAGGCTCAGTCGGCTTGTTACTACTGTTAAAAGCGGATTATCAGCGGATATGCTTCCCTTCCGGTAGTTTGAAAGCTGTAAGCCGAAGCCCTATTACGCGCTCGCCGTCTTTACGATAAGTAATTTACTATTTTAAGTTGTAATCCTAACCGCGATTATTTGTTTTTCACTTTTTTAATACTTTTTTGTGGCTTCCCTCAAAATTAACCGCTTTTATAATACCTAAAATAAGCTGAATTTATTTTATATTAAATATTAACCGCGGCCTAAAGAGACAATAACCGTTATCACCGTCTGGAGGGCGAGCCTATGCATGTATTACATAGGCGAGTTCGACGACGTTATTGCGCATCGTTATAAGAAGGGTGAAAACCTCCCGCAGCCCCTATTTAAGGACATATGACCTAAAGGGGGCCCTCCTCCCGGCGGCGACGCCGGTGGCAGCGTTGATGGTGGTGGTAGCGGTAGCGTTAGTAGCAACAGAAGCGACAGTAGTAATAGCTATAGCAGCGATGATGGTGGGAAAAAGGACAAGGATGAAGAAGAAAAGAAAAAAACACAGCCCCTGCCTCCGCCTAACCTTCCAGTAACAATTAGCTATTCCTTTTCATGTTTACCAGCTTATCCGGCTTTAGTGAAGTAAGTTATATAGTGAAAAAATTGCTTCTTAAATGGAAATATTAACGTAAGAAACAAATGTTAAAGGTAAAAAGTGAAAATATGTTATTAAGGTTGTAAATGTAAAATACAAAAAGTGATAATATGTTAGAAAAGTTGTAAATATGAAGTGTAAAAGGTGATAATATACTACAACGTCGTAAATGGTCCATTTAAAGTGGAAGTAATAAATGCAATATATAAAGAACTTAATTGAGTCGAGGTTATGAAACTTTTTAATAACATTAACGAAAAGAATGTTTGTAATATAAGCGCATCTAATGCCTTATTTGAGGTGCCCTTTGTTATAGTATCTGCTGGATTTAACTTTTTATCGATTTACCTTATGTCTTAATTTCGAGGTACTCGTATATCTCGAGTAAAGCTATAATATTGATTATGAGGCATTTTTAGTTCATAGTGCCGGATTTGACGAGGTATTTGTAAAAGGAAAAGGAGTTAGTATAAACTATTATAGGGAGCGGTTTTAAATTATTGTTTGAAATGGTTATCCTAAATGTTATCTTTATAGTAATCCCAGAGTCGAATCTTCCAATTATTTCATAAATTTCCGAGGATGAAACGCTTCAAGTTATACGTTTATTTTTTGTTCAGCTTCAATAGATAACGTTTTCATAAAAATTCAATCCGTTTTTACCGATTTTTTTTTACCAAAAATAAATATAAATCCTATTTATAAACTGTAGTTATAATTATTCGCGAAAGATTTATTAATAAAAATGAAAAGGTTCTCTATACGTATATCTAATAATACAAATTGGAGGTCGTGTTTCGGATTATTAATATACTATTCAAGGCGTTTGTTAAGCATCTTATATGCATTATCCAACAGGTTTTTTGATATTGTAACAATAGAAAGGTTAACCATTGCTTTTGGCTATACAACTAATACAACTCAAGCTTTATGTAAACGTTAATATCTATACTCGTTAGCTTGTTCCATACTAGTTTAGTTAACGAGTGTAACTTTATCCAATTACTCTTTTTGTATAAGCATGAAAATATCCTTTGCAAGCGTAATTTTTACACCATAAAAATCAATTAGGTGGTTCTTTACCAGGAATACTCTTGGTTTTGCTTTGAAACCAGCCTTTTAAAGTTTTCTTTTTAGCAATGAAGAACAATGCATTATATAGCATAAAATTATCGTTTATTTATATTTTAGTAAGTAGAAATTCTTTAAAATGTAATGTTGAGATTATTTAACATGAGTAGATAGTCGAATAGGTTATTCAAGGCGATTTTAATAACAACTTTTATATTTATTATACCAGTACACTCTAGCTTCAACAAAGTCGTAAAATGGATTTAAAATATATAAAATCGTTGTAAGTAAATAATGCTTTCGGAATACCATAAACATATAAGCTTGAGTACGTCGCTTAAATTGTTTTTCTAACTGTGTATAAATTTGTATAATATTTTAAAGTTTAGAACGAAAGTTGTGGAGAGTACATAGAGACGCAACAAACGCTAAAACCAAGCGATAGATAGATAGTTATAAAGTAGGCAATTAGGTTATAATATTTTTTCCCCAAGAGTTATCGTACTCTTTGACTATAAAGCGACTCTTATTATAAGTCTTCTCGGTTTTATCTTTTACCTTGTGAATTAAACGGGTGGGGAAAATCTTATAGGCGCTATAACTAATTCTATTCATGTGATTAAAGTTTTTACCTCGCGGTAAAATTTGCTAAAATGAACCATGATATAATTGAAAAAATTCCATATATCTCATATTCTATTATATATTCCGGTTTTGTGATATATTATAATAATTTACTTAATATGTGGTGTATAATTGTCACAGGCTAGTGCATAGATAATATCTTCTAGGAATCCATCCCTAGTAATCGTTCACGTTTTTACGAGTGCTTTGGAGCAGCTCAGAAGCCGTATAGGAACACTTTCCTACACATTAAGTGACCGGGTTATAATATCTTCCCTTGCTTTGCAGCAGATCCCAAGTAGGGGTTTCTCCTTTTTTTCCCATCAAGCTTTTAAAATAGAATCCGACGATCTTTAAACGATTACTTCAGCCTTGGTCTCTTTATATATAAACTTTGATTTTTGCCACATGGTATTAAGACTGTTTGTTAACGGCTATAATATAAGGTTATATTATTATCCTCCTATTTTTCAAATTTAAACCCCAAAGCTTTCATGTAAGTTTTCTTTATACTCGTTAAAAAGTAGCTTTAAAGTACTTTAATGTTTTGTTACGATTACATTATAGCTTAATATAAACGTTTTATAGAAGTCCTACGTATTAAACTTATCAAATGGGATTAATTCGAAGTTTTTGGTATGCTTACATTTTTGGGACGACACCCCTTTTAAAATGTTTTCTCTACGTAAGTTACGAACGACGTAACTGCTACGCCGCTTTTTATCGGGGACCACGTTAACTCCTTAAACAACGAGAACTCGGATTTCTTTAACGACGATTACGATATTGGCACCCCACTTAACGGGCTTTAACAATTTAAATGTAAGTTACTTAACTAATCGATTAAATTTCCGGTGCTAAATTATAATTTTCAATTCAAAAAGCTACAATATTATGTAAGTGACGTAAATACCGAATTTTTTGGGGTATTTAAAAATTTTCTTTTCTCATTTTCCAATAATTAAAAGGCTTCATAAAAACCATTATTATTGGTAGGCCTTAGACGTTGCAACGTAGTCGATTCGATTGGTCTTCGAAATAACAGTAGTTTTGTAGTAGTCAGATGGTGAATGTATTGTTTTAGGTTTGACAGACCTCTAGTACGTCTGCACTGTAATTTGTATAGTCAATTGCTTAGCCCGAGACCTAGTATGAAATGCAACGTACTGAACTCGACTTACACCCAATTCGATAAGTCTCCATAAAGTAATACACTTAACTTGTAGTACAGTTAACTTTACTATAAGTAAAGTTGACCTATTATATTGCATGTAATATTATTTCAACATTAGCGGCTTTTTCGTTTGTATGCGCACGCCAGTATGGCTAACCAATCTTTTCCGGTTACCACTGAATTGCCTCCTCGTTAACTGGCCAGACTCCTGTTAATTCTAGTTGACTTCCATACTGCATTGTACCCAATTATATGCAAATTAACCCCATTTGATCTCAATTTCGCCGTTGCCCCCGAGGTCCAAGTTTATCAACTCCTACAAAAAGTTCTTTCGCTATAGGCTTTCGTAACCCTCCACTTTAACTGTATTAATCCAACGAATTACCATCAACAACCCCTTAGTAGTCTTTTAATTTGCCAGCATATCCTTGCCCACCGTCACGTAATTCAGGTTTTCTAAGTGGTTTGTCAATGTAACCCCCAATACGTATATTTAGTCTTTTGCTATCCACAAACCTTTCCAGGGACTTGTTCAGTACTGCCTTTGTTATAGCATATACGGGGTTATCTTTGCTATCAATCCATCGGAGCTCCTCAATTTAACTCCTTTCGTAAGCTTTATGGAGTACCATTACATCGATTATCAAGCGCTTTTCACTAGTGGTTCCGAGTTTTGAAAAGCATTCGAAGAGGCTCCTTAAATCGATACAGATTACTACCTGGATAAGAAGAGTTCGTAGCAACCTAGTAGTAAGGTTAAAGGTCTCCTATAGTGCCATACCTACGTTAAAGCCCGCTATTATATTATAAACCTCCGATACCAATACGCTTTTTATAATCCTTTGACATGTAACGAAGGACCAGTAAATTATATTACCAATAATACTAAACTAATACTTCCGCATATTTTCTTAAACGAGGGTTATTAGGAAGCCGATTTCTAAAGACAAGTCGGTGTTGTTTACAAAAGACCTGTCCGTAAAGATTATTAACTTGGCTTCAAAAGATCCATTAGCATTATATTGATCTCGCGGTCCAAGTTTCGCATTTTCCTCCTAAGCCTTTTTATTAACAGGTTAAAGTCTTTATCCGTTGGTATTTGTATTTGTAACGTAATGGATAGATCGTAAAAGGCTTCCGGTTGGCATAAGGTAACAATATAGCTACCCTGAACACGCTATTTCAAGTACCGTCAAGCTCTAACTTCGTTAGTTTTGTTAATTATAGCCAAGATCGTTTTGACCCTTTCAACAAAAGCTAAAGCCGGCATTAACACACAGTATACGAATTAAGGATTTATTAAAGCCAAGTTGGTTATTTTCCGTTAATATTAATACCGGCTTACAATTCCAAAACTTAAAGTCCTCAATATCCAATTGTTTTGATACCATAAAGCTAGCCGTTCTAATGAAAAAGGTATCGTTAATTTAAATACCCATTATGCCGATTTTTTATGCTATTAATAAGTACGGATCTTATATTAAAGACTTTATCGTTATCCGGGATTTAAAGTGCGACTAGTAGATTAGAAACCAATAAACACCGGTTTTAACCAGTCCATACATTAGTTTAACATACCGTATTACCGTTTCCAAAAGGTAAATAATATGTTACTCCTATAGCAGTTTTAATAGTATAATCCTTTACAAATATTTTATTAACTATGTGAAATATTACGTAATATTACAGCTATTAAGTATAAACTTGCCTTTGAGCCTAACTAACAAACTCACAGTAAAAGTGATTATCAGGAACTAGCTAAACTTCTAAATTATCAACGACTACGTAAAGATCCAGTTTTTACCTTTATCGCGGTATCTTTTAATAGTTAATCGTGATTTTTTGTACGGACGCCCCGTATTCTTGCTTTTGAAATCGTAAATAATACTTAACTTAAAAATCTAACGTTTGGATTTTAAAGGTTAAAGTCGGTTTTCGACACGAATTATACAACTCCTCGAATTAGTAAACTGTGAATCTAGACCCTATCGCTTTTTTCAAAAGGTCTGCTGAAAGTCTTAATAATCTCTTATACCCTAAGATTTACTATTAAGTTATTGTTATTCTTCTTTTTCCTACTTACTCAAATAATATTATAAATATGGCCCGGTATGTATTCCTTTTCTTTATCGTTTTTCTTTTTCTTTAGGGGTCGCCCGTACCGGCAGCGTTTTATCGGTTCATTAACAACAGGTAGAATAGGTTCTTATTAACTCGGTCGCTTAAATTAAAGGGCTTGAGAGTCTTTATCATTAGTACTTTCAATACAGGATTTAACTTAAATAATTTGAAAGGATATAAGACAGTTAATAATTTTAATAACTACTTCAAAGTTTATAATATGTATTATCTTATATAAGCCCTTTCATTTAACCGGCTTCCGCTACATAAAAACTTCACTTTATAACGGTCAAGCAAGCACGTTAATCTTTAATAAGCCGTTTTTGATATTAAAAGCGTTATTAACCTGGCGGCGTACCGATTCTCTTCGTAGTTTCTTTAAGGCTTTATTATGGGTCGTAGCACGTTTTTAAGTACTTGTTGAAGGCGGAGATTTACTCGTTAAACGTGAATACTCTTTAAAGACTAGGAGTATTAACACTAAGCTATCAAGGCTCACGGTAGCTTTAAGACCTTTTACTACAATTTATAAGCGTATTTCAAAATCCGTAAAGTTTTTAATATTTAACTTGAAGATATTATACATTCGATGAAGTAAAGCGTATACCCTTTTAGCCTTTGCAATACTTTAATAAACTTTTAAAAGTATTTATTTATACTAAATACCCATTATTTTAGTATCCTTTTAAAACTTTGCTGTCGTAAAGTTGGTATTAATATCGTAGACGATGACTTTAAGTAAACTCAGGTACATATTAATTTATAATATCCTTAACGTTTACTACATATCCTTTTCCGAAAGGGACTTGAAAAACTTAACTTTGTAAACAGAGATTACAAAGTTCACGATGTAAAAAACAAGCTTGTTTTTCAAATAAAACACATTAATGAAAATCTTGTAATGAAAGTATTTATTGTCTTTTAATATAAACTTAAATCTCGGGGGGGCTTAAATATACATTTGATAGTGATAATATAACCTTTTAATAGCTTTGAAAGCAAAGTATTCCGTATCGTTATACCCTCTGTATTTGAAAACTTTATACAACCTATTAACAACTAGGTAATTTAAACGCTGGTGTAATTAACGTACTTTCGGTTCCGTTAGGTTTAACACCACCACTTTCGAACCTTAAAAATAAAACTATAGGTACCTTTACTTAAAGTTAAGTAAAAACCTTTAGCCGTTTTTAATTAGCTTGTCTATATTAACGTCAACGTTAACGCCGAAGGTTTTTAAATCCTTTAAATAAAGTAGAAAAGGAGTAAGTGATTTAAGGATATAAAATGTAATCGCTTTTATAACAGTTTGAATTACCGTTATTCTCAGTAAGGATAGTTTTTTGCCTGAGCTAAAGCCAACTTTAGATTTGCCTGCATCGTAACAATTCATTTTAGTAGTTATAATGATTTCCCTTCGTAATACTATATATTACGAATAACCTTTTATTATATACCTTACTACCCTTATATCTGGCATATTGACCTAAAATATATCGTCCACGTGACTATCGCGAAGGTTAAAAGTGTATAAAAGGTTAGAAGCTAAGCCAGGGTAAAGATAAGGGTTTTTACCATCCAAATGGTATACAAAAACGTAGTCGGCTAGTTACTAGGCTGCATCGAAAGCAGTATCTTCGTGTCATTTAATCTGCTTAAAAACGTTAACAATGTCGTTAACTAGTTTATGACCTTTAACTTTTATAATTTATTTCAAGTAATCTTAGTCCAAAACAATAAGGTATTAGGCGTAGTATATTACCTTTCGGTTATTACATTCAACGGGAGGTTGACGAGTTTACTAGCAGCTAGGATTATCAAAAATATAATATCTCTTACCACTATCGCTACGATGGTGTTTGCGGTCAACAGGTCAGCCTAAATCTTATTAATGTTAACGTCGTTACTACCTTTAGTTTAAGGCTAAGGTTAATAGGCCAAACCTTAGGCGTTATAGGGGCATATACTTACGGTCGACGCAATTAACCACCGTAAGGTTTTTTTTATCCACGTTAATAAAGTTGTTGACTTGGAAGTACATATCGAACGAATTTAGTATACGTGTTATCACTATAACAAGCGAAAAGTGCAACTAGCTAAAAAAGTTTTCGCAGGTGATATCTAAACGTTATAAGGCGTATTCGAATTCGCTAACGCCTGTGACCACTGCTAGTACCTGTTCGCGAAATGTGTCTTCGCTAACATATGCCTTTCTTATTACTTTTTAGCAAAGTATCAGCTTATTAAGCATCTAATTAAACACGTCTATTAGTGTTTCCTCCTCTTCCTTCTTTGCTATTATTGTAATCCATCTCGTAATAGCCCAGTTTATATGGTATTACGATAAGTAAACGTAGTATTCGAAGGAGCTTTTTATACTATCTTAAATTTCGTAAAACGCAGTTACTTAAGTAAAAAAGATTAGATAATAATCTTTAGTATGCTTCATAAGGATTTCGGGAAGCAGTAAATAAAAATCAAAAGGGGAAAGTTTTATTTATTTGTAAGTATTTAATAAAAAAATTGTTTTAATACTAAAAAGGTTGTAAAGTTTTCTATTATACTTTTATATATCATTCCAAATCTTAATAAAGTCCGTTATAAGCTTATAATTAATGTTAACCATTTTGATAAGTCTTGTGGAAAAAAAAGTCGCGATAATCGTCCTAATTGTAAGTGGTATTTCCTGGCGATTTAAGCTTTAAAGCTTCCAAGGTAAGGTACTGAGGGTAATTGCTAATTACTTAATTCGAGGGGTAAAGTCCTATGATAGGGACTGTGTAGGTTCCTGCGTGTGGGTAAATCTGAATAGAGAAGGTTTTTAAGGGGCTTAACGATTAAATTACTAATAAGCGATAGGTATTTAAAGGTTTTGAAATGGTCAATAATCCTATTTAATTAAATGGTGAAAAATACTTATATCAATACCTTTAACCACGTTAGCGGCCGCCGCTTCACGTGCTCTGCCGCCGCTAATAGCTTACTCCATGTTATCATATAAAGATACTAAATTACCGAGTAAGTTAATAGGTTCTTTATCACTATCGCGTAAAATTTTTTAATTTAACTAAGGGTAAATTGGGGGTTCCCTGAAACGTATGAATAGGCGTTAAGATCCTTTAACGCCTTTTCTTTTGCCTTAGAGGTTTTGAAGATCAGGATCTTCAGGGCAGTCTTTCTATTAGGCAAATTAGAAAAAGGTTTTTATTAATCCCACTGGTATCTTATTAAAAATGTAAATATCACAGCATGTAACCTCCTTTTTCAACTTAGTCTCAACCGTAAGCTGAATTTTTTTCCACATATTGAAAGTCTAATAGTTAAAAAACTCTTAGAAATCTTAAAACACGTGGGCGCTGCAGCCGTATTTGTTACCGAAATCCGCGTCGATGATGTACTGGCCGACGTAATTGGTCAAATGAACTTTAGTTAAGGTTTCATTAACATTCGTAATCCAAAGCTATTAGTCGTAGTAGTCGATAAAAACTGATTCGAAGGCTTTAACTTTTTTCATATATTCCTAATTTCAAGTTGTCTTAACTGTTTAGCTTGTAGAGGACGTGTAAGGCGAAGAATTTGATAATATTGGGTGTAAGTACTTGTTATTCTAGTGTAGGGTCGCGTGTAAACTTGGCGACTTGGTGATTTGGCGTAAGGTTACGTAACGTAACTTTCTTAACACGACATAGCGATTGTTTTTGTTTTTGCTTTAAGCAGCAAACTTACCGAACAATATAATGTTAGGAATAAAAAGAGTAAAGTAAGGGTAAAAACATAATATAAAGAGTGAGGTCAAAGGTCGTTTATTAGTGGTGGAAGGCGAAGGTTGTTTGTTATGGTTGTTTAACGTAGGGACTTGATCGTTTTTTATAGTAATAGTACCCACAGTAATACTAACCTAACCGTTTGCCAACTTGCCGAACTTTCAGACTTCTAATAGTCAATCTCAACGTCTTTAAAAAGGATTTTTGGTAAAGATTTTTTATTGTTTTTAATAGCAATACAGTCGCTACCTCTAAGCTGCCGTGAAAACCGATGCAATAGTAAAGGCCTTTCGCAAAAATCTTTCCTCTACTCTAACGGTCGTTTAATTTAAAGCGTAACCGGGAAGTAGTTTTTTCTTCTACTTAGTTCATCTGTGCTTTACCTAGTAGGCAGGTAAGTAATAATCAATATTAGTAGGCCTTAAACGTTGCAATATTGTCGATTCGGTTGGTCTTCGAAGTAACAGTAGTATTGCAGTAGTCAGATGGTAGATGTATTGTTTTAGGTTTAGTAGATCGCTAGCCGGTCTGTACCATTATTTGTATGGTCAATTGGTTGGCCTATGCCCTAGTGTGAAGTGTAGCGTACTGAACTCGACTTACACCCAATGCGGTAAGTCTGCACAAAGCAATATACTCAACTTGCAGTATAGTCAAATTGACTATAAGTAAAGTTGATCTATTTCAATGCATGTAATACCATTCCAACAATTATAAAAATTTACTAAGCTTGCATTGGTGACGGCTATATTAATAACCTTAATACCTTTATAATTAAATTTCGTGTTATAACCCAAGGACCAACTGCAGGTCATAGAATAGGCCAGCGGTTCGTTACGCTATCAGAAGCCTGATATCCAACACATCAAGCCATGGATCTCTCTTATGTTAGCACCCAGGGTTAGGGTTTGGACCGACAGGACCGCTCGCGATCCAGTCGACAACATTGGGACCGAAGGAAGCGACATCGACTTCAGCAGTTCAGTACTGAAGATAGTATGAAGGCCATAGGATATAAGGACACGGTCATCACCACACAGATAGTATTTCATTCATAGCTCTTCAGTTGTCAATCTAAGTATTCAGTCTACACACCTAAATAGCCTAACGGCTAGTGATTATTCTACAGCACGAACAAACATCTTCTTAATATTGCACCTTTGTTACCTCTACTACCTTCTTGATAACATAAACCCTCTCACACCTTCTATATACTTTCGGATATTTAGTGTGATCATTACATTTCGCTTACACTACTACGATTTTAACGCGGTTAAAGCCATTATCGCTAGGATTACAAATATAGAGTAAGGAATTCGTAAACGATTTTACGTCTTTTTTAACACTTAAAAGGCTTTATTCGCGTAATTTGGCGGTATAACTTGGGAATTCACCACCAAACTCGTCATTTTCAGAGGAGTTATTCATGATACGTTAACTAATACACTGTTTCCTCTCGATATACCTGAAAATTATAACGAATATGTTGTTTACATTTAACTTATCAATAAGAAACTTGATAACCTTTATATTCATTATATTGGTATGAATGTTATTATTAGAATCATTTTACATAATATGGTTCATAATAGTAATATATATGTTCGAAATAATTAGGGAGACGTTATTATAACTAACGTAAATTCTTTCCGAGCCGTTCCCAAGCGTCGTGCTGCCTAACCTAACTATTCGAAATTATTTCATTGGAAGGACCTTAAGTTGTATTTACGGTGCGGCGCGGATGGTTATCGTATCCGTACCTATCTATTAGACCCAGCGTAAAGCTTTAACGACTTTAAAGTTAAAACTAATATAAAAAGTTCACTTCACTTCGGCTGAAGCTTTTATTAACTTTTAAAAAGAAAAAGTGTAACTTTTATATATAGTTACGTTTAAAAGTTAATGAAACTTTAATTCAACCCGGTAACTCCATTCCAACTTTTAAATAACTCCCCGTTTATAGTAAATTTACTTTACAAATTCATTCATTTTATTACGTTTTAGACAATATAAGTTTAAAATATTATAACACTGCGAGTAAATAATTTACTAACCATTGAAAGCTACTGCGCATTTCTATTTTACTCCGACAACTCGCTAAAACTACGTATTACGCCCACGATTTTCCTCTACGACTAATTATTTTATAATCTTCTTAAATATAGACTTGAATAAATACCGTTACCGGATATAAACTTATATTGTCTTTTATTTATAATATAACGTTATTTTAACTAAACTTTAAATAAAATACTGATTAGTTATTTATATTACTTCGAAGTATATATTACTTTTGGGACGAGAAAATAACCATCGCTTTTAGAAACGAGGGTTTGCGCCTATATAAAAGACCTTAAAAGGGGTCGGCGCCACTATATTTTACACTTTTTTATGAAAAGCCTATAAGGACCGAACCGTTATTACGCGACTTGCTACCATTTTTATCGAAAATATTAATAAAGTATTCGCACCAAAATTACTTGTTTCTGTTGATGATAAACTCCCCGACGCTTTTAAAAAGTTTGCCCCCTTATTTAATAAAACCTTTACCAATAAACTACCCCTTTAATGTTCTAAAGCAAATTACGAAATCGTTCCTTATACTGATTACTAAGATTAATCCTTAAAATTTCTGTAAGGTCCATTATATGATATATCGTGTAACGAACTCCTTATATTATAAAAACGTTAACCGAACTATTCGATTAAGATTATATCCGAACGAACAGATTTTTAATGGGTACCTCTATACTTTTCGTTAAAAACCCCGAATGTAAATTTCGTTTTTATATTGATTACCGTTGACTTAACGCTATTACAAAGAAAAATCTCTATTAGTTTCTACTTTTTTAGAAAAAATCTTGTAAATATTTTTCAAACTAAGTGATTTACTAAATTAAATGTTAAAGTCACTTTTTACCAGCTTCGTATTAAGGAAGGAAACGAGTGAAAACCCGTGTTTTATATACGTTTCGGACTTTTCGAATAGATTATTATCACTTTCGGCCTTTCCAGTATATTATTTACCTTTTAATATTATATTAATGATTTATGACGCACTTCTTTCTATTTTTTTTACTTTATCCACCTTAGCGATATTTTTGTTTACTCTAAAAATTCCCTTGACAATTATAATGCTAAAGTTAAATTAGACTTTAATACCTTAAATCTCGCAGAATTGAACTTCGATACATCCAAATAAGAATTTAGCGTTTCAAAAACCAAATACCTAGAATTCGTCTTAGGACTAATATTAGCGTTCGTATAAACCCAGAAAAACTATATGTTATCCGGAAATAAGCAGCTTTTACGTTAATTTAAAGTATGTAGAGTGTCTTTAAATTCGTTTAGTTTTAACGGTATTTCATTCGCGATTACTTAACGATTATAAGGCCTTTATTCCAGCTGCCTCGTAAAATCACCATCTTTTGTTAAAGGCTCAAGGAAAAAGCCAGTTTCGAACGACTTAAATTTAACTTTTTTAAACCTATACTTGATTAATGAAATACCAATCGTAACACCTTTTCAAAAGTCGACTATTTTGCTTAAGTCTTCGGCTGCTAGCTTTCTCAACACGACAACCGCGGAAACTTACGTTGAGTAAGATATTACTTTCGTTGTTTATTACTCACCGAATATAATTACGAAATATATGATAAAAATTACTTGGCATTATAAGTTATTTAAAAGTAGAAACTGCGAAGCTTCGGGAAATAAAACGCTCATTTACGTTTGATTAAATTATAAAAACCTAAAATACTTTATAACAATATAACAGCTTTTTAAACGACAGGTTTGTTAGTTTAATCTCATTTAACAATTTCGTTTTTGATTAGTTTCTAATAAGTTGGCGAATTACATACGCACTAATACGTTGTTACAGCGAAAGTAGGATATTTTAAAATGCTTGTCCAATCTAAACCTTTTAGGCCGATAATTCTAATTATTACGCTCTGAATAGACCGCTCCCAAGTTGTTCCCACATACATATATTTTCTGGTTTACTGTTACCGGTGAGTTTATCCTAAAAGGTTATGAACTTTTTACTCATATTAATCTTTATCATTATGAGAAAGTCGCCATTGCACGCGATATTATTTATCATCGACTGGTTTATATAATACGTAGAAACGATTGATAGTTACTTACGAATATTTGTACTGAAGACGACAAAGTATTAAAAGTTTTAATTTCGAAATATTTAGTAAACAACGATAATGTTTCACGGTTTTATGAACTTATTTAGATACCTGTTTACAAACTGATTATTACTTCGTTAATTTAAGTTAACCACAATTTACTTTTAATTAGTGATCCAAGCCATAACGTTACTATTACTATCTTTTTCAAAACGTACTTTTACCATAGCTTATATCGCGTAACCCACCGTGTTTTCCGAAATTACTATATTTATAGGCGTACAACTTATTAGAAATATCTTCAAAAAGAACTTTTTAAATCCCTCCCGGTTTCCGACCGACTTTAAAGCGATTTTCTCATCTATTTTATAATTAAATTTCCCCAAAGACGTATTAGACACCTACGTTACATTATAATTATTTAGAATCGTTGAAGCAAAGCCGTTACCCTTGAGGTTATAGTCATTATAAACAACGAAACTTACGTTAAACGGGTTTTAAATTATTATTAGCTATTTTACGGATTTTCCTCGCACCATCGTTAATAAATGAAGGTCGAATTAAATTAATAGATTTTAAAAAAGCTTTTATAACTTAACGGGGATAAAATATTGTTTAAACATTACCCTTTACCCTGAAACCAACGGTAGAACCGAATGTATTAAACAAAAGGTTTTAACGTGTTTATAGTTTTTTATTATTTATACATAATTTAACTAAAGTCGTTTATTACCTAGTTATTAGTTGGTGTTAAATAATAAGGATACGATTACTATCGATATTAGTTTATTTTAATAACCTACGGTTTTTATATTGACCCTATATAACCAATATAATGTTTTTTTGGTTCTAGCTATAACACCCTGAATATGAATAAAAGATTTCGTTCAAAATATCCGTAAAGCTACATAATTAGTATAAGCTATAATAACAGTTACTTAATAACTTATAAAAAACCATTAATAAACGATGATTTTTTGTTGAAACGTTTTCGAATCGGTAGCGACATTTAATTCCTCTTTAAAACCCATAAGCCGGACAATTTCTCTAAAAGGTTAAATTAGCTTTAAGACAAATACCGTGTGACACGTGTAATCGACTTCTATATTGTTAAATTCAATGTTTCGGAAGGTAAATACCCTCGAATTTATGTAAATCAACTTATTCGAAACGCTTCGAATTCGCTTTTAAGCTAATAAACCCGCGACTTTTAACTGCAAGCTATTAATATCATCAGCGACAACGGTAAAACGGAACCGAAGTATTACGTTAAAAGTATTCTATAAGCTTTTAATAAATTTTAAGCCAGCCTTATCCGACTTAATAACACACTTAAACTACAGGTCTTTATTTAAAAGGTAAACTACGTAGACCTAATATAGGAGTAGTTTTTAAACGTTTCTAGTACTGTAATATTCGACGTTTTCGAATTACGTTATAAATTAGCCAAATACAACGATAGACTCTTACGCTTCATCATATAAACGGGTTTAGCGTTTTATACTTTTTATTATAAAATAAAACGACGTAAAAACTGGTCTTTTATAGGTATCAAGTATAAACGCCATATGTTATTAACGAAAACTAAGTTATAGCAAACTATTGAAATATGCCCTTAAAGTTTTCGTCCCTGTCATTACCTAAAGGTGCCTTACCTATTTAGACTAACTTATTAAGTTTCTCATTAATACAGCCAAATTTCAAATTAATACGCTCGAATACCTCAATAAGCCTTTTAGTCGCCTCCAGCTATACTCCTTACCTGCTCGTTAGCTACAATTTCCACGTTTTCCTTTCAACACGTAAAATTAGTTAAGAACTACTCTTTTAGTTCAAGAGCTATATGGCTCGCAGGCCATCGGAACGTACAGAGATAGTAGACTTGAAACCTTTTACACGAAACTACAACATTTTAAATCGTTCCGAAGCGTTTGTTTCGCATCTGCCACCCCGAGCACCTTCCTTACATCGCACACCACCGCGCAGAAAGGAAAAAAGAGTCTTCGGGGTATTTCAAACATACTATTCACTTTTAACCAGCTACCTTATCTCCTCCATAACCTAACCAGTTTCGTAGTTTAATAGTCAAGCACCTATTTCCCATAGTAAGGGTACTGGTTTCTATTTCTGGTATATTTATTATAGTGAAAAAAAGTATAGTTTCATTTGGTGGATCTTTATTTAGGGGGGCATGCCGAGGGGTAATATTATAGGCTAATATCTGACTAGTATTTACCAAGGATTCAACCCTAATAATTATTCACGTTTTTACAAGTGCTTTAGAGAAACTAGGAAGTCGTATGGGAACACGTTCTCACATGTCATGTAACCAGGTTATACTATCTTCTCCAGCTCCATAAAAGCTCCTTAACAGGGGTTTCTCCTTTCTCTTCATCGAGGTTTATGGACAGAATCTGATAACTTTTAAGCCACAGCACCGGCCTCAGTTCCTGAACAATGATAACTTTATGCAAAAAGAAATTTATATGAGCCTTTTTTTTAATTTACATTTCATTTGTATTTAGGATAAATTCGATTGTTTAACGCGTTGCCAATTAAGTAAAAATAAACCCATTGAATTATAGTTAGTCGTATAGTTTCCGGCTACTATTAGGCGTTGAAAAATTAGCTTGAATAGTCGTTAGATTGGTTTTCAATTGTTACATCTTAATAACGACTTAAGCGAAATCGAACGTACAAAAATACGTTACAGTCGGGTTAAATGCGAAAGTCGATTGAACAAGTTGTTACATTTGTTTCAAAATAAACTGAATACAGCTTACAGTATTTTGTAAACGAGATATATTGATTTCAATGGGCTCCGAAAAGGTAAAAGATATATTGACAAAATTGGAAGACTGCATATTTGCCAACGGCTTATTTTTGGTAATAGCCTTAAGGCGTAATCTAAAATTATTCATGTTTATTATCGATTTGTCTATTATAAGAAATATATTTTTAAAAGGATGAATTGAAACCTCAATTATGTATGACAATCCAACTTATAAAGTTATATGTTGGAATAGTAGTATTTGTAGTATAGTATATCAATTTTAGTTACAGTAAAATTAACTATACTGAATACAAGTTGAGTGTATTGTTTTGTGTAGACTTACTGTATTGGGTGTAAGTCGAGTACAGTATGCCACACTTCATATTAGGGCATGAGCTAAGCAATTAACTATACAAATTATTGTGAAAACCGGCTAGCAGTCTGCCAGACCTAAAACAATGTATCCACCACTTAACTACTTCAATAATACTATTATTTCGATCAATCGAATCGACAATATTGTAATGTCTAAAGCCCTACCAATACCAATTAGTGCTTATTAGCTTAAGCATAATTGGCTAAGTAAAAGAAAAGTTTACTCTCCGATTACGTTTTACATTGAAGGCGGTTAAAGTAAAAGGAAAAAAATTACGAAAGGCCTTTACTATTGTGTTTGTCTTGACGGAAGTATGTAAAAACATTTAGGCTACGTCATTCTTTATGGTAGTTTAGAGGTAACGACAGTATCGTTAGCGAAAATACTAAGAAATCTTTATGGATCCTTTTTTAAAATCATTGAGATTGACCGCTAAATGTTTGAATTCAGCAAGTTATCAAACGGTTAAGTTAATACTACTATAGGTATTATTACTGAAAAACCAACTAAATCTCATGGCTAAAATAATAAATAAACCTTTGATTTTTACTAATAATAATAAAAGACCTTTGACCTTACTTTTTACACCAAACTTTTTCTACTGTTTTACTCTTTTTACTTTCCTTATATTATTTCAATTGTTACAGTTCATTATTTTAAGCGAAAAAAAAAACACTAAGAATCGTTAAGTTGTTCCAAGAAAACCATGCTACGCGACTCATCAACAAGTCTTTACGCGACTTTACGTTAAAGCACCAAGCCTATACTTTTAAAATTACTAAATCCATTACCTTATACGTTTACTAAGCCTGTCATAAGCATAAACCTTAAAATAGCACCCTTTTAAGAACTCCAAAAAGGAATTGAAGCCCTCGGATCCCTTTTATTAAAGTAGTACTATAAAGACTTTTAGGGGTTAGATATTGTCGAAGACTTCACTGAATAACATCTAGTCAATTTCGTCGGCTACTTTATTGTTAAATAAGACGACGATAAAAAACTTAACTATAACGAATACGCTTTTTGTAAATATCATAAGTTCTTTGACGACTGTATTATATATATATATAAGAGGATTGAGAAAGGGGTTAAATTTAAATCAAAGGTAAAATTCGAACTATGAGGGATTTATCCACCATAAAAAGGCTTTACCAAACTGATAGATATTCTTTTCGACCTGACTTAACTTGAAGAATACCCTTAAGACCTATGTTACAAAGGAAAAGGTGTTAAGAAACTTTAATGCCCTTATACACGATCCAAAGAATCTTCGCTTTACCTCTAGTGAAGTTAAGTTTCTTTACGCATAGACAATGAGGAATCTATTAATTCATTCGGTAGTTTAGTACATTTATGCTGAACTATAGAGCACGAATTTATCGGCGGTAGAATATATGAAGCAGTAGCTGCTTACAGGGTTAGAGGAATTGACGTCAGCGCTTGAAACTAGTTAATTAAGTAAGATCGTTAAGTCCCTTAAAACCTTGAAGTACTTATCTCCCCCGAGCATTTTAATTGATAAGTGTCCTAAAAACCCTTTTACGGCAGATTTACCTACTGGCGGGATTCTACTATAGGTCCTATTACAGGACTTTACCCTTCGAGTTAAGCGACTAGCAATTACTATTAACACTGTATTTCGGAAACATAAAAGCTTAAATTATTAGGAAACACTATTAATAAAGACTGGGATAATTATTGCTACCTGTCCCTAAGACTGGTCAAAATGGTTAATATTAACTACAAGCTTTTTACGTATTTGATTAAAATTTGGAATTATGTAGAAAAGTATAATGAAAAGCTTTATAATCTTCTCTATAAGAAGATAATACCCCTTTTAAACATCTGTAAATGGATAGAGGTTTTCATATCTGATTTTTACTTTTTTTTTCTGGAATCCTCATAGGGTACGTTAGAGACTATTACCTAAACTTTTTAACTTGAGCAATTACATTTCGCGAAATCAATAACGACATCAAAAGCTACTTCGAACATGACATCGACTTTGCGTAATATTGTATAATTTGGACTATTGCAAGGTGGGCGACGATTACAATTAAGAAAGAGAAGGAAACACCAATAGATATGTTTAACTAGATGATTGACAAGTTTTCGTTGTGTCAAAAAGTAATAGTAAAGGCCTACATTAGCGAAGCTATATTTTGTAAGTAAGTACGGGTAGTAATAACGGGTGTTAAAGAGTTTGAATACGCCTTATAAAGCTTAGATACCACTTGCAAAGGCTTTTTTAACTAGTCACATTTCTCGTTTACCACTATAATAACATATATACCGAACTCGCTTAATATATGCCTTTAAGCCAAAAACTTCTTTAATGTCGATAAAGAAGACTTTACTATAGTTAATTATATTGACCTTAAATACGGTTACAGATGCCCTTAATGCCTAAATTTTGGCTTATCCACTATAAACTAAAGGTAAAAGCCACGTTGGCGTTAACAGGGATAAGATTTAAGTGGACCTGTTAACCGTAAGTATTATGGTTGTAATAGTGGTATAATATGTTGGATTTATGGTAAATCTGGTTATTGGTTAATTCGAAACACTTTCTCTGAACGAAATAATAAAAAGTTGATGTATTAAATATAATACTTCATTACTTTTAAACAGGATTAATTAAATTAAATTTCAAACTTCAAGGGTGATAAGCTAATTAACGGCAATAATACCCCTAAGTAAATTAAGTGGTATAAAGATATTACTTCTGACAAGGTACAGTAATGAGTTAACTATGTCTTCCTCTACTGTTTTAGTGGTAAAGACCCTTACTTATTCCTTAACTAAGTCCCTAACCCCTTATATACCTTAAATCTTTACAATAGCTACGCGGACCACACGTTTTAAGGTATTGTACCGGATATAGCAGCAGTATGATATTTGATAAAAAGTTATTCATAATATGTGACACTATAAAAGGAAAACATTATATACACTAAAATTAATTGTTACAATACAAGTGAGGCTAAAGTTTACTTTAAATTAAACGAATAATTATCGTTATTAAGGATAATAGTAGTTTAAACTATTATAAAAGCAATTATGTTTTATATACTTAAGTTTCTTACTACTTTTCTCATTTACTTGGAGGATATAAAGACCCTAAGCGTTAATATCGATATTAACGTAGACGAGTTGGTTAAAAACGATTAGAGGTTTTCTTTAGCCTTTAAGTATGTGTATTTTTGGTTTTATTTTTAAATGTTCAAAGTAGTAGTGTTAAACCTAACGAAACCGGAGATACTTTAATTATACCGGCGTTTTAATTATTTAGCCGTTAATAGGTTATATAAAGTTCTTAAGTTCGTAAAGTATGAAGAAGTGGAATAATTCGTCTTGGAAATTATTAAAAAGCTTTATTACTGCTGCCAAATATATAATTAAACCCTCTGAAAATTTAAGTTTATACTAAAAGATAACAATGATTTCAATTGCGAGGTTTTTATTGATATGTTTTACTTGGGTAATAAACCTATTTTTTACGTTGTTAACTTCATAACCTCCTTTTAGGGAGTTAAGTTTTTCAAATGATTTGCAGTAAAGGATACGTGAGAAATACTATGAATGTTATGGATTGATACGTATCTAGGTCTACCTGACGTCGTTGTTAACAATACCGGGCCCAACCTTACGGTGGAAGAATATTAAAAATATGATAAGATAATGGGTATTTAGTGTAACTAGATACTTATAAAGGCTCAATAAAGCATTAAAAAGGTTGAAAGGGCATACGCCTTACTTCGCCAAACGTATAATATTTTAACATTGGAAATTGAAAGCTTTATGGATCTAGAAGCACGCTTTTGGATAGCGGTAAAAGGCCTAAATAATAGTGTGGACCCTGACGGCTTAGTGTTAACGATATTGGTTTTTAGAACATACCCATACCTAACGAATAAATCTCCGCTATTAGTAAATAACCAAAAACGTATTACGGTTTGCAGTAAAGCTCTAAGGGAACTACGAAGATAATCGATACGCCGCCAAGTTAATGATATCTTTAACCCCAAAAATGGCCTTATAACAATCTATATAACTATTTTTCCGTTATAAAGTAAGGTTTTAGTATAGCAGGAGTTGGGTAAATGAAAGAGTTCATACAAAATCTTAAATATTGTAAACTCTAAAGTAGTTGTTAAAATTACTAACGGTTCTATATCTTTTTAAATTACTCCGGTTAAACTTTTTATCATGGTAACTAACGACAAAAACCTTTCAATTAAACGACCGAGTAAACACGAACTTTCTCCATCCGTTATCGATAAGTTTATAAAATGCTGCCAGTGCAGATAACCCCCAGAAAAAAACTCTAAAGGGGAGGAATACATACCGAGCCGTATCTACAATACTACTTAACTAAGTAAAAGAGAAAAGAATAACAAAAACTTGATACTAGAGCTTCAAGTATAAAAAATTATCAAAACCTTCAGTAAACCTTTTTTAAAAACGATAAAATCGAAATTAACAACCTACTAATTTAAGGAATTATACAATTTGTACCGAAAGTCGATTTTAACCATTAAGACTTAAACATTGAAATTTTCAAGTCGAGGATTATTTACGAGGTTAAGGGAAAAACTATAAATCAACCGTACGAAAAGTCACGTTTAATCGTTTAAAGATACGGCGATAAAAAGTAAAACCTAAATCTTTACGTTATCACCGACTATTTAAAAGATAAGCTAATGTTTTAATAGTTGCTTTAATAATAAGTTTGCTAATTAAAATTAAAGGAAAGTTTATGCTTAATGGCCGTGATATAACGTAGGCTTACACGTAATTAATAACAGATCTATAGAGGATCGTATTATTAGAATTGATGTAGGAATAACATGTTATCTACCCTTTAAAACGGTAATACGATATATTAAACCTTTGTACGGATTAACTAAAGTAGGCGTTTATTGGTTCATAACTTATTAATTACACTTGAATTTACGACTAGGTATAAAGTT
The DNA here is from genome assembly GCA_038502455.1 of Anisogramma anomala. Lineage (NCBI taxonomy): Eukaryota > Fungi > Ascomycota > Sordariomycetes > Diaporthales > Gnomoniaceae > Anisogramma > Anisogramma anomala. Next base: position 15,587,167 of record JASMMZ010000006.1, on the reverse strand, counting down.
TTCAACATATAACCCGTACCTATTGATAACGAAAAAGAAGATATTTAGCTTAATAGGTATACAAATCAAAGATAACCTTTTCGTTAAAACGGCTAGATTTATAATATCGAAATAATAAGCGATCAATGACTTTAAGTTTTGAAATTGTAAACCAGTAACGACTTTGGAGAAAGGTAATAAATTTGATTTTATCGGATTATCAATCCGTATACTTGGTGTTAATACTAGACCTAATTTTCGTTAAAAGGATTAAGGTACTCATTTAGGTATAATCGATAAAAATAATTTAGCTAAGGCCTAACTTTACCAGAAATAGCGTATCCGTAGCAACTATATTGCCACCTTATGTCAACCGGAGGCGTTTTACAACCTTTTTATCGCGACATAAATATAAAACCTAATTAATAGTAATTTCAACCGACTAAATAAAAATATTAAGTGGTAAACGTAGAATTTAGACTAAGGAATTGATATAATTTTAATTGACGTATCGAAAGCTAAATTAGTAATCTTTATGTATAAATCTTTCGTTAATAAAATCGACTTGATTTTATAATTCGGCTTTTTAATACACTTCGTTAACGAAAGTAAAGAGGAAAACCAGTTTAATATTATCAGTAACCTAATTTATTAAACCTTTCTTAAGCATAAGAGGATTATATGAAATGTGTTGGCTTCGGAGGTCTATAGCATAATAACAGGCTTTAATGCAAGTATAATGTTATAGAAAACACTTAACGTTATTACTAAGCAGTTTAAAATTACTTAAATCCTGGTAATAATTCATACCAACTCGAAAAGTTAATTCGAATACCTTTCGAAGCTCGAAACTATTAGCGAAAAACGCCTAATAATTGACGTAATAACACTATGTAAAGCGTACGAAGGGAGTAAGATTAATGAATTCCGATGGATTAACGGAAAATTCATTTCTATCAATACTATAAAAAAGTCGTCACAGAATAAGGCTTTAGAAAGGGTTGTGAATAATAATATGTTGATTATACATATCGATGTTTACGTTAATAAGTCACCCAGTAAGCCTAAGTTATGTAGCGGCGGTCAAGGATATACTAGTAAACTAGAAAACCATTAGGAAACTAATAATAGCAACTTATTTCATTTACACGGCTAAAGTAAAGGTTTATAAAGGTTTGTAGCGGAAAAACCTTTTATAGGAGTCGATAAATTCGGATCTCGAACCTATAGGGAAACGAACGGCAATTGAGGTTAATTTGTATACAATGAGGTGCATTTGAATATAGAGTTAATTTAAATTAACCAGGGTCTAGCTAGTTAACGAGGTTACAGTTTAGCGCTAACTGGAAAAGATTGGTTAACTACATTAGCGTGGACGTGTGAATTAAAAAACTGCTAAAGTTGGAAAAAGTAATATTTACAATATAGTAGGTTAACTTTACTTACAGTAAAGTTAACTATACTAAATTTAAGTTAAGTGTATTGTTTTGTGTGAGTTTATTGTATTAGATGTAGGTTGAGTACAGTATGCCACACTTTACACTAGGGTACGAGCTAAGCAATTGACTATACAAATTACTATGCAGACCAGCTAGCGGTCTGCTAAACCTAGAACAATGTATCCACCACTTGACTACTGCAATACTACTATTATTTCGACCAATTGAATCTATAAAGTTGCAACATTTAAAGCCCTACCAACAGTATACCAAATAGGTGCCAAATAAAGTTAATAATTAAGATATTAAAGAAGATTTAAAAAAGCTGTAAAGATCTATCATACAGGACTTATGTATACGGTTCATACATAGTCCATTATATGTTCTTGTAGATGATATCCGCAGACTGCGTTCGGACTGCACCTGGACTGGATGCTGTGTATCCCGTTACGTTTACAGTTATATAACCTATAAACTCAATAGTCAATAGCTTGAATCTATAACAATAATATTGAAAAAAATTATAAAATTGGAAAAATTAGCAAATTTAGATGAATTGGTCATAATAATAACCTTGCCAATATTAAAACTAAAGTTATATATAATAGCGCGTTAAAAAGGTTCGTAAATAATAATAGATTGATTATATAAATAGAGGGATACATGAATCGACTAAAATATAACATAAAGAGATAGAGATATTTTAGCAATTCGAAAGATTACTAGGGTAATAAGTATGAAACGCATACCCGTATTTATTAACGAAAGATATGTGATTGATAACGTATAAGTTCTTAACGAACATTTTGTATACGGGAATAAAAGCAGTCGATATCTAGAATGATAGAGCGGAAGATTGTAAGTAAAGTATAAATTGAATGCGAAATGAGCAGGTATTAGTAGAAATATTGGCTTCAAAGATAGAAAAGGGGTTAAAATTACCTTAAACTAATAATCATCTATATTAGCGCGTACGTAAAAAAACAAAAAGTTGTTAGTGTTAGAATAACAGTTAATTGTAATGTATTTAAGTTAATTGTATTAAGTATTGATCAACTATATTAATTATAAGTTGATTGTATTAATTATTAATTAGTTATATTGATTGCAAGTAAATTCTAGATAGTGTTCCATTTAATTTAAGGTATAGGATAAACAGTTACTTGTACAGATTAGTATGCGAACTAGCTAGCAGTTTGTTAAACTTAGAAGGAATACATTATTAATTTCAATATAATACACGTGTTACTTCAACTTCAATTTGAATTACCTACATTATAACAACAAAGTCCTGCCAAGAAAATGTAGCATAAATAATATGTTGCGACTAGTATCACTTCTATGAACCCAAAAATATAAATACTTATACTTATAGCAAATAGTTCAAAAAACACTATAAGTAAATACCTATTTAATATAGGTAGAAATTCAGTTTTAACCATTGTTATATATATACCTACATCTTTATTATGTAATTAATCACATAACCAATCCAAAACCACGCACTATTTCTATTTATAACAACTTTATAACAAAATTTTCCATTTATTTCTTCTATTTTAATTTTGGATTATTGATAGTATTTAACCTTTTTAAATAATAAACTTAAGTTGGTCCATTGATATATAATTCAAATAACCCACAGTTTGTGACGTTATTTTTAGATTCATTTAATGTGTTCTATTTAGGCAAAATGTGTTGTTGAAGTCAAAATTACATTTTGCAACACAGTCAATCCAAGAGCGGAAATATCTGTGTTTGACAAGAAACATGTAGTTTTACTTAGCCACCTTGTTGTAGCCCTATGGGCTTCACGCGAGTAACGAAACAAAAAAAAGTGGACAGACTTGGTACAAGCACCATGTAAGAGAGATTTGCTAAGCCTCCAAGGACAAGAACAACGGTTGCAGGCGTAATGCGCGCCTAAAAATGAATCCAACCCCTCCACGCTGAAAGCTGCGAGGGGGCCACCTGTTGGCTGCTTGAATCGCGGGGCCGAGGACGCCTGCCCTGGTCTTCCCGCTGGTGAAAATGCCCGGGGCCGGGGCCGGGCCGGCCAATTCCAGCCTGTCGGGTTCGCTTAGTATGATGCGGGCGGGTGGCATGCTCGAGTCTCTGCCTGACATCTCCAAGGCATTTCTTACTCGTGAGTTATATCCTCGGGCGGGGCGAAGCAGGACGGTTGCGGGGGAGGGGAGGGGGGCGGCATATGCAATGCGACAGTCGTCAATGGGCAGCAACGCGAGCTGTGTTGGGTGAGCAAGCAGCTGCGCCGTCGACTCAGACAGGCACCACCCTGTCGTGCACCGAGTACTTTGTACAGTGGCTGGCTCTCCGTAGCCCCGACGCTCGGAGTCTGGGCACGGCTGTCAGCGCAGAGCAGCAGCACATGACCTCCAGCAGGACTAGAGATCCCGGACTAGTCAACGTCATCGTCTTGATTCCTTGACGTGTGACGGTCCGTCCGGAGTGTGTCTCTGCGGAAGGAAGCTCGGAGAATGAGAAGACAAATGATCAGGCCGGCATAGGGATGCTGTGTGATCTGAGACCAGCTCGCCGAGTGCGACATGGATGCGACATGTCAAGAAGGCTGGCCGGAGCAGTCGAGCAGCTTGGCCGGTGCACATGGTTGGTAGGTACTGTCTGTAGTGGACATCCGGAGATGCCCTGGCGGCAACACCAGGAATAGCGATGCCGGGGGGCTTGCTCGATTTGACGAGTGATTCAACCTTGCATGCTGACGAGGATTTGGCGTGGCCCGGCTCTTCCACGACGGCCGAATATGGAGGACCCCTGGCCCAATGATGACGAGGGACAGAGATGCGGAACGGGCAAGTTTGAACTCGCGTCTGGGGCGTGGCGACGGTGGGCAATCGGCATGGAGTATGTGCACGGTGTTGTGCAAACGGCCCGGAGCATAGGCAATGCAAGATCCTCTCGTAGCCAAGGGAATCATGAATGCCCTGGGCTGCGTATGAATGCAGTGGGTTGGCGACATGCGTCGGCGATCCTACGGGGCTCGTCATCCTCGTCACCCTCGTCATCCTCGTCATCCTTGCCCCTCGCCCGTGCGGGCGCCTGGCCCGGCAGGCCGTCTGGGCAGACTTGGACCCTCTTTGGACGACTATAAATAGCCTGGAAAGGGCAATTTGGCAGCAGAAGACGAAGCCTGTGCACCCTCTCGCCTCTCGATGGCCGCAAAGAATGTTGGATAGCGGATGCAAGGGTCGCGAGGGTCCCAGGCCAATAGTAAGCCGAATTTGTATTTGTTGACAGGAGCATACATGCTGGGACGCTCGCCGAAATGTGGGGTAGTTCGGCAAGTGGCATAGCTCTCTACCTACGTAGTACTGCTGCGTTCTCTGGTTGACGGCCAAATGTCCAAAAACGAAAGGAGGCAAGAGGTGTCGGAGGAGACGGGATGTCGGAAGGAAGGCAGGCCTCTTGGCAAATGTTTGGAGGATTTCCTAAAGTTTGCAAATCAAGCGAATAGCTCCGACGCCGGATTTGAATGTGGGTCGCTGGGTGGCTGAAGAAGACCTAAGAAGATCTCTCGGCGGCAATATCGCGTGCCCGATGTGAGACTTGATTCAAGCATTTTGGATCTGGTGATGTGCCTTGCTTGCTTGCAAAGGCTTGCAAAGGCTTGCAAAGGCTGCTAAGCCCGGCGTGGCCAGGCTGGAGGCACCAACAGCGGACGCTCGGTTGCTGCGGCTTACCTCCAGCACAGCGACAGCGTGCTGCGTGCCACTGCCAGGTGCCCCGGGGCTGCAGCAGCAGCTACAGCTACAGCTACAGCTACAGCTTTGCTGCAAGAGGGCTGAGGGCTCCCCAGTGAGGGCTCCCCAGTGTATCCATTCTGTAAATAAGACGGGCGGCCCCCCACGTCCTCCACTTGTCAGCATCGACCTGTCGCCCTTCCCCATCAATCAACTGTGCATCCCGTTCTCCATTCGGCCACCCTTCCCCGCCAGCGCCACTACACCACACCACAGCACCAAAAAAGCAATCCTTCGTTCTGGCTGCAGCATTGCCGCGGAACATTGCAGAATCTGGGGTAGATGGACGTTACACGCATCTATCCAACCTCGTCCACCGGCCTCACCTCACGATTGACGATTGACGACTGACGATTGACGATTGACGACTGACGGCAGCACACCCGTGCCCACGCCCACGCCCACGCCCGCACAAGCCTTGGTGCGACGCCCTTGGACGTCCACCGGTGCAACTCGGACACCCCCACGCCTCCACCGTTCGTTCGCAAGCGCTCTCCAACACAGCAACCGCAACGGCGTCGTTCCACAGCCCGAAAACAGCCTCACACTTGGTCGACCCGACCACCAAGAACACCCCAATACCCATCCATCCCCACTCCCACAGCCTTGCAAGCTTTCGAGGTCAGTGCCATCGGCTTTTGCCACAACCATATTCCTGCTTCGCAGCATGTCCCCTGGCAGCCTCGTGCAGCCTTGCGCACAGCCATACCCCGGACTTCAGTCTGGTGTGCTGACCTGGCTGTCATGTCCATTTCCGCCCGGGGCGTGCCCTTTGCCCGTTGCCCTTGTCGCAGATTATACTTCACATTTGTTTGCGTTACACGTACACTCTGCTTTTCTTTCTCCCCTTTTCACTAGTCTCCCAATTGGCCCCTTCGCCAGCCCGTGATACTGTCCTTCATCCATTGAAGCACGATGCCTCCTCTTTTGGAACCAGGGCCCGTCGTGGTAATGGTCGCCAAAAAGCTCGACGTACTCGCGTGCATGCCTCCTACCGTCGACTAACAAGCACCGAGACGTCCCCTCCTTTTCCCGCTGATACCCACATTTTGCCGGCCATGCAGTGCCCTGTTCTTTTCCTCCTTCGTGCTCCATGTGCTCACCTCACTTACTCACAACCATGGGCTGTCTTGCCTCCGTCGCCACCCTGTCGTCCCCGACACGCCTGCTGGCCGTTCCATACTGATTTGCTGCAGGCTTCTTGCGTATGCTTCGTTGGATTATCGCCGGCACCTCTCTCCGCACACTACCTACTGCCCCTTGTCCACGCCTGGGCCATCAGAACGCCCGGGAAGCTGTGCCTCTCCACGGGCACACTGCTGTGCAACTCCTGACCATGACCTCATGACTCCGGCTTGTTGTGGGAGATTTTTACGTTGTGACGAGGCGCCTCGAAAGCGCACATTGATGCCACCAACGCAAGCAATCCGCGACGGGACCCAGCACTTGTGTGTGTGTGCACGCAGAGCTCCCTTTCCCGGGCTTGGACCGCAGCTGTGTGTGACCACAGCGCTGGCCCACCTCCGATTCGCCCACGGGCTACCTTCTGACTCCGAAGCGCCAACACTTCAAAATTGAAGCTGTCTCAGCCCCTCCCGCGCTGTGTCACAACCGGTGCCGCGCTGGTCATTGAGCCACAGGGACATCGCAAGTCTTGATACCGGCCGCAGACAATGACTTCGGTTGTGTCCTCCCATCCAAGCCACATCCATCGGGCCATGACGAACTCAGGCTCGGGGACCATGTCTCCGATGCAGGAGCCCACGCCGCCCGAGCACATGAAGCAAGAAGACGAAATGGACTCCCGTGTCAAGACCGAAGACAGCAGCCATATCGAGCACGATCAAGACGGAGACGACGACCGCCAAGACTCTTCGTCCAACGGCGAGGAAGGCCCCAACCGAAAACGCCGGCGGAGCCGCAAGGGGCTGGACAAGAAATTCGAATGCCCGCAAGATGGCTGTGGCAAAAGCTATTCGAGAGCAGAGCATCTGTTCGTCAGCCCCCCACACCAACGGTCACTGTCACTGGGCCAGCCAACTAACAAGATCCTTAGCTACCGACATCAGCTCAATCACAACCCCAAGCAGATTTACAAGTGCGATTTCGAGAACTGCGATCGACAATTCGTCCGACTCGACTTGTGTAACCGGCACAAGGAACGGCATACGGCAAAGGGCTCAGCGCTCAGCCGCAGGGACTCGTTACTTGCCGGCCATGTTTCACCAGGCTCCGATGGCCGCCACGCCTTTGCTGCACCTGGGTCGCTGTCTCCGGAGGCGACCAGACCAGGAAGTGCCTACGCCAGAGCGGCGATGCATTCGCACTTTCAAGACGACATGCGAAGCCATTTCACGCCAATCACAAACACATCGCCTGTCTTCCCGCATTCCAACGGAGGACTGCATCCCAACGGCGTCAACTACATGCCACCCAATGGTTCATACCGACATTTGCAGGGCCAGCAACATCAAAACCACTCCCCGCATGGTCAGCATCCTGCTGTGCAAGCCAATGCGCCGCCATACCCTGTCTTGTCCCCGGCATCGCAGCAAGGGTACCAAGGTCACCCAAACAGCGCTGCTCAGTCGGCACATACCTACACTGCTCAGAATAACTTCCCCACCGCCTTCAGTCTCCCTCCGTCCAACTTCCCAGCAGCAGCAGCCTCGCCGCACGTGCCCAGGGATGGCGGTCAGGCTTACGTCCAACATGGCATGAACGAGCATTTCTCCGGACCACCACGGCCTGCTGGCGAGATGATGATGCTTGATAACATGTCCAATCCACAAACCATCCCTGTCTTTGGAAGCGATGGTGTACTCAATAAGTCGCCTTACGTCGGCATGCCTGAAGATTTCATGGCCTATCTTTTCAACACTCAAGGAGGTGAAGGAGCTGCGATGAATCAGCTGATGCCTCAGTATACCAAGTAAGTCGTGGCTGTTTACTTGTTTCTTTCGCGGTGGAAGCTAACGGTTGCGGCCAGTCGTGGCGTCTTTGCTGATCAGTACAGTGTTCCGTACTATGGCACAGAGGCCAATCAGATGGGATACTTTCCTGTCGGCGGCCCACAGCAAGTCATGGCCGTGACCAATCTACTGGACCAGAGCCCTCCGGAGTCGCTCATCACGGAAGAGAAGGCAAACGAGGTCTTCGAATTCATCAAGGAGCGGTTCGGTGAAAATACTGGCCGTGCTCCTGCTGAGCACATCAGGGAAAGCTTCATCGAGGGCGAACGCACTGACGACCATATGCTCAGCCACAAGATGATGCAGGCGTACATAGCGTCGTACTGGGTTCATTTCAGCGAGCAGATTCCTATCCTTCATAAGCCGACCTTCTCGCCTGACAGGACGCCGACTATACTGCTGATTTCGATGATTACTATCGGCGCAGCATGTCTGGACAGGACTCATGGTCCGAAGGTCACAATGGCCGGGGCAGAGCTGTCGAACTTCCTGGCTTGGCATCTGAGATGGGAAATATTCATGGACAGCAACTTCCGGCCGCCAGCGAAGCTGTGGATATTCCAGGCTCTCATCCTGCTCGAGCTGTATGAGAAGATGTACTCGACCAGAGAGCTCCACGAGCGAGCACACATACACCACGCCACGACGATCACCTTGATGCGGCGTGGTCGATCCTTGATCGGAAAATCAGCATTGGACTCGCCACCCAACCCAGGAGATGAGAAGATGAGCTCTAGGCATTCGTCCACATCCGGTTTGGCACACACACCTGACGAGTGGTGGAACCATTGGATCACGAACGAAGCCACCCGCCGCGCGGCCTTTGCTGCCTTCCTCATCGACTCGATCCATGCGACCATGTTCGGACACTCGACAGTCATGGTGGCTCACGAGATGCGTCTGCCTCTACCCTGCGACGAGAGGCTATGGAGGGCTACGAGTGGCGCTGAAGTCGGTAGGATCGAGGCCAACTTCCTCTCGAACGGCCTGAAGCCAGCTCCGTTCCTAGAGGGTCTGAAGAAAACCCTGAGCGGCCAGGAAGTCCTGACCAATTCTTTTGGACGCATGATCCTGATGGCCGGTTTGCTCAACGTAAGCTGGCACATGAATCAGCGCGACCTACAAGTCAACTCGCTCGGTGGCGGCGTCTCGAGCGCCCTCGGCGGGCGCGATAAGTGGCGTGCCACGCTGACGCGCGCCTTCGACTCGTGGAAGCACGACTTTGACAAGTCGCTCAAGAAGGGCGACAACCCGGCGGACCCGTACGGCTTCAACAACGGCCACGCGTCGGCGGCGCTGCCCGTGGCCGACGCCTCGACCGTCTTTGAGTCGCGCGTCGTCCTGCACCACCTCGCGCACATGGCCATGCACGTCGACATTGTCGACTGCCAGATCTTCGCGCGCGCCAAGCGCCTGCTGGGCCGCGCCATCGGCCCGCAGGACCTGAGCAGCGCGCAGCGCCGCATGAAGGACATCTGGGCGCCGTCGGTGCGCGCGCGCGATGCGACGTGGTACGCGCTCAAGTTCCTGTACTCGGTGCTCGTCGAGGGCAGCAGCAGCAACCCACCGCGGCCACCACACCACCAGCAGCAGCAGCAGCGGCGGCGGCGGCAGCCGCACGCCGACGAGGCCCCGTACGGGGCGCGCGATGACGTGCTGCTCAACCGGCCGTGGGTGCTGTACTTCTCGGCGCTGGTGGTGTGGAGCTACGGGCACGCGCTCGAGGGCGCGTGCCCAGACGCGGCGGTGCCGCTGGCCGAGAAGGCCGAGCAGGTGCGGCAGATGCGCGAGTACCTTGTCACGTACGGCGGCGGCACGGACCCGGAGGTGCTGCGCAGCATGAAGGGGCTCAACAACAACAGCAGCTTGCTGCTCGTGCTCAAGGACACGTTTCTGACGACGCGTTGGGAGCTGCTGCACGAGGGCGCGACGCTGCTGAACAACTGTGTGCAGTTGAACGCTGGGACGTACATCTGAACGGCCGGAAGAGGATGGGACTTGGGCAGGGCGGGGAGGTGGAGGTCTGGCAGGACGATTGTGGCATACGTACTGCGAGCATCGGGGGAGTTTTGTGATTTTTTCTTGTCTTGGTTTCATGAGCATCGCAAACGCAAAACCAGGGCCTCGACTCATGGTCCGGTTCACCTGGTTGGATGGCATGAACTGGCAGGCAGAGGCAGGCTGACTCATTATTTGTGTGCGGGAGAGGCATTTGTACATCTATATACCCCCTTCTGCAATGTTCTGCTTCCAGTTGTCACTTCTGCCGCTTTGCCTCCTACTCATCGGACGAAATTGAAATGGGAAACTCGTCGCGGGAGGGTCTGATGATCGATTGATTACCCCTTGGGACACATTCCACTTTGCGTCCGCACCATGCTGTTGTTGGGTGGTTGGTTGGCTATGTTTGCACTGTTCACGATGCCCGTTGCCCAGAAGCCGCCGCCAGGGGTCCTTGAGCTCAATCCATCCTACAACCAGTGCAACCTCCACCTTGTCCCCGTCCTCATCTTCGGAATTACAACACATGCGACCAAGCAGCTACCCCTTGACATAACATCTTTCAAAGCACATCCTATTCCTCCTACTCATCCTCCGCCGCCATCAGACTATCCATCTCCTCGTGTGCCGCCGCGCTGCCAGGCTCATCGTCCTCCTCCTCATCTTCATCTTCGCCTTCACCGTCGTCCGCCTCATAATCATACTCGTCATCCTCGGAGTTGACCTGGTGAGCAACTTAGTCATGGACCCACGCTGCCCGGCCCATGGCATCTTCCAGGCTGCTAGACCATGTTATCTCACCTGGAATATGCCCAGCGAACCGACCGCTTCACCATGGACCAAGCGCTGCCGCCGCTGGCGGTTACGATGGCGCTCGGCCATGTCATCGTCGCATCCATCGAGCATGGCGAGGTAGTCGGGGGTGGTAATTTCTGGAGAGGCTACGTCAGCAAATGGCCTCGACTGATTCCTTGCACATAGATTGACTTGGCTTGTGGCATTCAAGCCGCCACGTTAGAGTGTGTACATAATGCTCAGATATTTACCCAAACAGAGTATAGAACAGAGTAGAGAAGGTTCAGGAAACACCTACGGTTGTCGGGGGTCTTGGGATGACGGTCGCCTATCTTCCACTGCTACGTGTCAGAGCTGTGTTGGAGTTCTCCAAGAGATATATATTATAATATTTCCAGGGCAAGGGGATCTGTGGACGAAGTGCTTGCTCGATGCTAAGACACTTCGAAAAATAGTTGGTCTGGCGTCTTTGCAGTAGGATAGGATAGGGATCGTCTGTACGGGCATAGTGATCCTTACGAAGGCTGTGGGACCGCAGGGGCCGGTTGGGTCATAGTCTCTGTTCTCATTTATCAGTAATCGTCCCCCTTGCAAGAGATTTTACCACGAAGATGAGGTGGGGAGAAGAAAACATACTTGTCGAACCAAGTGCCAATAACCTTGCTTGCCCTGATACCCCCAAGCTGCACGCTCTCGCTTAGCCAGCGTTCCGCGCCTTGGAAAATGGACAGCGTCGTCCAGCGAACTTCGCCTTCTCGCGTCGTGCGTACCGTGCCTTTAGATTGTCATGCTCTGGTCAGCCTTCTCTCAGGTATGTTTTCTCATGCATGGATGCCTTTGCCCTCCCAAAATAAGCAACACAGCGCGGGGGTGTGCCCTTCGGTTTACCTTTCATATCCGAGTTTGCGTTGTCGTCTACGCTCGAGTCAAGCGACCGCGAAATTCCCTCGAAGTGCACCACCGGCCAGTTCGGGTTGTCTTCAGGCCCCGGTAGCTCAACCTTGACGACGTGCAGCTTGACGATAATCAGCCGAACGGCCTCGATGTCGTCGATGATGGGCCGTGGGAGGTGGTCCGGGAGGTTATCGTGCGGGGGGAAGTTGTAGGCGGAGAAATCGTTGAAGTCGAGGAAGCAGACGACCTGGTGATGTGTGTGAATTCTTGCTCTTGATTTGTTGTATCGACATAGGCGGCTTTGTACTTACCCGCAGCCATGTTCCGGTCACATCATATGGATCGTCCAACTCGACGTCCTGGACTTCCCTGTTTGCCGGCATGGGGATATAGCTATTTGGCCAGCATCCGGCAAAGGGGACGTCCCAAAATTGTTGGAAGACTGGCAAGCGGTCCAGTCGTTTGCTCTTCATGTTGTACCAAATCACGATCATGATAGCTTCGACTTTCTCCCAGTCCACCCTATCTTCCGGGAGGCCATTCTCGTCATGTTCGTTGCCCGCACTACCGACAGGTCCGGGGCCTTCATCCATGAACTGCGCGACATGGTGATCAACAAGACTGCCTCTAATGCGTATCAAAGAAGCGATAGAACTCACAGGGCCCCATCGCGTCCTCGACGTGTACTCCCTCAAGTCGTAGACCTTGCTGCACGCAAAAGGGTAGGTGCGGCTGCTCCTCGTACGCCCGTAATGGAGACTCATGTCGCCGTATAGACAGTGTAGCTTTGCAGACATAAGCTGTTCCTGTGTGGGCAGCTGCTTGGGTTGGTCAAAGCGCTTGCTGGGCGCCCGTGCTCGCTTGAAGAGGGAAGACTGGGATAGGAAGGCCTCTCGGGTGGACTCGGTGGAAAAGCACTCCCGCAAGATGGCAACATTGCGGCCGACCGAATAGGTGGTGCTCAGTCGCGGACGACCGCCCAGAGAGGCGGATCGGGAAAGCAGGCGGGTGGTGGTG